>OY755042.1:87583450-88013450 GCA_963576565.1 Aspidapion aeneum | reverse complement strand
CTGATATAGCGTGAATTGTGCTAATGGGCTAGGAAGGTATCAGATCCGTCATTTATCCATTTATTTTGTTTCCTTTCACAATAGTCTAAGAGCCCAGTAGGATTTTGGGCTTGAATTGCAAACCGATACTCATATATTTTAATCGATTCGTCATAAGACCATGTCCCAAAAAAAATGGAGATACCTGCGAAAATCCTGCATAAACAACCCGCCATCTTTATTTAAAGATGGCGACAAGGAGTTTGAATCAAATGTACGTGACTTTTTTATTATGACATCGATTTTACCCAAAAAAATTGTGATTAGCTTCTACTACAATGGCCTCTCCAAATCACTATCAATACTTTGTTTTTTATTTGTCTCCATACCATAAATTCTGTAAGTTCCTCAAATACACTATTTTTTTTTTAGGTTTTTTGATTTTTTCAAGAAAACTACTGGTTTTACAAAAAAAACATAAAATATAAAAATTATGCAGATTGTTAAGATGTATTCATGGTGGGTCCAATATTTGCTGTAGATTAAGCGGTTCTCGAGTTACACTCTGGTGAGGTTAGGCCTTCTGTAGAAAATAAAATATACCGAAGGACCACTCGAGATAGCTCGAGAAAAACGTGGGGGAGTTAAGAGGGACTGTATCTTTCCACAGGGCTCCAACAGGGAAAAAAGAGCCTAAAAACTTAAATACTAAAAATAGCGCAGCAATGAAAAATTATCAAGAAACGACTTACCATTAGATGTCTTTTGTAGCTACTTGGCTGGCCAGCCCGATTATACGCGAAGTACCAGACTCTCCATTGTTCTATAGTTCAAAATGTTCCAAACACTAATATCTAATAAACTAAAGCGTAAAATTAATAGTTTCCACAATTTTAATATAAAATGATGGCGGTGCGGTGACTTTACTTGCACGAGGCGCGTGGTTGAGTGTTCGCGCAGACAATCGGCGTTTTCGTCTGCTAGGCCGAATTTAGCCGCTTATCTCAAATCCTTCATTGCTGGAAGAAGCGCGCGAAGTTTAAATTTAAAATATGGAAAGATATAGCGTAAAGTAAATCAAAATAATATTCTAAAAACGCTTGTAAGCGTAGAAAATGTAACCCAAAAATATTTAAAACTAAGAGAGATAGCTTCTCGAATTTTAAGTGAAAATTAGAGAATATAATTATTTACAAAAATAAAAACAAGTTGGGAAACTTGTTCACACTCAAAAAACCACTAAATTGGCCTATACCTACCCCCAAGTACAAAATTTTCATATTTTCACCAAAGTCATGAAAGTTACTAAAAAACTATACAGAACGAAAAAGGATGTCAAGCTAAATAAGAAACGGCTATTAGTTTCAAACAGAAACTTATACTGAAGTAGATATGGCGGCTTAAACATGGCCGAAGCGTAATTTACAATTTTATTTTTGAGTTATATATTATGTTTGTTATATGTTTTGGTTTATTGAAAATCCAATCTTCTAGTGTACCCTTTTCAACTGAATTTGCCGCTAACTTTTTGAGGGCTCTTTATTTTTACTGTTTGTTAAAACGGCCGGGAATGCAGTCTTGCCCGAGGTCTTTCCTTTCCTGAGATGGTTACTAAGATTAAAATCCCTTGTTTTTTTTATTAGGGACTTATTGCAATAGTGCCAGGCACTAATTGATATGATAAAAAACATGTCAAATTCTATCGACTATCAAACTTATTCTTTTACCATTTTTTACAAATTTTTAAATATAGCTATACCCTCCATCCCCCATACGTGGGAATTTTTGACACATATTTTTTTGTTGGTATTGCCATGTAGTTTAAGGCTTTGGTTGTTTGCCTCTTGTCAATTACAGCATACCCGGGAAAAACATGGAAAAGCACGGAAATATGGATAAAATTACTTATACAGTCTGTGTCTATGCAAGGTCAGTACAATTAAAAGCCACCTACTTTAGTCCGACATTGCTCCGTTTTCGAAATACAGGGTGTTTTTTAGAAAATAAATAGCTAAAATTTATATTTTATATATATATAACTTTTTTCTTAATGTATTTTTTAAACTTTTTTGTTAATGTATGCATAAAATAAATCTCTCGATGTCATCGATCACTACCAATTATGGTTCAGTTATCTGCAATAGTTCAGCAGATATTTGGGTAGGCCCGGATTTTTAGGACACCCTGTATATATTTTTACAAATTTAGAAACATGCCAGGTGATTAATTTTGATCGGACATTTTTGTCTACAAATCAAAAAAAGAACCAAGTCTCTAGCGCAAACCGTTAAGAAGTTGCCAAAATCACTTTTTTCTTAATGTATTTTTTAAACTTTTTTGTTAATGTATGCATAAAATAAATCTCTCGATGTCATCGATCACTACCAATTATGGTTCAGTTATCTGCAATAGTTCAGCAGATATTTGGGTAGGCCCGGATTTTTAGGACACCCTGTATATATTTTTACAAATTTAGAAACATGCCAGGTGATTAATTTTGATCGGACATTTTTGTCTACAAATCAAAAAAAGAACCAAGTCTCTAGCGCAAACCGTTAAGAAGTTGCCAAAATCACTTGACCACCTGTCAATTTAAGAGAAAAGTATCAAATATGTTTTTTGTAAGATTTTTGACGCTGAGTTTAAATATGTAACTAGGATTAGCTTATCTGTGCATAAATTGTTTTTTCCCTTAATGGACCCATGCCATTGTCGTACTTCTATGGAACGAAAACATCGAATTATGTTTGCCGCATATTTTTTGTTTTTTTCAGGAAAACTATTAACTTTACGACAAAAAGTGTACTATCCTTTTTTGAATATAATTAAATTGCCTTTTAGCGGGGGTACACTTTGACCCCGTAGGGGTTCGTTTTACATAAAAAAATTACCCTCAAAAATAAAATTGTAAATTACGCTTTGGCCATGTTTAAGCCGCCATATCTACCTCAGTATCAGTTTCTGTTTAAAACTAATAGCCGTTTCTTATTAAGCTTGACATCCTTTTTCGATCTGTATAGTTTTTTAGTAACTTTCATGACTTTGGTGAAAATATGAAAATTTTGTAACTGGGGGTAGGTATAGGCCAATTTAGTGGTTTTTTAAGTGTAACTCGAGAACCGCTTAATCTACAGCAAATATTAGACCCACGGTGAATACATCTTAACAATCTGCATATTTTTTATTTTTTATGTTTTTTTGTAAATCCAGTAGTTTTCTTTAAAAAATCAAAAAACCTAAAAAAAAAACAGCATATTTGAGGATCTTACAGAATTTATAGTATAGATACAAATAAAAAACAAAGTATTGATAGTGATTTAGAGAGACCATTATAGTAAAAGCTAATCACGATTTGTTTGACTAAAATCGATGTCATAATAAAAAAGTTACGTACATTTGATTCAAACTCCTTTTCGCCATCTTTAAACAAAGATGGCGGGTTGTTTATGCAGGATTTTCGCAGGTATCTCCATTTTTTTTTGCGACATGGTCTTATGACGAATCGATTAAAATATATGAGTATCGGTTTGCAATTCAAGCCCAAAATCCTACTGGGCTCTTATACTACAAGGTCTACTTATTGATTTATTTAGTACAATTTTTGAAAAAAGAAATCATGATTGTTTTATAAACCGTTCCCACGCTTTTTAAGGTTGAGAGGCTAAAAATCGATTTTAGTGCAAGGCTTGGAGAAACTTAAGTAGTCCCGAACACATGCTACGTATCTTTATTGAAACAATATTTTAGTATTTTCAATTACTGCCGACATAAAGAGAAAAGTTTCAATTTAAACCGCATACGGTTTATACTGTGTTGGTCCCTTCCCTGGAAAGAGCGGGAATAATAGCAGATTGGAGGTTTCCATTTTAAATTGCAAAAAGAAAATAATAAATAATAAATTTACAATACTTTTAACTTCATCTTTGTTGTTTTATTTATATTTGACAGTTTCCATGCATCTAAAACATCCATTAACCTAGCGAGGATTTGAACCCGGACTGCCCAGTGTGTGAAGCAAATTCACTACATACCAATACGCTACGGACAACGATATTGGTAACAATCAAAAAAGTAAACTACATAAGATAAGAAGCGGCGCTTCGGTTCGGGTCGGTTATCGTTATCGTCGGTAACAGGCGCAGATCTACGGGAGGGAAATTCCCCCCTTCCCAAATAGATTCCTTCCTAGATCCGCCACTGTTGGTAATATGGGTAGTTAGTTACTAAAAGCTAATTTTCTTTTCAGTTCTTAAAAAGTGATTTTATCTACGACTATAATTTTGTTTTGAAGTTTTGTCAAAATCGGTTCAATAAATTCGAAGCTTTAGCGATGCAAAGCCTGTCCAATAAATATTTTTGGTTGCAGCAAGTTATTAGAAAAAAAGACGTTGAATATTTTAAACTGTTTACGGTTAGCTTAAATGACTTAAAAGGCGTGAGTGTTGAGAACTTTTGCATGTAATGGATCGTTCATACTCATCTTTTGTCTAGTCTTTTGTCTTGGTTTAGTCATATGTCTTGTCATAAGAAAGTTAAAACCACTGTTTCTTATGGGAGTGTTCATACAATGCTTTTGCTTTTGTTTTTGATTAGTCTTTGTCTTAAGAGTTGCCAACTTTCAATCCTTAGGACAACGACTAAGACGAGTGACAGACATCAGCTGATATTTGTTGTTTTTGTTTACAGGGCGTCCGAAGAGCGCAAGCGCGCGGCCGAAATTTTGAATTTACCGCCATTAATCATGTTTTTAACGGAAAATCTCAACATAACCTCAAAATTTTATTTGTTTTTATTTTCTTTTTCGCTTTTGTTCTTTCGTGTCTGTGTTTCGTGCACAGATTAGGTTAAATAAGATTGTTTTGTGTAGAAAATGACTTTTAAAAAGGGGCCTTTTTATTGAAATTGAATTTTTTTTCAGTGGGTTATGACTAAGACTAATCAAAAACAAAAGACGAGTATGAACAGCCGATTTTGTTTAAGACAGCTAAGACTAATCAAAGGACAAAGACTAATCAAAAACAAAAGACTAAGACGAGTATGAACAATACTTAAATGTTATTATTAAATGAATAATAAACAATCTGAATTAGCCATGCGTTTCAAAAAATATTTTGGACACTTATCATTATCATTATCCGTAACAAATTCTATTAGTAAAAAAAGTTAAAAAGCAAAGGTATAAACGTTACGTATCGAAGACCGGCAACCAACTCCCCACAGAAAGTAATTTTAAAGGAAGTAAAAAAGAACTTAAAATATAGAAGCATTAAATCAAACAGAAATTAAGAAGTTTTGTACTTTGAGAAACATAAAATGGAACTACAACCCTCCAATTACACCAATTAGGTGGCGCCTGGGAAAGGCTTATCGGATGCGTGAAGAAACACCTATATGAAGTTTTGAACTCAAGATTTCCACAAGAGTATGTTTTAAAAACTGCTTTGGTTGAAATGGAAAACATCCTCAACTCAAGACCTCTGACTTGAATTTCCAATGATCCTGCAGATCCTGAACCTCTGACACCCAATCATATGCAAACCTACCTTGTGCCAAATTGGAACAGCAGAATCTTAACTTACTACCAAAATGGAAAGCTGCCCAAAAGTTAGCAAATTTATTCTGGCAAAGATGGTCCAAGAGTATATTTTATCACTAATTCGTAGAACAAAGTAGCATCAAGAAAGAAAAAATCTTACCGCAGGCGATTGTTCTTGTTACCGATCCTGATGGACCTAAAAATATGTGGCCAAAAGCACAGGTCATAGAGGTTTTTCCAGCTAAAGATGGCCACGTCAGAATTGTCAACATTCAACTAGCAAATAGAACTGTGTTAAAAAGATCGGTTGCAAGACTTTGTAAACTTAATGTTTAGTAATTTTTTATTGTTTCTGTAAAAATTACTAAGGAAGAGACTGTTGTTGATAGACTTTTATTTTTATAACTAGGTTAGACATAATGTTTCAGTTATCTTTTTAATTCTATCAGACAGTTAATCAATCATATAGACAAAACAAAAATAATAATAAAAGAATTTACACTAATAAACATTAAAAAATAAATAAAAATACTGAAAATATATTTTTTTAAAATATCTCCAAAAATAAGGCAACTTAACATAAATTTCTTCTACTTTGGAGACGCAGAGCAGCAAGAATCCGTTGTGGATTTCGCAGCTTTTAAAAATTAAATGCAAAATTCAATGTAAACAATCCCTTTGTGATAAGTGGTTAAAGAATTCACCGCCGCCGATTCGCCGCATCCAACCATACTTACCGCCGGGCCAACTCACCGCGCGCCGTCCATTCCGCCACCGCCTCAACTCGCCGCCGCCGCCATGTTTACCTACTATACGAAATAAAATAAAACCACGGCAACAGCGAGTTGTCCCGGCGCGGTGGCAACTTATCTCAGCGTGGCTCCGATATGGCCGGCGGCGGCATGAAATGGCGGCGAATTAAGGTCCGGCGGGTAATCGACCGCGGCGAATTGTGGCTTTCTCGGTCTGATTACCTAAAACGTAGGTATGCCTTATTCCATACACCATTTTTTATTTCTTAGTTTACTTTTCTTACCTTAGTTTGTGGTGCTTTATTTAAATCACTGCATACTTATTTGTTGTTCTTTAACTATACCATCCTCCCACAAATATGTCACTTTCATTATTAATATTTGTGTTTTTTATAATGCCGTTAAAATTAGGGTTCTTTGAATGTTGGTTTCTGAACGTATACTAAATATATTTTTGGTAATGCTTTTACACGAAATTTTAGTCAGGATTTTCTACATGTTTTTTTAATGTCAAAACTCGACTTAATCGGAATACAAATTTGTGTTTTTATAAAAATACTTTTTTTTTCAACATTTATTTTACGTTTTTTATGATTTTGTGGTTAGTGGGTCTGCCGTTTAAAGCGAAATGGGAGTAACTGCAAAAATTTTAAAATTGGATTATTCGCATTTTGGACTTTGTGTTTTTATAAAAATACTTTTTTTTTCAACATTTATTTTACGTTTTTTATGATTTTGTGGTTAGTGGGTCTGCCGTTTAAAGCGAAATGGGAGTAACTGCAAAAATTTTAAAATTGGATTATTCGCATTTTGGACTTCTAGTTGATCAATTTGTCTCCTCAAAACTCAAAAACCATATAGATTTATTGTAACTGTCCAAATGACACTGATACAGTTAAGCACGATTCCAGAATTTTTACTAAAGGGGAATATCTTAGTTTCGCGTAAAATGCAGTAACTACCTTTTCGTATTAGACGGCAGAACTTTACCTTCGAAAACCAAAGAACACAGAAGTTGGTGTGGATGCGATAGGGCCAGCGATACCCTACGGGTGCCGCAGCTACCCGTTCCTCGCAGAATCAAAGTTTATACAATTAAAATATATGTTGCTGCACTTGAGCCGCGGCGGCCGACATCAAACGCCGAATCGCACACCTGTTTTTTAGCGGGTTTTCTGGCTGGTGGATCTTTGAGCCGGCGGCCAACATCAAACGCCGAAATATCTATATTTCCATTGATTTTTGACAAGTGACAAACTATTGGAAGTCCCGCAACGTTTTTGCATATGTGCAGTTTGATACTAATACTAATACGGGCAAATAAAAATAGATGGTTTTTTACCGTCCATTTAACAAATACCTATCCTTTACTGATCCTAAAAATTAAGTTCAATGGATTTAAGACAAAAACAAAACTATTAAAGATCGCAGTGTCACACACATACACAAATGTTTACCTTGAGACTGCTATAACCTAAGTTAATATTTAAATGTTTATATAATGCAATTGGTGATGTAAAAAGTTTTTTCAAGTGAAATTCAGCAATAAAACACTTCGAGAAACTGCAATTTTATGGTGATAAGCAGTCTTTATCTATACTCACTGTCACTTTTAATTAAGATATAAAGTACATTTATTAATAATATTTTCTATGAATACAAGCACAAACCACTGACGAGAAATTTTTATTTACTTCAATTAATTGTAGACCCCTCCCAAGTCACTGAGTTCAAGCAGATGGAGAAACGTGTATGTTTATTTAAAACAGGACAGAACAAATTACTCTAATTTTTATTAAATTTTGCAGGAATTTGGTGTAAGCATATGTAGTAGTAGAACGAGGAGTGCGGACATAAGCCTGGCAAGTAGGCTTCGACGCGGCCATTTGTGCCTACATAAGGTTAAATAGGTATGCCTATTTTTGTTGTAAATTTCAGAGAATTTAAAAAAAGCAACTAACTGACTAATTTTTAAAATTACGGATTTAATTGTTTATAGCCGACATAAGGAAAAGTTTGGGGCGATTTGGTGAAAAAAACTTCATCAAGTATTTTACTTAATTTCTCAATTTAAGACAGAAGAAACCAAACCTTAACTCGGTATTACGCATAGACCTATAAAACGAATGGACTGGGTCCGTCGCATAAGCGCAATGCTGGCGAAGTGATTTCAAAGTGAGATGGGGCTAGTCCGGGCAAAACACGGACAAAAACGTATTATGTTGTACGGGAAAGACCTCTTTTTTGAATTAATTCGAAGCTTTGAGTTAGAAAAACGACTTTATTAAAAGTAAAGAAGTTTTTAAAATTGCTCTGGAATCTAGAAAGGTAAAGTTTATTACGATTTTCATTTAAGAACATACATATCTTTTCTTTAATTTAATAAAATATAACTAGGACATTAGTTTACAGGTCTCAAATGCCTACCTTGAGACCTTTATTTAGGTCACCACCTATAAAACCCACAAAACACCAAAACGTACTATATAAATAATGTACAAGGTAACCCAGGAAAATTTTGCACTATTGCAAACTTTATTTTAAAAAATCTTATGAAGCTGATGTTAGGTCAAATTACAAGAAAAAATAGGTAGCTACAGATATTTTCATACTGGCATATATACAGGGAGTTTCAAGTTAAGTGTGCACCATTTTTGACGCTCGTTAAAGATGGTCAAATCAAAAAAATAATCGAGCACTTCGTTTTCCAGTTTTTTCAAAAAATATATATTACTGTCAATAAAATTAAATATTTGTGGGTAAAACAGTTTGGGTATGTCAATTTAGGACAGTCTCACCTAGTAACACTGGAAGGTCCCTGAAACGTTATTTTGGGTCTTTTTTATGTTCTTAAAACGTCTCCACAGAACGTTTTTAAAAACGTTTTTCGGACGTTTGTCAAATTAAATTTTTTATACCTTCTGCAAAATTTGGAGAAGTTTAATAAAAGTTTAAGTGAAATTTGGAAACGTTCCAAAGCGTTTCGAGGACATACAAAAAACGTTCCAGGGACGTCTAAAAACGTTTAAGGGGACGTTCAAAAAACGTTTCAGGGGACACTCAAAAAACATTCAGGGGACGTTATAAAAACGTTCCAGAGACTCCATAAGGGCAAGGCTTCTGGCCCCCTTTTATGAGCCTTTACGTATTGGGCCCTTTGATATTAAGCCCAATTAAAACTTTACTTCACTCCAATTTGAGTACCGTAAAAAAGTTTGAATTTTACTTTTTTCTGATCAGTCTGTAGATAATGATTACGAGTCAAGTGGGAGAAATGTAAGAGACCTTTAAAAACGTCCTTAAATGCACTTTTTTAAAATGTCATTCTTGGGACGTTCTATAAACGTACATAAGTACCTATTATGGATAACGGACCTAAAAAGAACGTTTTAAAACGTACTTTTTAGGTACGCAAATGTTGGGGCCCTGAGGGACCTTAAAAGTACGTTTTAAAAACATCCTGTTTTGCTATTTTTTAAAACGGCCGTTTTAGTAGGTTTTAAACATGTACTTTTTAGGTCCCGAAATATTGGGAACCTAGAAAGACTTAAAAAGTATGTTTTAAAGACGTCTAAAATTGAAGTTTTTTAATCGTCTCATTTTGAACGTTTTTAAAACGTATGGTGACGTTGGGACCCAAAAAGTACGTTCCTGGAACGTCCAGTGTTACTAAGAAAGGTTGGTTTCTAAAAATATTAAATTATAGTTAAAAATGGCCCCCTCTCAAAATAAATCAACGAAGTGTCCCGGGAATTTACTAAATTTTTTACAGTTCTCGAGAAATCTTGGGTGGAAAGTTTTTAAATTGTCACTCTATATAATGAGCACAGGTACTAAAGTGGTACTTACTTTTTATCCGAAAGAGAGGGCTAGGTACGATTCGCTGAAGGACAAAAGGGTCATATACCGGCACGAAAAGAACCCTTCTAGTCCTTTAAGTGCATAAAGGACAGTGTTTTAAAACGAACAAAAAACTTGGAATGAGGTCATAAACTTTTTTAAAAGTGTTTTTTATTAAACCTCAAAAATTATGCGTGGTTCTACCTATACACCCTTATTTTCTACAGCGCACAGTGGAAAGTTTTGAGTATCTAGGTGGACATGGACAGTAATATAACTGAAGATTTTAACGACCTATATTTACAGCACATATTTTGTACATCCTAGATCCAAAATATTTTAAATATTTTTAGTTTTAGTTTCCTGTCTGTAGACATGTAAATTATTATATGTTTGGGTAAAGCTTTTCAACAAATTTGTTTTTTTTTCTGGCATAGTAGGCGCGATTGAAAGTGTCGTTGGAGTTTTGGTAAGCAAAAATGTATTATTATTTAGTTTTTGTTGAACTGAAACTTTAATTTGTTTAAATTTGTCGACGTTAGTTTTATTAGTTTTTTTTATCTGAAATACCTAATGAATGGGGCAGTTTTGCTATTTTGTCGATTTATGCCGACAAAACTGTACTTAGTTATTTTTTTAGCGTGCAACGCTAAGAATAGGGAACGGATTATTCCAGCCATTAGATATTTCAGATTGCAAAAGGTACAAACATTTTTAACCTTGAGACGATTATAGGGTTAGTGATCCTTATATTCCAGTCAGCTGACAACCTTTTGCAACCTCTACGCGCTCCGCCATTTTTAAAAAATAGCGATTAAAATTAGCTTCTTTTTAATCTACTTGGTTTCTGTAAGTTATAGAAAAAAAGTCGCAAGTCAAAAAAGGCAGAAGAATTTTCTAGGGTTATGAGGACAACACCTTTAACGTGAAAATTATAATTTTTTTAGAAAATACATATGTTATAACATAAAATAAAAATTGACAAAGTACCTGCTGTTAACCTGTTAAGTTGCCTAGGTAGTAGATATCCTTGCTGATATATGAATCCAAAAGTTAAAGTTGGCAATACCCCCTATGCATTTCCACATTATATGTAAAATAACCGAAATTATTAAGTTTGGTTCTCACTCGATCTACCTTTCCTATTTTAATTTTAGGGGTTAGTTTTATCCCGCGTAAAGGGTAGGTCCTTCAAAATTTTTAATACGTTAAAGGAATGTCTCTTTTATACGGTGATGAGGTGCCTGGAAATTTTCTGAAGATCGTACTTTACATATCCTAAAAATTTCTGTTGATTTCCCTGAAACACCCTGTATATTACAAAATTGTCTTGTTTAATTTACTTTTTGCAAAATCTAGAAAGTCTTGTTTTATCAAAATATGGAGTTGATGGAATATTTGTCGTTCAAAAAATTAAATATTTAAATTTTAAATTCATTGAAAGCAGAAACACTTTTTACAAGAGGTAATATTGCAAGAACTAACTGTTTTTAAAAATTTTATGCTATTTTGAATCAAACAAAAAAGGCAACCTAATTAATGGTAATGTGGTTCAAGAGATGTCCAGCTAAATCCTCAAAACGTTCCAATGTGCAGCGCACGTTTTCTTTTATGCCTTTTTCTTTTTAATAAACCCGGGAGGTCTTTTGATATTACTCAGACCCGCATCAAAGCCTTTACTAAAGCATTTTTTCTCCGTTTTTTTACTGAAATTTCCAACTTGAAAAGTCATTAGACTTTGAAATATGCGTAAGGTATAATTTCTTTGGGTGTTTTTTTTTTGTCGAATACAATTTTCAAAACTTCTCTGCTAAGCTATTTTTATTAAAGACCATACACAGAAAGGTAGTCCGGTGCCAACGTCTTTCGTGGGCTTTTTGATGAAGATTTTACAGCACCTGCTTTAATCGATTACTAATGATCCCACCAACACTGCCTGACCGGTTAAAAGACCCAAAATTGTCTCAGTCAAAAAGTAAGGTTAGGGTGTTAAAAGATTTTTTAAATCTGAACGGTTTAAGTATCGAGGCCCCTATAATGTTGGTTATTCGTTTTGGTTGACAACTTTGACATTTAAGTCTGACGTCATATATCCCTGCATCACATAAATCATAACTAAAAACGCATTGCCGAAACAATGGCAAAATCCACACGAATTCGGAGCTAATGAATTGGTTAAAGATTATTAGGATATGCGTTCTTGACGCACGGATTTCTAACCCTAAAAATAGATAGCTGACATATAGCATACTATAGGATTAGCCAATACCTGTCCTCTGTGCGCCCCGGTAAAGTAGAGGGAGAAAATGTATGACACCAATTGTTTCCCCTAGCAGGGCGCTCTTTTCTTTCAACAGTTTCTAAAGAAAACCGATCGAGGTTAGTTGTACATAAAATATCGGAATATTAGCCGATATTTTTACGTAACGTACAATTCTTTTTTTCAAGCTTGTTATTTTTTATAATATTTAATGCCGTTTCTACTACAAACTAAAGTTTATGGCTTCCCCAGCGACACAAAGAACAGAGGGGTCTGTTTTAAAAGCAAATTATTTCATATTGATTTAAGAACCACCTAACTAATTAAATTCTCAAAAATACAACCGCTCTGTGCTAAACAGTATCCGAGCCTCCTATAAAATTCAGTTTGGACATTACTTAGCATTTCAGGTGTCACTGATTGTAGGGTGGGGATTACACTGGTCTGCAAAAAAAATTCTTGAGCCCTGGCATTATTTCCGCTGATTCTTATGTAAGACGACGCCCTGAATCCAAATATAGCTTGCGTTTTCTTCTACCACCCACCATTTTTGAGGGAGCAGCCCTTTTACCTATATTTATCATTTTTCGATAATAATTATAATATTACCGACATAAATTTAAATTTTTAAGTATAAAGAGAGTTATTTTAGTTTCAAACAATAATAAATACATGGGCACACCCAGAGGAGGGGGCCTTGTGCCCCCCCCCAAGCCTTTGATTTTTTTACAGATATTCCAGATGTTTCATAAAAAAACACAAAAAATAGCTTAAAATTCGATATCATGAGGCTATAGAGGCGTCGGGCCCCCCAAGACATATTCCTGGGTGCGCCACTGATAAATAAGAACTCTTGCACCTTCACTTGGTGCTTGCTTTCCTTTTATACCCTAAGGTACAACCCTCTCCTTTTAAAAACCAGCAGTACTCCGCCAACATGCTTGCATTTCTTGCACTTCGCTGAAAACCTCTTTTCCAACTTAGCGATTTTTTGATGAAACCGTTCCCCGTATTCATCCGAGATTGCTCCTAAATTTTCAGGAAAGAAGTCCAGATGCGAGAGAAGGAAGTGCACTTTAAGGGGCATGTTACATCCTATGGCCTTGTACGCTAAGAGCAATTCCTCGACCTGAGCGACAAATCATCACTTTTATGGTTACCCAAAAAGTTGTTACACACGTTTTGGAATGTAAACCATGCTCGTTTTCCTTTTTGATTTAGGTGTTTAATAAACGTCGAATCTTGAAAAAGTTGTCTATTCTGGGGCCACACAAAAACACCTTCCTTGATTTTAGCCTCACTAAGACGAGGAAATTTAGTTTTCAAAAATATGAATGCGTCGCCTGTTTTGTCCAGTGCTTTTACAAACTGTTTGATCAATCCAAGTTTGATGTGCAAAGGCGGCAAGTAAATATTATCTTGCGGGACTAATAAGGGTCTTTGGCGACATTTTTCTAACCGGGAGTAAATCTTTCTCGCAAAGGCCAGTTCCGTACAATGTAATGTTTGTCCCGTGCTTGGCTGTCCCATTCACAAATAAAGCAAAAATATTTTATTTTTTTATTATAGTTTCTGCATGAGCATATACAAGGGGGGAGGGGGCTTGGGGGCGAAAGCCGCCCCCCAGAATCTAAAAATAGATTTTGTTAAAACTATTTATTTTCCTACTTTTTAATATATTAATAAATAAAAGTTGAAAAAATTTCCAAGCCCCTCCAACGCGATTTTTTTGTATACGCTAGTGGTTTCTGTATTTAATTATATACTTTTATATACTAATATGTTGCTTTATACTTTGCTAATACCTTTACCGTTAAGCTGCTGGCAGCTAAAGTTTTATAAAAATAATTAGAAAATGCATATAAAACGGTAAAATCGACAATGTCCATTTACCATTTATGCAAAACACCCCCCGCCCCCCCAAACAAATGGCTTACAACCTTGCTATAAATATTAATGTTTGAGAACACTAAACTCTCCAGTCTCTCAGCAATAATGATGTTAAGGCCAAAAAAAACCTTTTCGTCCCACGAAACTATCGAAAAGGAGTAAAAATAGGTGGGGGTCTCCCCCGAAAATGGGGGTGATGGGGAAAAACGGAGTTCATATTTGGATTCAGGAGGTCATTTTGCATAAGAATCGACAAGAATGGTGTTCATGCCGACCAGTGTTATTTTTGCCCGAAGTTTATCCAGAGTGCTCTTAAATGGCCATTAAGAGAAATTAAGTACTTTTTGAAAAAGAGAACAAAATAGTTTGTGAATATAAAATTAGATTACTTTTCGTTAAAAATTGCACCGCATAAGAAAATTTTGGCAATATAAAAAAAGCTACGGCAAAATTAGAAAATAATGAGCCCCAAGCCAAAATTTTGGAAAAATTTTGGACTATTTGGGTAAAAATGGCACTTAAGAAGAAAATTTTTGATTACGATAATAAATCGCAAGTAAAAATTTTTAAAAAGTGATAAATCATAAGCAGCGTGGTTTTTCATTTTTAAATTATTGGTTTGGCATCTTGCATTGTGCTTGAGATTTTAAAACTGTCGCGTTACAAAAGCCTAGGCATATTATAATGTGATTAATATTGCTATAAACCTGCGACATATACATGTCTATGACTTCAACGTAAATAGGTTAAACGTTTTGGGAAATGGTTTAAATCGCTCCCTTCCTTTTGTATGGGATGCAAAAAGGGTAGCTCAAAAAATGATTTATCTTGCCTAGTATAAATCCAACTTTTTAGGCAAAACGATAACCCAATTTTGCTAGAGGCAAGAAAATAAGGCCGCTTAAAATATTTGGAAGACCGAAAATAAGAATTCGGTTTTAACACAAAAATTCAATTATTTTACTAAAAAAGCATACAAAAATAATAAATGGATCCATGGCAGATTCGATACTTTTCTAGCCCATTGACAGACTCCAAGTGAACTTCACTCTATATCAGCCTTGAAAATAGCTATTTACAAAAAATTATAATAAATGAAAACAAATGAATGAAAAAAAAAATCGTTTTACTATAATCTAAAAACCGCATATCGATTTTCATTTTCATTCGGCCCACCACAGTTCGAAAATCGTTGTGGACGAGCTAAAAGAAGTTTGGTAAAATCCATTAATGCTATTAACAGATTTTTGGTAGTAAAAAAATTGAAAAAATCCTACCTAACTTTTTAACGGAGCATAGCGACAATTTGTGGTTTGCGGAATATAGTAGAACACATTTTTCTCAATAAATTGTGTTCTAACCCAAACATTTATGCGTCCTTTAGGATTAGGTATGTACCTAAACTGTGAAAAGTTGCAGAAGTTATCATGGTTTTAAAACCGGGAAAGCCACTCCATGACGTGTCATCTTACAGGCCAATCTCCTTGCTGCCAACTACATCCAAGCTCTATGAAAAATTATTGCTTAAAAGGATAAAACCAATCATAGAAAGACAAAAAACTATTCCATCTCATTAATTTGGTTTTCAAAACAAGCATTCGCCGATAGACCAAGTACGCAGAATTACTAATAAAATAGAAAAAGAAAAAGTCTTTGCCAATATAGCACTACCATTTAAACTAAAATGTTTTCTACCATAACAATATTCTGATATTTTGGAATCATATATATCTGATGGACATTTCAGAGTAAAACAGGAAGATTCATACTCAAATATAAGAGAAACTTAAGCAGGCGTGCCCCAGGGTAGCGTACTCCGCCCTTATTTATTCTTATTATTCACTTGCGATATCCCAAAGCCAGAAAATTGTCACTTAACCAAATTTGCCGATCATACTGGTTCATTGACAGTAGAAAAATCTATTGATGTTCGACCACAAAGTGGCGAATAAAATTAAATGAAACCAAATCAATTCATGTTGATTTTACAAACAAAAATATAAATCAAATACAAATAACAATTAACAACATTCCCGTACCATATTCAAATCAGGCAGAATATCTAAAAAAAAGAGGAACTTGAAATAAGGTATAGAAAAATTAACTGGCTAATTGGAAGCAAGTCCAATTTAACAATTCATAATAAGCTTCTGCTTTATAGATAAATACTGAAACAAGTATGGATATATGGTATTCAACTATTGGGTTGTACTAAGGAGAGTAACATTCTAGTTTTACAGGAATTTATAAAGTATTAAGAAACATTGTGAATGCACCTTGGTACGTTTAAAATAGTGACCTTCATCGGGACCCAAAAATCTAAACTGTACTAAAGACTATAACAAAGTATTGGCTAGATTGTAATACAATACAGTGTAACAAAAAAAAAACTTCGTAGGAACTTTTCTTTACATATATTTTACAAAACTGTATTGAAGACTGAAGGTATCAGATCCGTCATGGATCCATTTATTTTTCATCGAAAATAATACCTTATATCACGGTGGATAGTTCGGATCTTATAAATATATGTCGTATTTTCACGTCACTGGTGGTCCAGCTGATTTATGTAAACAAAAATTAGATATGATATGAACAACTATATTTTTTGAATATTTTGAAAACTAAGGCAATTTTCTTACTATTTTTTAGTATATTCTTATAAAATAATATTTTTTAGACATACCAGTCGCTATTTTATTTAGCCCGCTTCATTTCTCTTTACACAAAAATTAAAATTTGAAGAAAATAGTGTGTTCGTTTCAGCTTCAAAAATAATCCACTGACCTACATCTTTGTTTACTTCCCAAGTATTTGGTTCACCTTTGATACTAAACGATCACATTCAGTTTGACTTGTAATTTAAGTTTTGTGTAATAAAAAATAAAGCGGGCTAAAAAAAAATAACGACAATACGTCTAGAAAATTATATTTTATAAGAATGTACTAGAAAACAATAGGAAAATTGCCTTCATTTTCAAAAAATTTAAAAAATATTAGTTGTTCCGTTGTTCATATCATATCTAACTTTTATTTACAATCAGCTGGACCACCAGTGACGTGAAAAATTCGACATATATATATATATATAAGATCCGAACACCGGTCTATTCTATCCACCGTGACCTTGTATAGCCATTGCTGCGGCTAAGAAATTAAAAATGGGTGTTTTGATAAATTTTGACGCAGCTTCCAATTATAATTTTTTATTTGCCTGTTTTCTCTAGCTAAATAATAATTATTATTTTATAATTAAGTTCCTTAAAATAATAATAAAAGCCATCATTTTTCAAATTTGAACCCTCACAAAAACTCTGTTTATTTCATGGATGCTTTGATACATAAAATTAAATCATTTTTGCCTGCCGGTTAAAATATTAAACAAATAACCGGACAATTTAAAATCGTATTATTAGTTGTAACAATAACTCAGTTAAAACAGTTAAAAAAACTGAAAACATTATGTTTTTGGGGAGTTTCAGTTACTACTAGCAGTGACGCACTCAGAAATATGACTTGGGGGGCCCGAGGCCTTTGTGGGGGGGGGGGGAAGCGAGGCCTCATAATGTCGTATTTTATGCTATTTTTTCTGTTTATTCATGAAATATGTGGAAATTATCTAAAAAAATCTTACTTTTTTGTTAATTTATACTGGGACTTTCCATCCAGTACCTAGTACCTAGCCAGGAATCGAACTTGGACCGCCAGTGTGGAAAGCAAACATTGCTACCACTACACCCCGACGGCGACTAGAGATATTATATATAACTATTATTTATTTAATAAATGACGTCTTTATTTCTTTATATTTTTTGTATTTTTTTATATTGTTTATTTTTATTTTATACTTCACTTTGTTTACTGGGTTTAAAATATTTTACAATGATTACCATAAGAAATCAATCTAAAATAAAGAGGTACTCAAAAATAAAAACATACAAACGACAAAAAAATAAATGGATCTATGACGAATCTGATATCTTCGCAGCCCATTAGCACACTCCAAGTAAACTCCACGCTATATCAGTCTTGAAAACAGTTTTTTGTAAATACCTTAGAAACGAAAGCTTCTACGAAGTTTTTTGTTATAACACAAATTATCGAGAAAAAACTGTTCTACTATATTCAGAAAACCGCATATTGATGCGAAGCTCCGTTAAAAAGTTAACATAGTTTCAATTTTTAAACTGTCAAAAAACTGTCTAACCTAATCAGCTCGTTACTGTATCGAACACTTTTTTCATGAAAATCGGTTCAGCGGCTTAGGAGCTACCATGCTACGGACAGATATACACACACACAGACAGACGTCACGACGATATTGCTAAGATAGGTCAAACTACACCCAAATAACACATTTTCGACGTTATCTCAAAAAAAAATCCTCGAAAATAATACCTTTAGCCATCGCTGCGCGGGCTAGGGAGGTAATAAAATTTTGAGTGTGATTAAAGGAAATTTTAGGATGAGGGTCATCCCATAAAAAAAATATACAATTATGTAATATCTTAAAAAATAGAAGGGACAAATAAAATCCAACTTGACAGTTAAATTAAAAAAAAACTATAAAGCAGCAATTTAAACCTAAACAAAATTTTTAAAACCAAAAAAAGAGTATAGGCTTCTCAAAAAGTGAAAACTTGCCACAAAAACCTTAGCTTAAAAACGGCTTACTATATAAAGATGCGATTTTCACGGATTTCAAATTTAATAATCTCTTAACAAATTGGACTCGCAAGTGGGGGTTACTCCACAAAAACTTCGAATAATTTGAGACATAATTGATCAAAAAAATTAATTTAACAAAATAAAACCCGATTACGCTGCCTAACACTAAAAAGGCCGAAAGGATATATTTTTAAAAATATTTATTTAGATAAAAACATTTTTGAAATTTTCAAGTATTTATAACCTTTATTAACTGCAAAACAAAATGATGTATCATTAGTAAAAATCCAGTTGTTTGACTGCCTGTCACGGACGCCATATTGAACATTTGAAATCGAATAAGTCGTTATTTAGTTATAGTGGAACACTAGCTTCTTTTTTGCTTTGGATAGTCGAGTAATTTTTTTTTCTTTTAGATCTGGGAATTTGCTAAGTTTGCTAAATGGATTAATTTATTTCTGTCTGCAGCTAAGTTAGATTTTGGAGTCCCAAACAGGAAGGAGGCTTTGCGGTTTAGAGAAGGTAAGTGGCGAATATCATGTGGACGAATAATTCTGTGTAAATTCCCATTCTGTGCTGATGTTTCTTTAGTGTTTAGTGATCGGTTATAATCAGTGGCGGCTGGTGACGTTATAAATTGGGGGGGGAGGGGAGGCAGAAATTTATTTATATTGCATGGAAAAGGAGATAAAAAAACTTGCCTAAACAATTTTATTTTAGCATTTTATAAACAAGAAACTACTTGGTGTAGTTTTTAATTTATTTGTTTATGTTTCAGACTTATCATGGCCCCGTAGAGCAACCTCAAAAATCCCACAGAACTAACAGTCTATTAACCTACTAAGTATGTCTATTTCTTGCCACATTTTCATTATGTTCGTTAATGTTTTGTCTGGTGGTGCACTATTCAATTGGCACCTAATATCAGTCTTGCCTAGCATAGAAAATTCTATGTGATTATTTAAATAAGTAGCACTTACTTTGTGTCTTTGACTTTTCACTAAAGTGCTTGTGATATCAACATTCCCTTTGCCACCCACGCAGGATAACTTCCTGGATTGTTCACAACAAGACATATAAAGCAAAAAAAAGCATTTCGTTTTTGATTTTGTTTTTATAATTTTTTATTACTTGCACTAAAATTTTGGTTAATTTTTAGGTCCGGTGTATGTGGCCCTGAAGATTTTATTTGTAATCGAAGTTCATATGGCAACGTATTTAAATTTGCACAGTTAATTATATAATCGACGGTATTTATTTCCATTTTGAAAACAAACAAAAACAAAAATAAACAATGCACACGCGACCGGCAAGGCTTTTAACTACTGACCTACCCCAAATCAAAACAAACTCATACGTCTTCACTAAGGATAGAACCGGCAACACAACGGAAGGGCAACGAACGTTTTCGCACGATGAATATGGCCGACGTCAACTAAAACAAACATTTTGAAATGAATCTTAAGGAAAAACGTCTTCACTACACCAATTTCTGATAGGTTGAGAAATAAAAAGCGTAGTTCGGATTAAATTATGCTTAATTTATTTCTAAAAACCATTAACCCGACGCGTTTCGGCTTTACTAGCCATTTTCAATAGTTTATATAGAAACTGATAATGGCGGCATTAAAATAAGTGTTTGTTTGTTTGTTTCCCAAATGTTGGTTTTAGAAACTTATATAACCCTTAAAAATGGCTAGTAAAGCCGAAACGCGTCGGGTTAATAGTTTTTAGAAATAAATTAAGCATAATTTAATCCGAACTACGCTTTTTATTTCTCAACCTATCAGAAATTTGTGGAGTGAGGACGTTTTTCGTTAAGATTCATTTCAAATTGAAAAATTCTCCACGTAGGAGAGTTGGAATCACAATAAAACAAACATTCCTCCCGCCCCCACTCGAGAACAGCCACCCATACACCGCTGAAAAATTGGTGAACTTGAAATCTTGCCTCGCGCGGTGCTGCCGGCTGGTAATAATTTACGCTATAAAAGTTTACCCAGTTAATCGCCTTTTGTTAATCACAGACTAAATTAAGAACTAAATATGTCATAAGGAATGATTTAACGTTTTTTAAATAAATCATTTAAAAATACTATTTATTGTCTAGTTTTGGGAGGGCACTGCCCCGTTGTCCTCCCTGTAGCTGCCGTCACTGGTTACAATGCTGTGACATGTCTGATTTACTCCGTTACTTAATGGGCTTAATAAATTGATCGAAACTGTATATCAATTAAGCTTCTTAGTTCAATCTACAAACTATTAATTTTAAAATGAGGATAAAATGTCTGAAAAACAAATTGCATACGGTGTATCTAAATTGCCAGTTTCAGTCCAGAGGGAGTTTTCCATTTGCAAAAATGAATTTATTTTTACATGAATTTAAAATTGGTATTTTTAATTTCAAAATAGAAAAAAAACCCTTAATCGAAAAATCCCAAAATGTTTACCAGTGTTTTTTAGTGATTGCATATTTACTGACACCTCAATTTTTACCTTTTAAAACCTTTTAAATTATGCTCTATTTTTCCGACCGGATAAAAATACATTTGTTTGCCACGTATTAATATAGTAATTTAAAAGTTGCAGTAATAGATTATGTGTGTAGTTCTCACATAGGTAGATACAGTAAATTTATTTATACAATAAGTAAATTTTTTTATTAAAATAAATTCTAAATTATTTAATTGTTTATTGGTTACACTCACTGGCGACTGCTACAGAGAGGGCAACGGGAAAGTGCCCTCCCAAAACGAGATAACAAACAGTATTTTTAATTGATTTATTCAAAAAAAGTCTTCACGTCAAATTAATAAATACGCGGCTTTTCGCACTTCTAAGATATATAGGCACCGCAGTATAGCAATTTAGTTTCAGTTCAATGCATATACATATATCTAAATAGGGCAAAAATTCAAGAATAAGTATCCTGAAGAGCCTAACTTTTAAAGTTTTCGAAGTATGCTTTGAATAATCGAAAACAAGGTGAATTGTGCTGTACACTTATGGGTCCATTGTGCCCACGTACAGCTGATTTCAAAAAAATCTGCTTCGACTGGAAAAATCGTTTTTTATGAGTATTATATTATATCGAGTTGACAATTACATTTTACAGTGGTGTTATAACGTCCAATATGAGGAGTGTTTATTTCCTTTTGCATGTTTGTCAAATAAATAAAATAAAATTTGATAAAAACCAGCTAGCAATATATTTGTGGTCGTTTTTAGAAATAACGGGCTTGTTTCTCTTAAATCAAATTAAATTTTGATTTAAATATCTTTATTATTAGCTTTGCTAAATAATACATTTAAAAAGTAAGTTCGGTCTTTTTTGCTGCAGTTCGGTACCTGTAGTCTGATGATTGAATTCTACGGTAACGAAGCTGCCTGTAAACGTAAACAGTGAAAAAAATTTTTGCTCTCTCGAAAGGGTCATTTTAGAGTACTCCAAACTCCAAACAAACTTGACTTACTTTTGGCCTGCCAGATCATCCTTGTTTCCTTTTAAGTGATTGCTATTTCGTCCATCTTTTATTTATTGTTCGGCTTACGTTAAAATGCGGGGCTACCACTGGAAAAAACCAACCATTTTCCAACTCAGTAACAATTTTGGCTTTTAGCTCTTTGATCGTATGTAAAGCCTTTTCAGGATCAAATACCATGTTTATATATTTATTATTCTGTAATTGATGATAAATTTAATATTTTTTACAGTTTTGATATTGATAAAATACTGAGGTTTTGATAAAGCTGATAGTGTCTTAGAATACAGAGCTCAAATTTAAAAAAAGTACTTTAAAAAGACGTATTAGTTTTTTTTTAACCAACTGTACCTAGTATCAAGTTGTAGGGAGTGTGTAAATATAATCTACCTATTCGCGTGCGGTAAAGTAATTACTTTACCGCACGTGCACCACTTAGAAACCTTAGCAATGCATCAATAAGACAGCTTCAATATGTGTTTGCATTTCAATTCCATCAAATTTCACATGCTTATTTATAAATTACATTCAATTTTTTGAAAAAAAAAGTACTCTGTCTTTACCACCCTTGACGGCTTGACCGAACTGCCGTCGCGTGCGGTAAAGTATCACTTTCCGCATTTGTTAGGTAAATAACCATTTATTATAAACTATGTAATTAATTTTAAAAGGGAGAAAATTGACACTAATATGCAAAAAACAAATTTTCATTGCTACCTAGGCAAAGTAAATCCCAGTTTATTAATATATTCTATAAAATTATGAGGGTCATAAAGCTCCGCACAAAGATATAAAAGAACAAGGAAAAAATAAAACTAAATAATCCCCTATTATGATAAAAATTTCATTTAAGAAAGTAGTTTAATTTCTCTCTGGCACGAGCCAGCATTAGATGTTACATAATCCAAAGAAAATCAATTTTTTTGAAATGCAGGACAAATGACATATATTTCGCACCAGGCAACCAAAAAAATATTATGTTAGGGAACGTTTTTAAATTACGTAACGCAAAAATTCGAGTTTTTCTATCCACCCCCCCTTCTTCCTTCGTAAATTTTAAGGAAAAAATACCATAAAAATTCATTCAGTGTAACGCAAGGCTAAAACCCCCTCTCCCCCTTGAGCTTTACGTAATTTCAAAACGGTCCTTTAGATACTTTATTATAATTTCTAATAAAGACTTTAACACCAGTATTTACTAAGACCTTAAGACTTAGCATTGTAGACCGGGTTTAAGTATCAAGTATATAAACTTGATACCGACCGGTTTAAGTGTATTTTTTTAATACTCACAGGTAAAATAACTGCAAAGGTTTGGTTCACCCTAATGTGCAATATGATAGTAAGCATTTCTCATTGAGTTTCATTTCATATAAATTAGAAATTAAGAAAAACCACATAAAAATTTTGTAACCAAATGTCATTTTTTGGAAACTTAGTCCGTGCAGTCGTAGGATTCCCGTTAAAAATAGTCTCAAATTGTAGTACCACCCCTGAGGGGTGGTTTAAAGTTCGAAAAACAATAGAAATAATCCATGATTGACAAAAAATCTTACATACAAAAATATTCCAAGCTAAATAATACATAAATAACTTAAAACTATATCTGTAGATGCATTACCGTATTAAATACGTATCAATATTTAAATACTGTAAAAAGCACAAGATATATTAGAATCCCCTTTCAATTACTCATTCACTAAAACAATCGACCATGCATCGGTTTAATCGTAGCTAACTTGTCTAAAAAATTAACATGTAAAATATAGCGGACAGCTGACACTGACTTACACCTTTTTTATTCGACAATTCCTAGTGACATTTGGAGGTTTAAATATGGCTGTTAAACCAAAATATTTTATTATTTTTGTTTATTTATAACCTTTGTGTGGAAATAATGTCTTTGTTACAACGAAAAAAGAGGACCCATATCCCAAGGTATTTATGAACAATCTATATAAATATTAAAAACTATTGCATTCACGGGAAAAATAAGTTAAACCTTCAACCAAAATGAAGACTTTTAAACCTAGGATTGTAGCACTTAGCACTGTAGACCCTTTAGTAAATACTGGTGTAAGAGTGGTAAATTACACATTTTTTTTTTATTTCGAGTTTTATAGGGTCTATTCAAATTCAAACACTGTTATTAATGAATTATAAAAGTTGACATACTATAGAGTTTTTAAAATAGTTTCACTACTCTGACAAGAAATTAGCTCAGAACAGATCGAAGAGAATTTTCTGCATAAATTATTATCAATCTTAATAAATATCAACTACAAAAGTTAATGTCAATGTTGAATCTAACCTATCTAAATATAATTATTGGGAACGAAGAGCAAATAAATGGATCCATAATGGATCTAGTACCTTCCTATCCCATTAGCACACACCATATCTCAGAAACTCAAGCTCCTATGAAGTTCTTAGTAATAACGTAAATTAATGAGAAAAACGTGTCCTTTTATATTCCAAAAACCGCATATTGATGTACACCATTTAACCTGAAAATTTCATGAAAATCGGTTCTACGGTTTAGGAACTATTGTGTCAGAGAAATACACATACACGGTAAAAAAAATTGTCTTCAATGAAAACACGTTCTTTTGTTGAATAAATTTTTTTACCTTAAAACAATTTGTTTTGAATTAAGATATTTCTTTTTAGTTCAACGCAGCGTTTCATCTTGAAATGAGACTTTATTTTTCTTCTTTAATTGTTTTGTTTCAGTATACTCCGATTTGTAACAAAGCAAATTATCTTCATATAAATAATATTTTGCTTCCAGAGAAAATACCGGTACCTTAGATTAATTCAGTTCCAATTAATAATAAAACAATTTCTGTTTCACATTAAAATAAAGAGGCAAGGCATTTTTTGTGCAATATCGAGAAAATATTCTCTTGGTGAATAGGAATGCACAAATTATTTTAATTCAAAGCAATTTGCTTTAATCTAAGACAATTTTTTTTACCGTGTACACATACGGACCGACGCGCGACGTCACGACGATATTGCCAAGATAGGTCAAAATACCATATTCATAATATTCCAATACCCACGGTAACTGCCCATTCATGATGCAAACATGAGGGCCTTGGGGTCTTTAAGCAAAAAGACCTGATTGGTTGCTTTCAAAGACATATGCATATTATTTCCATATCGATGGCCTAACTGCAATATCCCGTATCTGAAAAAATGCAACTTTACAGGGGAAGCGAAAAACTGTTTAGGTAACACATACAGAGTTATTGGGTATACAAAAATATATTTGCTATATTTGTGATTTCCCACGCATATATGTCTTATATCATTATACACCATGAAAGTAGCCAGCTCATTTTGCCTAAATCACAAATAAACTAAAAATGATCAAAATGTTAGATACGGAGTATTACATTTAGGCCATCGATATAGTACGTATTATTGCAATACCTACGGTACCTTACGATGCAGAATGCAAACATATTTGAAATAGCAGTATCAATGGACACTAAGTCTATCATTTTTGCGATCATTAAATTAAAATTTCCTGATTGTTTATACTTTACACATGCATATTATTTTATTCGTGTATTCGTCATGTCAAATCATCGGCTCACAGTTGACAAAAACTCTATCTATGTAAATTTGGTATCTGTGCATTTTTCGTACCTTTATTTCTGAATGTTTGCATCAAACGCCAACTATTGTGCAAATAGGTTACAGGGAGTATTGGAATATTACGTATATGCAAAATACACCCAAATAATACATGTTCAGCGTTATGTGAAAAAAAAATTCGTCCAAAACAATACTTTCTCTAGCCATTGCTGCGCGGGCTAGGAAGGTAACACAGTATTACTGATATGAATCCCAGACAGAGATTTTACAAAGAAGCGGGAAAATTATGCGTTTAATATTACCAAAGGTGAAATAGAAATAGGAGTAGAAAGGCACTCATAGAAAACCCGTTAGACAGCCTTTACTATGCCTTGATTTTATTGCAGCATTATCAAAAAACTTCAATCAGTTGTTATTTTTGTTGTTTTTCTTGAAAAAGAAAAAAAATCTCGGACTTTCATTGCTCTAATGGAAAATGTGAAATTTTGATACCTGAATAGTTTTTGACGCACAATTATTTAAAAGAACTAACAAAAACACCTAAAAATATAAATAAAAATTAACAAGTGGTTGACAATTTCTAAACCAGAGAACGAAAATATCGAAGTAACAAAGTAACGAATTGGCGACCATTTTGGGTTTGCTCAACTTTGACTTTGGTCAAATCCGTTTAAGTTCATTATTGTTATGTCATAGCGTTCTAAAACTCGGATAAGCAAATTTGTGTCATCTGCATTGTATTTTGAAAGATGTTTAAAAAAACTATGTTGTAAATAATTGGCAGAAATAATGAGAAGTAAGGGCCCAAGTATAGACCCTTGAAATACGCCTACAGCACGTTTATTTTTACTATGTCAAAGTAAATTGGACCACTTTCAAAAAACCCACACAGCACACTATATTTTTTTAATGAGGGTGATTTCCAAATGGATTAGGAGTGTGCACCAATGATCTGGAAACCAACAGCCCTGCTTTATAAAATACTTTGTTTTTCGCGTCTCCACTTTTCCATGTTTTATTTTTAACCCAGTTCGGTAAGTCGACCGTCGACTGGAACATACTCTGGAAATCGATATGACATAACAACTTATTTCTGAAACTCTCCGTTGCTCGTTGTTTTCAGGCCAATATTGTGGAGAGGGTCGATTTATAAATGGATAAAGACATTTATTCATGCAATGCTATCAAGTAGGCATGACGAACTGCATAATTTACAAGTATACAGTGTGTCTCATTTTTAATAGGATCCAAATGGGAACTGGGTTATCAATAGTGTGTTTTACGTCAGTTAAAATAGCAGCAAATTTGACAGCTGCTATCGTTATTCTCAATCAGAATAAAGGTAACTTCCAGAGCAAATAAAGAGTGAGACAAATGTCAAGTTAGTAGTTTAACCTAACAGCAACTTTTTGTTTATAGTATGCAGTCCTACCTTTGTATCAGTTTTATAGCTTTTCAAAAAAGAAACTACCGAATTTCAGCAAAAAATTAGGCCACTTATGTTTTTTAAAAAACTAAAAAATAATACAAAATTAACGTTCGGTTGTCAAAATAACGATAACGGTAAGGAAAGGGCTTCCGTAAGTACCGGACGCCGTTTTTGGAAATAACGATAAAGTGGCGACATGTTGCTAATGGGCAGACTCAGTAATAACAATAACCGCAATAATCCTAACGATCTCCAACTCTTACAGTTCTGTATAAACTTTTTTTTGTGGAGAGGGTCGATTTATAAATGGATAAGCAGATTTATTCATGCAATGCTGTCAAGTAGGCATGACGAACTGCATAATTTACAAGTATACAGTGTGTCTCATTTTTAATAGAATCCAAATGGGAACTGGGTTATTAATAGTGTGTTTTGGGTCAGTTACAATAACATTAAATATGACAGCTGTTATCGTTATTTTCAATAAGGATAAAGGTAACTTCCAGAGCAAATAAAGAGCGAGACAAACGTCAAGTTAGTAGTTTAACCTAACAGAAACTTTTTGTTTATAGTGTGCTGTCCTACCTTTGTATCAGTTTTATAGCTTTTCACAAAAGAAACTACCGAATTTCACCAAAAAATTAGGCTACTTATGTTTTTTAAAAAACTAAAAAATTATACAAAATTAACGTTAAAATAAACTGTCAAAATAACGATAACGGTAAAGGAAGGCTTCCGTAAGTACCGGACGCCGTTATTGGAAATAACGATAAAGTGGCGACATGTTGCTAATGCGCAGACTCAGTAATAACAATAACCGTAATAATCCTAACGATCCTCTCTTTTTTTTGTGGAGAGGATCGATTTATAAATGGATAAACAGATTTATTCATGCAATGCTGTCAAGTAGGCATGAAGAACTGCATAATTTACAAGTATACAGTATGTCTCATTTTTAATAGGATCCAAACGGGAACTGGGTTATTAATAGGGTGTTTTGGGTCAGTTAAAATAACAGAAAATTTGACAGCTGTTATCGTTATTCTCAATAAGGATAAAGGTAACTTTCAGAGCAAATAGATATTTTAGAACACGAAAAATAAGCGTAGGTAACCCAAATGTCAAGTTGGTAGTAGTAGTAGTAGTATTATCTAACCTTAACTTTTTGTTTGTAGTATGCAGTCCTACCTTTGTATCAGTTTTATAGCTTTTTACAAAAAAAACTACAAAATTTCAGCAAAAAATTCGACTACCTATGTTTTTTAAAAACTAAAATCAATACAAAACCAACGTTAAAGTAAACTGTCAAAATAATGATAACGTTAAAGGAGGGCTTTCGTAAGTACCGAACGCCGTTAAAGTTGCTAAATCCCTAATAATGCTAACAATCTGCAGTTTTCACAGTTCTGAATTAACTTTTTTTTTGTGGAGAGGATCGATTAATAAATGGATAAACAGATTTATCCATGTAGCTGTCAAGTAGGCATGAAGAACTGCATAATTCAAAAGTGTACAGTGTGTCTCATTTGTAATAGGATCCAAACGGGAACTCGGTTATTTTTAGGGTGTCAGTTAAAATAACAGCATATTAAACAGCTGTTATCGTTATTCTCCATAAGAATAAAGGTAACACACAGAACAAATAGAGATATTTTGGACAGGAAAAATAAGCGTAACACATAAGTTAAGTTGGTAGTTTCACCTAGCCTTAACTTTTTGTTTATAGTATGCAGTCCTACCTTTGTCAGTTTTATTGCTTTTCATAAAAGAAACTACCGAATTTCAGAAAAAAATTAGACTACCTATGACTTTTTAAAAAATAATACAAAATGAACGTTAAAATACACGTTCAAAATAACGATAACGTTAAAGGAAGGCTTCCGTAAGTACCGGACGCCATTATTATTAATAACCATAAACGAGTGACAAGTTGCCAATGCGCAGACTAAAGAACAGTAAGCGTCCTAAAATGTCCCTAATAATGTTAGCGATCTCCAATTTTTACCGTTCTTTTTTAAATCCCTTAAAAATGGTGTAATAAGTTTTTTTAAAAATGCCGCAATTTTAACATTTTTAATCAACATATAAATTTTGCTTATTTTAGCAGATATTTTAATTCTGTAAAAATATTTGTGTGAAAAAAAAGTTTTAATAAAACAATTCGTTGTTTTTGGGGGGGTTTACGTGTTTCTAGGAGAGATAGAAAAACTGACCCTCACGTGCGAGGATTTTCAGAAAAAGCTCAAAGACAAAAACCTCATTTTAAAGTAGCAAGCCGTTAAGTTACGGAGGGTTTTTGAAAAGTCTTCATTTAGGAAGGAGACCTATTACTTTTTATGTGTAAATTTTAGTTTTTGGTGTAAAGTTTTTGCAAAGTCACCTGAAATGCTACTAATACGGGGTTCTATCGATGTCATGAAATTTTGCTTCAATCTGCCCTTCAAAAGTTATCCAAATTCATATAATATCTTCCTGGTATAATTTCAACCCTACCGACAGAGAAAAGGCGCGGCTCTTGGCGGTCCGAGCACAAAGTACTTGTTTTCTGACCGACCCAGCACAGGTGGATAGACGGCACAATTTCAACCCTACCGACAGAGAAAAGGCGCGGCTCTTGGCGGTCCGAGCACAAAGGGTAGACGGCACCTGATTGGCAGATTTTTTGAGATACGCTTTTAATTGCTTTCAGGTGTTCGTTTCGGGACTCCTTTAGTCGGCAGTATGCAGAGTTAGAAAATAAATCAGTGTCGTTTCTGTGGGTGTAGGAATAGCATGTTTTATTATCTATTTTTATTTATTTAGTTTACGCCATAATTAAATGAAATAATTTTCATGAGTATATCTACCGCCACCCATGTCACTTTCTTTAAAGGATATGCCGATGGTCGGCTTTAACCTTTGTTCAACTGACTTTGCAAAAACCTTACCTGGATTGCCTTTTTATAGATCTTTTAAGAAAGCAAATAAAATCTATATATTTGTGGCGGATTCATTTTACAAACAAAACTTTATCCACTGGGTAATACGCCACTATTAAGAAAAATTTTTAATTATGAAACCACTGCGTTTCTTTTAGAAAAAGAATAAAATCACTAATCTCCCAGTGGTTTATAAAAAATAAAGAGACAAATAAATATTTGCCTAACAAAATTTGAAAAGCTTATTTTTTTTGATAAAAAACAGAATTACGACGTTTGGATTATTCTTCTACAATTGTACTCAAGCACCTCAATATACAACTTTCAAAAATCCGCCGCGCCCTTTTGAAATCCAAGATGGCGGACAAAATCAAACCTAACTCTTTAAAGAAGCTCGTTTATTCTTATGTTCTCAAAATTTTTATTTATAATATTAAGTAATATTATTTTTAAAGTTTTGAAAAAACCCTGTTTCCGCCGTGTTTAACGAGGTTTAAGTAATTGAAATCAGTTAAGTGGTTCCCAAAAAATTATTTTTTGTTTAAACCATTGTTTTACAGACTATACGATTGTCTTCCCAAATCTCCATGCATTCGTTTCGTCATAAGTTTATTATTTCGATGAAATAAAAAGCATTATGGTCGATTTCTTTATAAATATTACTTATATTAAGTTTGCCGCCATCTTGAAATTCAAGATAACGGACAGAATCAGACTTGAATTTTGAAAAAAGGCTTTTACTATTATGTTTCAAGAAACTTTTGGACTTTTTTTTAAATTCTTTACAAAATATATATGTACTACCCACAACGAGGTGTGAAATATTGAAATCGGTTATGTGGTTCCCGAAATATTAATTTTTGTTTCAATCATTGCTGCGCTTAAGATAAAAAATATAGGATATTTTACTTTTTTGTGGTAAAATACATATCTACCTGATCTTCGTTGTTTTTCAAGGCCTAAATTGTTTGTAGGCATGGATAATAGAGAACGTATTTGCTTGATTTCATTTATTTATTATTGTTTTGTTAGTGCTGGAAATTAAAGTCCTGTTTGTTTATTTATTTATTTTGTTTGTTTTTTTCTTGGCCCACCCGGTATCATACTTTCATGAGTTAGCTGTTAATACATAAAACATTTGCAAAAAGACATGATTTAGTTTTATTTTTACCCCTCTCCCAGTTTTAAGGGGGTAGATCCGCCACTGTATATAAATAAGCCAGTTTAATTATTTATAATAGAGTTATGTATTTTTTAATATCTATAAATAAACAATAAAAAAATTATTATACTTTATACCTAGGGCGCTAAAACTAACCTTTGTGAAAAAAAAATATTTTATAATTTAACAAATAACACTTAATGCTGTATAATTAATGAAAAAGATCTGCCAATTAGTTGGCAAAAAAGTCAATTTACATTTTGCACTCATAAATTTTATTATAAATGCTGCATTACAAACTTTATTGAATTTGGCGATTGTTATTAACAAGAGTCAAAAATTGAAAGCTATATTAAACAAATATGCAGAATTTTAAAAATGATTGTGCATATAAACGTTAAAATTATAAAATTAGTATTAAATTTGCGTAGTAATAAATATTTTGACGACTTTGTAAAATGTTTTGGGGTCAAAACACTGGCATTATAGGTTATATTTTATGCAGATACCTGTTAAACATCAAAAACAAATATATTAACATAACAGATGACCAAAATCTTTCATTTTGGTTAAAAATATAATGATTTAAATGGTGTAAAGCTTACCTGTTAAAAAAAGTCGGTCGGTTCTCCAATTTTTCGGCTCCTCGGCAGTGGTTTTGAACACTTTACCACCCTTTAAGGGCCACGTTAGGCAACTTATTGGCAGGAAACGTGATTTCTCATTGCCAGAATCGGCATCCGCGCATTTTAGTCCTGCGCGCGAACCAGCCCTGGATAGTGACGTCGTTTTAACAGAAACTGTATGTCCGACAAAACAATCACCAAAGTTAACAAACCTATACAGGGCGTCCCATTTAAAAAGTTTCACCCGGTATTCCTCGAGAACGGCGCTGAAAAATTTTAAAAATGCTTTGAGACATGTCGATTTTGTTTGCAAGGGGGACACTTTTTTGCAATATCTCAATTTATCAACCACTAGCGGAAGCGCGTGTCACCCCTTGATTTTGAATAGGAAAAGTGGGGCGAGGGATACCCATATACATAATATTCCAATACCCTTTGAGCAAAAAAGACCTGATTGGTTGCTTTCAAAGATATATACATATTATTTCCATATAGTACGTATTATTGCAATACCTACGGTACCTTACGATGCCGAATGCAAACATATTTTAAATAGCAATATCAATGGGTGTAAGTCTATCCTCTTTGCGTTCCTTAAGATAAAATGTCCTGATTGGTTATACTTTTACGCATGAAGATTATTTTATTATTGTATTCGTTACGTCAAATCATCGGCGTACAGTTGAGAAAAACTCTATCTATGTAAATTTGGTATCTGTGCATCTTTCGTACCTTTATTTCTGAATGTTTGCATCAAACGCCAATCATTGTGTAAATAGGTAACAGGGAGTATTGGAATATTACGTATATGGTAATACCTCGTTTGGAAAGTTCTTTCAATTCTTTATTCAGAACTGACTTGCCACAAGACTCTTAGTTCATATTTTCTTTAAAAATAGTTTCCCCTATTTTTTTGAATATTCACCGACACACATTTTTTCTTTTGGTCTTTTGAGTATTTACTAGAGGGTCTACTACAGTGCTAAGTGCTACAATCCTAGGTCTACAAGTCTAGATTTTGGTTGAAGGTTTAACTTATTTTTCCTGTAAATGCAATAGTTTTTAATATTTATATAAATTGTTCATAAATACCTTGCGATATAGGTCATCTTTTTTCGTTGTAACAAAGACATTATTTCCACACAAAGGTTAGAAATAAATAAAAAGAATATTGTATTTTGGTTTTAAAATGGTAGCCATATTGAAACCTCCAAACGTGACTAGGAAATATCGAATTAAAACGGTGTAAGTCAGTGTCAGATGTCCGCTATATTTTACATGTTAATTTTCTTAGACAAGCTAGTGATAATTAAACCGATGTTCGATTGTTTTGGTGGATGTGTAATTGAAAATGGATTCTAATATATATTGTGCTTTTTACAGTATTTTAATATTGATACGTATTTAATACGGTAATACATCTGCAATATAGTTTAAAATTATTTAAGATTGAAGAAGTAATCCATATCTCTAAAAGTCGTCCTCCACTAAATTTGTCTCCAAATTTAGTGGAGGACGACTTAGAGTTTTCAATTTTCTTAAGTTATTTATGTATTATTTAGCTTTGAAAATTTTTGTATATAAGTTTTTTTTATCAATCATGGATTATTTCTATTGCTTTTCGAACTTTAAACAACCCCTTAGGGGTGGTACTACAATTTGAGACTATTTTTAACGGGAATCCTATGACTGCACAGACTAGATTTCCAAAAAATGACATTTCGTTACAAATTTTTTATGTGGTTTTTCTTTATTTCTAAAATTAATTTGAATTTATATAAGATGAAATTCACTGAGAAATACTTATCATATTGAACATTAGGGTGAACCAAATCTTTGCAGTTATTTAAACTGTAAGTATTAAAAAAATACACTTAAACCAGTTTTAGTAAATACTAGTGTAAATGTGTATTAATATTTGTATAGCTTAGCTCTTCTTTAAATACTGATGTAATCATGACTTGAACCCAATTCATGGAATTTCCTTCATAAAAATGTGTACAGCGTCTCCCATTTTCGATGGAACTAACCGGGTTTTTTCTGAGCTTTCAAAAATTGTGTTATCAGATATTTATGATAAAATATGGTTTTTATTATACTCCCCTCTCTATCCCTCTTTAAAATTATCATAAATTCAACAAACCATTATATCTTGCTGTTTTTACAAGATATTTCAATTCTAGAAAAATATGTTTATGACAACTTATTTAAAAAAAAATCATTGGAAAACGCTGTACAGGTACATTATATTTTTTCCACCTTTTTAGACCATTAATACTTGATGTAGGAATATAAAAGAAATTTTGTTCAAATTCGCGAAATTTTTACTTTTAAACTGCATCTTGACTTTACTCCCGATGCTTACCGTATTTGACAGGCGCTCAAAATTATAGTTTTTGTAAATTGGATGCTCCTTATATTATTTAATTAATAGATTAGGCTTGGAATATACTTTCCAAAAATATCCCATATGTCGTAGTTTTGATAAATAGTTTCTGAATTATTAGCGATAAATTTTTAAATGATAAAAAAATAACATTACCACTTTTGTATTAATTTCAGTATTCTTATTTCGAACTATGTTGGTCCCCATGTATAAACAGCGACAATGACAATGAACAAAGTTGTGTCATTGTCACGCTTGATACATGGGGACTAACATAATTTGGAATAAGGATACTAAAATTAACACAAGAGCGGTACTGTTATAATTGCTAATATCTCAGAAACTATATCTCTAAACTACGGCATATCGGGTATTTTTGGAAAATATGTTCCAAGCCTAATCTATTAATTAAATAATATAAGGAGCATCCAATTTACAAAAACTATAAATTTGAGCGCCTGTCAAATATGGTAAGCATCAGGAATAAAGTCAAGATGCAATTTTAAAATTTCGCGAATTCGAACACAATTTCTGGTACATTCCTATATCAATTATTAATGGTCTAAAAGGGTGGGAAAAAATATAATGAGACACCCTGTACAGCGGCTCACAAGCTATCCGACAGGAACAGACAGACAGGCATACAAACTGTCTGAAGAGACAATTTAATTCAACAAAGAATCAAACTTTTTTAATCAACAGCAACTAGCCAGGTGCTAGGAAGGCAAAACGTGCTTTACTATCCATTTATTTTTACGTGGTCTGGATAAGGGAGAACGGATTGAAAATGTTTTTCGGGCGTACTCGGTTGTTTAACAGAATAAAGCCGAAGTTCAACGGTTTTCCTTATTTTGTCCATGGACGAAAAGTTGCCGGTTTTGCTTTTTCGGAAGTCGTTAGTGTCACGTTTTCAAAACTGGTTTTCGACTATTTGACAAGTCTTGCAATGAGTAATTATGAATTTTTCTAGCATTTCTTTACGTACGTTGATTTGGTACCGAACAAGTACCGAACTACTTGCAATACAAACTTTTAGTGTGCAGCTGGAGCGCAAGTGGGATTTTTTAGACGGTCTGATAACCAGTATAATGGTGAGTTGAACAAAACTAATATAAGTGTTTATTGTTTGTTAATTTTCCTTTGTCAAGTGCCCGACTCATATTTTTACAATAGTGGTTTCTCTTGTCAATTTATATTTATTTTAATAAAATGTTTTTTTATAAACCGATTTTTAAACTATTTTTATCTACCTAACTTTAACAAAGATTGGCAACACTGTAAAAGAAATAGATTACCTATTCCTGCAGCATGTTCGTCCTGAAACCGAAACAAGTGGGGACATCTTTGGGATTTTCAACACAGGAAATTGTCGGATCGAAGGAAGGGATAACAGACAGGAAATTATTGAGTTTTGCGATTATATTTTTATCTTTTAAAAATGGTCTAATTAAAAATTGATTTGATGATTTCTCTTTTAATAGGAAAAGACACAGAAAGAGACATAGACATGTTGACGTCAAACTAAAACCGTAATGTCAAAAGTAGGGTTTAGCCTATTAAACAAATATTAAACTAGGTTTAACAAGCAGTTTGAAAAAATATCACCAATTAATTTATATTTAAAAAAGTTTCAAATCTATTTATTTATCTATTTAGCCTTCTTCGATCCATCTTTGGACATGGGTCTCCACCAATATCTTCCACTCTTCTCTGTCTATTGCCCAGTTTATCCATCTAATTCCCTCATGTTTCTTCAAATCATCTGCCGATCTCATTTGGGGTCTCCCCTACTTCTTTTATTTACCGAAATACATAAGTTTACAATACATTTGTTCCATCGCTCGTCTTTCTCTTATTTCTTTCGCTATATTCAAAATCACCTATTTTAGTTTCTTCTATGTTCTATTACTAGTGTAAGTATTAGAGTAAATTTGTAGGATATTTCAATAAAAAGCTGCAAAAAGGGAATATTTTTTATATTTGGCATGGTAGTAGCTAACATCAAAAACTAAATTTTCAATCGAGGATCCCCTGATTTCCGGCATCGGAATCCAAGATGGCGGCTGCCAAAGTTAAGAAAAAAAATGAATTCCCTGTTTTAAGACAAATTAAATTAATTTGATAAACTTAATTCAAAAATGTAAAAAAATTACACCTGTCACTTTAAAACAAAATGGCGGCTATATTTTTAAAAAATCGTTTTCTTCGATATTTTCTTTATTTCTTGTGCGATATTTATTTTTAATACCTCATATTAAAGCCACTGACCAGCTCTTTAAACCTGATGAAAAAAGTTATTAGTTTCTCAGCCGACACAAAGATGGCGTTTAATATGTCAAAAATAAAAGAGACCTTTATAATCTGTAGACCAAATTTAATGAAAAAAAAATTTTTTTTTGGATTTTATCAACAGTAAGCCAAGTTTTGTAAAAATTTTAAAAAATTTACCATTTGACATTAAACATTTTAAGATGGCGGCCGAAGTTCAGATAAAAAAGGTATTTTTTTGTTCTTGTTTGACAGAACTAGTATTGCCGTGTAATATATCGATTTATACTAAATAGAGGTCGCCGATTTTAAATATTTCATCATAAATGACACATGTCTATTATTAATCAAGATGGCGGCGTTCAAAATATAAAAACAACATCTTCTAGGTTTGGTAATTTTTTTTACCAAGTTATGTAGTTTTATATTACTTTTAATTAGTTTTAAGTCATAATGTACAAAAATAATATAATTTTCGACCACCATCTTTAAAAAATAAATAAATTCTATTTTTTTGTACATTACAATTTAAATCTAATTAAGATTAATATAAAACTACATATCTTGGTAAAAAGATTTACTAAACCAAAAAGATACTGTTGTATTTATATTTTGACCGTCGCCATCTTGGATAATAATTGACATATGTCATTTATGATGAAATGTTTAAAATCGGCGGCCCCTATTTAGTATAAATCGATATATTACACGGCAATACTAGTTCTGTCAAACACGAACAAAAAAATAACTTTTTTATCTGAACTTTGGCCGCCATCTTAAAATGTTAAATGTCAAATTGTAACTTTTTATAAATTATTACAAAATCTGGCTTACTACTGATAAAATCCAAAAAACATTTTTGTAAAAATTTAATTTGGTCTACTGGTTGTAAAGGTCTCTTTTATTTTTGACAAATTAAGCGCCATCTTTGTGTGGGCTGGGAAACTTATCATTTCATTTAAGCAGGTTTAAAGAACTGGTCAGTAGCTTTAATATGAGGTATTAAAAATAAATATCGCACAAAAAATAAAGAAAATATCGAAGAAAAACAATTTTTTTTAAATATAGCCGCCATTTTGTTTTGCAGTGACAGGTGTAATTTTTTTTTTACATTTTTAAATTGAGTATATCCCACTTAAAGTAAATTTATCAAAATTAATTTAATTTCTCTTAAAACAAGGAAATCATTTTTTTTCTTAACTTTGGCAGCCGCTATCTTGGATTCTGAGGCCGGAAAATCGGGGATCCTCGAATGAAAATTTAGCTTTTGGTGTTAGGTACTACTATGCCAAATATAAAAAAATATACCCTTTTTGCAGCTTTATTTTACAAATTTACTCTACTATAAGATGGGTTTTGTGTTCTTCCATAGTTTTTGAGAAGTATTCCTAGAATGCTATGTACTCGTCATCGTAGGTCTAGGTAGGAAATGGGGGCGTACTCTTAAATAACTGTAAGTTCTTTGCATTTTAAGTGCAAGATAGGCAACGCGGTCTGATATTCCTTTTAATAGTATGGACGTGTTTACTTATGGCTTTATTTATTATGAATCCTACTCCGAAGTTGCTGGTATCTTCGTTAACTTTATGGTAGAGTAGATTATTATTTTATGAATAAAAAGTTTCAATTATTCCATATAAATTAGTAAATTCATTTGTGAAACAGCGAGTGATGATAAGAATAGGATTTACAACTACCAAAAAACAAAATGAATATATTAATTATTACATTTGTTTAAAATCTGTTGCATAAAATCAATAATGTTTTTGAAATTTTCGTAACTATGGTTTGAAAGTGTGTTAACTAAACAAAAGTAAAAAATGTATCTTTTTTATTTATTTTTTAAAATTTATTTGTAAAATTTAGTAAATAAGTAAGTTTTATAAATTTAAGTTTAGGCAAGTGAATTTACTCAAATAAAACAAAAGTAAAAAATGAGTATTTTTTATTTTTTAAGTTTTATAAATTTAAGTTACTCAACTAAATTTACCTAAATCAAAAAATTTATTTTATTTTTTAATTTTTTAAAAAAAATTTTACATACGGTTCAATTTTTTTGCGTTTTGGCAAAACTACCTTTCGATGATTTTGCGTCTCTTCTCCATTGCGTATTGCGTGTTTAATTTTCGACTATATTATTTTCGATATTTTTACGAATCAACAAAATTACGAATTGTTTTATTATTTATGTCTAAACTATTTTCGACTATATTTTTCTCGACAATTTTTACGGATTGACAAAAATACGTTTCACTTGAATTGCTTTTTTTCTCTTTTGTTTTTTGACTTATTTATGGTCTGGCCTTTTTGCGCTTTGACTTTTTTAGGGTTCGACCTCTGCGTTTCGACTAAACGCCGTTTCAATGCTTTTACGTTTCGACTTTGTTATTTTCAATATTTATACGGATCGACCAAATTACGCTTCGTGTAAATCATTTTTGACTATACTATTTTCGCCATTTTTAAGGATCGATAAAATTACATTTCGTTTCAATTATCTGTGTCTATTTTACTTTCGATTGTTTTTTTTTCTATCACATTTGAAGCCTTTTTTTTATTTTATGAAATCAACTTTTGCTGCAACAGCGAATTTCCCTAAAACATAAAAATTGCAGCAAAAAAAGTTTGCATATGAAACAAGGATTTTACGTCTTTTTTCAAAATCTACCAGTTGCTTACAACAACAAAAATCCGGGGGAAAAAGCGACCAGACGCCTTAACAAATATAGTGCAGTGCCTAGAGCTTAATATACGTGCCAAATTTAAGGTTAATAAACAAAATAAACTTTAACATCCAGTATCTCGAAAATCAGGGATTCGAGGCCCTATGGTTATATGAAAATTTTCTCTTAAAATGACTTAAGGAATTCAACACTGAAATTATGTTATTGCATTTTAAAACACACTGTATAAACGTATAAACCTCGTGATAAAAGTATATTTTTATTCCTTGACGAATTGTAGCCCTCGCTAAGTTCGTGCTGAGACTGTTTGCATTCGCATAAAAAGGGCTCCTATTATCCCTTGGTATATAATATATTATACACATTGTATAATATTATACCTTGTAGATGTTAACTATTATTTGGCATGTCTAATAGTGTAGTGCCTATAACTAAATATAAGTGCCAAATTTGAGCTAAATATCTCAAAAATTACAGGAGCTAAAAACAAAAAATTATAAAAAAACTAAACTTTAACATCCTGTATCTGGAAAACCAGGAGCTTGAGGCCCTATGTCAGGAATTTAACACTAAAATTATGTTATTAAATTTTAAAACACCCTGTATAAACATATAAACCTCGTGATAAAAGTATATTTTTATCCCTTGACAAACTGTAGCCCTCGCTACGTTCGTGCTCAGACTTTTTGTCTTGGAATAAAAATTGCGCATTTTATCCCTTGGTATATAATATATTATTATCGCTTAGGGAATCCTATAAACACACGAAAGTGCTGCTGGACGCTTTTCCCTAATTGGCTTTTTAAAAATACTAAAAGCAGCTTTATTTCTTAAATGGCGCAGTTTTAGAGCAGCAAGCTCTAAATAATATAATAACAGTTTGTTGGGCTTTAATAAAAATGTTAAAGTGTGTTTTGTCTATAGACACCTTTAAAAATAGTGTAGTTAATTAATTTAAAATCTGATATTTAGATATGGTCGTGAGTCAATAAAAAAGCCATTTCTCTACAATTAAGTAAGTAGTGTGTTGAAAATAGAAAATACATGTAATGGCTTCTGCTTCTAAGTGTTAATACTTTATGTAACCTTTCTAACCTCTAACTGGTTTGCATAAGTTAATTTTAAGTCCCAGCCTCCCTAATATATCACAAGGTATATTTCACCACACCAAAACAACAATTTCTCCTTCTAGTCTTCTACTGATTTTTTATAGGGGTTTTTTTGTCCCAAAAAAAAATAATTTTCACAAAAGCTCTAAACAAGAACTATGAAGCATCTCTCGGGCTTCTGTAACAGTCCGTCATCATTTCGAGGAACCAGTTGAGAGAAACAATATTTATTTCCCTTCCCTTCTTCCATCTCTTCTTCAGGTAGATTCTTATGATTTGTATTGAGACCTAAGATCATCTTCTCTCTCTGGGAATGAATAAATCTTTGTGCACATGGTTATTTGGAGACTTCTTGTTCGGATGCAAGACTATTTTTTCCTAATCATTTTTTATTCAATAGTCACCATCCCATTCAAAGTATGTTTTTTAGAGCGTTACAGCACCACTTTTTAACTCATCCAATATTGTAATACAGATGTTAGCAGTTCTAACTACTAATGAGGAAGGAGTTGCTCCAGAGACCAATTACTAGAGATTGCCTAAAGGTGCCAATTCATTCTAGGGTTACTATTCTGATTTAGCTCGTAGAATGTTTACTTGTCGAGTTTGTATTAAAGAATCCTCCAAAAGTTTCTCTGTGGCTGACCTTTACTATATGTTCGAGTCTTTTCTGACAGACATCTTCCGTTTCTTATTTGGATAGATTCTCATGATTTGTATCGAGACCAAAAATCGTCTTCTCTGATAAATATTTCATTATAATCTTATGGTAATTTGGAGACTTTTTGTCCGGATGTAAGACTATGTTTTCCAAATAATTTTTTATTCCACATTTAATGTACGTTTTCTAGACCTTTACCCAAACAGTAACTATCTTTGGGCGCTGCTTCTTAATCTATCTATCGTTATATTACTGATTTAAGGCAGTTCTCTTTTTTATAAAAAACAAGTTAATTCAAAAACCAATTATTCGATATTACCTAAAAGTGGCGACTATCCTGATTTAGCTCGTGGGCTGGCTGAACTGAAGTTTTCTTTTTGCATGACCGAACAATATCTTCATTTTACACAGGCTTTTATCTCATTGTTTAAAACGTACATCCTATCGTGTCGTTTGTATGGAGACCTTAAATCATTTTCTCTGAGAAGTTTTCATCATATGGTCATTTGTTGTCCGGATGTAAGACTATCTTCTCAAAATAATATTTGATCCATAATCAGCATCCTATCCAATATATGTTTTCTAGAGAGCTTTGCAGCAACAACAACTAGCTTTTGGCACCGCTTTTCAAACCATTCTTTGTTATAATACTGATGTTAGCAGCTACAATTCTTATAGGCAATTAGTTTCCGCAAGAAGAAATTACTCGAAATCATCTAGTGGCAATTCATTCTAGGGCCACCATACTGATTTACCTCCTAGACTGGTTGAACTGGAGTTTTCTGCTTTGTGTGGTAGCCCACGAATTAATATGTTTATTAGGGCATAAACATTATAATTTCTTTGAAATGTCTACTTTCGAATTTGTTTTAAAGAAGCCTCCGAAAGGGTTTCTATGTCAGTTGGGCCAAACGATCTTCATGTCCCTTTAGCATAATTATGTTGATGAAATGAACCAAAAATCATCTTATTACCTTCCTAGCCCACGTAGCAATGGCTAGAGAAGGTATTATTTTTATAAAAATGTGTTATTTGGATTTATTTTGACCTATCCTAGCAATATCGTCGTGATGTATGTCTGTGTGTGTCTGTATATCATTTCTGTCCGTAACACGATAGCTCCTAAACCGCTGAACCGATTTTCATAAAATTTTCAGGTAAAATAGTATTCGACACTCTTACGAGCTGATTAGATTTTGGCCAAAATCGATTAATGCTAATGACAGGTTTTTGACCATTAATATTATCATGTCTTCACTTGAAGTGTGATAATAGGCTAGCTAGGAAGACGTCAGATCCGTCATGGATCAATTTATCTTTTTTAAATCATTTTTTTCTCCACAGTCAGCGTCTCATTTGGGGTATCTTTTTTAAACCTTTATCCCGACAGCATCCAGCTTTTGGCACTGCTCAACTCATCCATTGTTATAAATACTGATGCTAGAAGAATGCAATTATTCGAGATTACCTAAAGGTAACAGTTCAATCTAGAACGACTATCCTGATTTAGCTCGAAGACAGGTTGAACTGGAGTTTTTTGTTTGGCGTGGCAGAAATATATCTTCATTTAATGCATATTTAAATTTACGTTTTGATGTCTCTGGGTGGAAGTTATAGGTACCAAGGAGGAACGCAGCAGGTCATTTACGACTTGTTCTTAAATTTATGTTAGTTTCAATGAGTTATAGAGAGCCCGGTTTTTTAAGGTAAAGTCTAGGGATAAGATATTCAAAAAGCAGACAGAAATGCCAAATTAAGTTAAATATGTTACTCGTAGGACCCACTAGAAACCTTGTATACAAGGCGTACAAACGTAACAAATTTTCTGAAGAGTGTTGAAAAGCTAAGGAATAGCTTATAGCTTACAATGTTTTATTTTTGGGTGGAATTTTCAAGGCAACTAAGCAATGTCTTTTTAAGCTAAAATTTCATTACGGATTTGTGGAAGGAAATGATTAATATACATCTTAGATCAAGGCAGTGGCGTATATAAGGGGCAGGCCTGGAGGGGCCGCCCACCCCCCAAAGCTAAGATGTTTTTAGATATTTTCCACATATTTCATGAATACAAACATAAATTAGCATAAAATACGGCCTCATGGGGTCTCTGCCTCCCCAAAAACTGTCTCGGGCCTATCCCGAAACTTCTTTCTATATACGCCACTGCCACCATTGTCAAGGAATGAAAAATATGTATGTTACTTGACAAAGTGTGTCCTTATTCTTAATAAATCGGTTCAAAGTTAAATTAAAAGGAGAAGAAGTGCCAAGTATACGTATTGTAGTCTAATGGTGGCAGACCCTACTGAACCTCCATTCACAGCGCAGCGGTCATAATATGACCGCATATTATGTGGTTCTATTGTGCCCATGTCCTTACTAAGTTTCTCCACGCAGTACAGAAAAAAACTCTGCAGACTACTACAAAAAATTATTTAGGTTTAACACGTTGGAATCAAATAGATGATTGTCTTCCTTCACTAATTTTTAATTTGTTTTAAAGAAATAGTCATCCTGACATGTTTGGTAAGTAGTAACTTACATCTTCAAAAGATATTACTAAAAGAATTACAAAAGAAAAGTAAAAACTTAAAATTAGAAAATATCTTGTGAAAAAATTAACTAACAAATTTAAGAACCTGTCTACATAAAAAAATCTAATTAGTGGACTTACCTAAACTAAATTAGCACAACATTGTAAAAACTGGTTAAAAAACTTTGCCTTGCTATTAAAACGGTTAAGTCATAGAAATTTTAAAAAACATTTTGGAATTTTATTGATAAGAATTGACGTTATTGACGGGAAAATTGACTAGAAATCTGTAAAATTAGTAAACTTATTACTTTTTTAATTTACATAAAACCTTGTAAATTTAAAAGGCGTTTCTAGAGGGAGTCCTCCAATTAAACACTTAAGAATACTTAAAATATTTCTAAAATAAACAAATAAAAAATATACAAAAATATATAAAAAATAAATATAAAAAGTCAAAGTAACTTCTGCTCATTATTGAAACTTAACTTGGGTAAAAATAGTAATGTATATATTTGAAGAAAGTTGACGTCCTTAGAATTAACAGTGTGGAAATATCCTTTTTAGATGTTTCGATAACAAGAAATGATTCTGGGGCAATACTTACTGACTAGTACATGAAACCTACTAGTTCTGGAAGAATATTAAATTACAATTCATGTCACGCTACTCAACACAAAATTTCTACTATAAACAATTTATTGTTTAGATCATTTAATCTGAGTTCGGATTGTTTTACAGAAAGAAATATCAACCGTATAAAAACTATAGCCAAAAACAATAATTATCCAACCTCATTTGTAAATCGAATAATTAACAATTTTCATCAAAAAACTAAAAATACTACCAGTTCGGCTACAGAGTCTCAAAATACATCCCAATCAGAGGTACAACAAACACCTATACGCTATAGGTTCCCATTTATTTCTGGTTTGTTAAATAAAATAAAAAACCTTTTGGATACTGAGAATATTAAAATTGTATTTTATAACACTAAAACATTAAATTCTTTGTATACGAAATTAAAGGACCCAATTCCTATCATTAAACAATCGAATTGTATTTATATGGATCGTTCATACTCGTCTTTTGTCTAGTCTTTTGTCTTGGTTTAGTCATATGTCTTGTCATAAGAAAGTTAAAACCACTGTTTCTTATGGGAGTGTTCATACAATGCTTTTGCTTTTGTTTTTGATTAGTCTTTGTCTTAAGAGTTGCCAACTTTCAATCCTTAGGACAACGACTAATGGATTATTCATACTCGTCTTTTGTCTAGTCTTTTGTCTTAGTTTAGTCATATGTCTTGTCATAAGAAAGTAAAAACCACTGTTTCTTATGGGAGTGTTCATACAATGCTTTTGCTTTTTTTCTTGATTAGTCTTTGTCTTAAGAGTTGCCAACTTTCAATCATTAGGACAACGACTAAGACGAGTGACAGACATCAGCTGATATTTGTTGTTTTTTTTTACAGGGCGTCCAAAGAGCGCAAGCGCACGGCCGAAATTTTGAATTTACCGCCATTAATCATGTTTTTAACAGAAAATCTCAACATAACCTCAAAATTTTATTTGTTTTTTTTCTTTTTCGCTTTTTTTTTCGTGTCTGTGTTTCGTGCACAGATTAGGTTAAATAAAATTGTTTTGTGTAGAAAATGACTTTTGAAGAGGGCCTTTTTATTGAAATTGATTTTTTTTTTCAGTGGGTTATGACTAAGACTAATCAAAAACAAAAGACGAGTATGAACAGCCGATTTTGTTTAAGACAGCTAAGACTAATCAAAGGACAAAGACTAATCAAAAACAAAAGACTAAGACGAGTATGAACAATACTTAAGAATACCTTGCTCTTGTCAAAAATTATATATTGGTCAGACGAAACAATATATTGAATCCAGAATAAGACAACATAAATACGATTGTCAATTAAAAACTAAAAATAAAATTGAAAAAACCGCCTTAGCCGCTCATCATTTTGAAACTAGTCATGAATTTGATTTTAACAGTATTAAAATTTTAAACCAAGAGAAAAATCGCGAAAAACGTAACATCTTTGAGATGTTTTTTATTAATTGTTACCATGACAGCACTGTTAATTATCAAACAGATGTTCAAAATCTAGCGGTTTTGTACAACTGTTTGATTAAAAAACAAAAAGAGAACTTAAATCCATATAAAGAAAATTAGCAAAATTGTTTCTATCTTAAAATTAAGAAATACAGATAAGTCCGGTAACAATGTTTTCAAAATATTAAGAAGTTTTCGGTGTTGCCAATATATGGTTTTAAAAAATTTTTATAAACAATTTGAGTTATTTTTGAATGTCTGTTCCGTATTGTTATATGTAATTTTAATCTAAAACTTATTTATTTATGACAAGTTTGGCAACATAGTTACACCGTTCAAACAGGAGCCAACAACAGACGACTGAGAAAAGTAACTAAATAATATAATATAAAATTAATAAAAAGATATAAATAAAAATAGTAATTTAAACAAAAAAATGGAAAATATATATAATAATATTAATTAATTTTTACAAAATGTTGTTGGTTTCATAGTTATGCTGCGATTCTTGTCTTTGTGTTTAGTGTTGACCATGTACCTGACATCTTGTAATTGTCCGAAAAATTTGTGCCTATTTATTAAGATCTACGTGTTAACCCATTAATTTTAAGGGTAAGTTATTAAAATTAAAATCCATACAAGTAGATCCATAAATAAAAAATAAAACCTAATTAATGTCAATATTACCTAACAAACTATTACAATCGAATTGATTTTAGTGTCATGGTGCTATTAAAAAAAATTATAATAAGAATTTAAATAGATAAAATCTATAAAAATAGTTATAAAATAAAAAAAATAAAAAAAAATTATAAAAAAAATGGTAATAACAAATAAAATAGATAAAAAAAACTTAAAAACAACAGAAGAATATATCTTATGTATTAATGTTATTTATTAATTGAATTAAAAAAAAAACTATTAGCTTTATATAATTATAATATTTATGAATGTATAATAATACTGCATATTGTCTTCTAACGTCATTCTACATTTTTATTGTGTTTGTTTTATAGCTTGAAAAAGACGGAAAACAACCGTCGAAACGTCGCCAGAACATAAAGAGGGTTAAATCTCTAACGTTGTCCTTATTTCCCGCTAACCCTTCCACACTGTAATGTATATAGTTCCTCAACAACCAAAAAATTTCCTAAAATTAACACGTTAGCTCAAAGATATACCACTAAGGCCTATGTATTATTAGACATAAAAAGAATGTAAAGTAACCTAGTGTTACATAATTCCTTGAATAATAATAAGTGTCAACTTACTACTGTTATTCAAAAGATTGCTAAAAACGCATTTGTTTTTAAATAATTAATAAATTCGTGTTAATTTATCTTTGGTATGGAGTGTTCATCACATTTGCAAGCACCAGCTTCCGTAGACTAATTAGTCCTAGCAGGTAATGATCAACAACAAAATCCTCTTAATAATGTGCGCAAATTTATAGCACGTACCTTACATTATAAGATGCGTACCAGTTTTTCCAGATTTAAATTTTTAAGAATCCGATGAATAAATAATAGCACATTTTTTTTTATTTATACAACAAAGTCCGCGCTAAGGTGTTAGTTTATTTGTGGATTCTCCCGCGTTGAGATCAGTTTTTAATTTGAATACCGCATAATTATTTTCCTAATAGTTTTTTTTATCATGGTAAACATTAGTAATCTAATCCTGTTTGGATGTCTTGTCACGTGTTTTTCTGGTAAGTAAGAATTTTACTAAAACAATTGTCAAAAAACGATCATACCAATTATCGTAAATAGTTTACCACATCAAAATTAAAAAAAAAACAAGCAACAGAGATTTGCTTATGAAAAGATTATATCAATTGTGTTAACTCTATGCACTAGACAGCAATCCACACATTCTTACTGAGAAAACGCCCTTTATAATAACAATATCAGTAATTACTTTTTTTCAGGCTATTTGGAAGCAAGTCCTATAAAACATGAATACTTTGGAAAAGAAATTGGAAGCCTTAACACTCTTATTGATCCAGAAATAAATGGTGTAAGTGGTACTGTCTATGCAGTGAATGAAAGAACTATTTACATCCACGATTTTACTTACGATGGAAGCTCTGACGGTACGTAATAATATATAAATAAAATATTTACATTGGCATAGATTTTAATTTTACACAATAAAATAAACGACCTCTTTGCAAATCGAAGCTTAATACTTTTTATAAATTCCACGATTTCATTTGAAAATTGTTTAAAAGTGAGTTCACTTATATAAAATCCCAAAGTAGTTAAGTTTAACAGATCCAGATCACAGGTGGCACTTGACATTCGGGAGACGACTATTGACAGTTGACAAGTTCAATACCTGTAAAATGCTAATTTAGTTGTATTATTATAATGTATAATCTTTTATGTATTATTTTTGGTTAGAACTTAACATATCAATTGTAATTTTTAAGATGTCTTTTTCTATGTAACCCGCTTCGAGATTACAGATGAAAGGGGTTTCAGACTTCAAGATTGGGATAATGATGGTCTTCCTCTGAGAAAGTACAACAAGGAAGGTGTGGCTCTCTCCGTGGCCGGAGGAGTCACTCTCAATGACATAACTATGGTTTACGTGTGGAATGAAAAATTAAAAGTAAGTAATGACACCTTTTTGATATCAATTATGTCAATTTTTAGGGAGTTTTAAAAATGTAATCTCTCATTACGAGAAACTAAACCCAACTAAAGTATATCATATATATCCCAATGTTCAAAACCAGTGGGCAAATTCAAATTTTAATTTGGATCCTGAGGAGAGCCACTTAATTTATAGACTACCCAATATATACACATACACATAAATCGTTACACAAAAAATTGTGGTCTAAAAAGTATATCTATACAGGAACTATACAGTATTTAATTTTAGGTAAGCTTGGGTCATATTAGAATCCCAAGAGATTTCGACTACCCTAAACCGAAAAAAATCGAACCATTGAAAGGTGTTCACGCTATTTCTTCTGGAAATATTATAATTCTGGACATGCAAACCTTGCTTATTCCACACTTCTATTATCATGGAGAAGCTGTTGGTAAGTTTTTATAAAACAAAACTTATACTTTTGCTTTTCCCATCTTTTTCTTCTACTGGCGATTTAACTTCTAACGAATTTTAGCCTATTTCACTTAAGCTTTGTTTCTGCTGTGGTACGATTATTCGTCAACTTCTTGCTTCCATGTTCTTGATGTCATCCGCTAAAAATTGTCTGTTAAAAGTTGCGTGCTACAGTTAATCTTTCTAATAATATTTCGGAATCTTGTAGTATGTCAGTTGCGACGAAGGGAGTATCGGCATATCGTAGGTTGTTTAAAGCATTAATTCAAGCTGTTGGTAGGTTTAAAATAAATTTGATGTCCCCTAATAGTTTCTGGTCCTTTATCTTTAGAAAAGATACACAAAATTTTTGTACGATTATCAATACTTTTATATCAGTCGTGCTGTGAGTTTATAACAGTTTTGTAAATGACTGTTTTTTCAGAATCAAAATTTTGGGTTTCGGGTAAAAACAGCCGTTATTCCCTTAACGGTGAAGCTTCGAAAGGGTTGACTCCAGATGGCATCCAAGTTCCCGATGAAAATGGAAGCAACGCTCCTTTGGGAAGCTACTATGGAAAAACCATTATTTTGACGTTGCCTGGAGACCTTACTGTAAGTGTGTGCCTTTTATTATCATTATTATTGTTATCACACGCTCTTATAAAAAACAACATCCGGTCTGAGGGGTTCCAAAGGTGACCGAGGAGCCGGGCCGGGGTTTTGGCGAAAAAGTCACGGACATCTAGAAGGTTATCATAAAATTCCATTTATTTACTGATGGGCTGAAAATAGCTTTTAATAATTTAGCAAAAATTTTGGATTTTTTCAAATGCTGCCAAAATTGTTTTTAGGTTCAGGATATTGGTTCTTTTGGAATTTGGGATGAACAATATGCTACTTCATATGCATCCATTGAAATTCCGGACATGATTAATTTACCTCCTTCCAGAAGAATGTTAAACATTTCAACCAGGGTAAGCAAAAAAAACTTATTAAAACATTCTAGCCTATGGCGAGTTTATACCGCTTCAAAACAAAATAAACTAAATAAATACTCTGCCAATATATGGGCCCCTAAGCTCACACTAGGTACTATAGTTATAGTGTACGTATGAGCTAATATAACTAAAAACTGAAATATATTTTAATCAACTCCAGACTAAATTACCTTTTGTTTGATACCACACAAGCCATGTTTTGACGTAAACTCAAATTTTTGAAATCTACCCCCACCCTTACAAAAAAAACAAAAACTAAAATGTATTTTGTTAAAGTCCGGACTCAAGTACCTTTCGTTTGATATCACACACGCCATATTTTCACATAAACTCTAATTTTTGAAATCTACCCCCACCCTTTTATTTGGTTTGTGTTCGGTGGATTTTGTTCATTTTTAAATGGGACCATCTCGACCCAAGACCCAGCCTAGGTACCAAATTTCATTAAAATCGGCCAAGCGGTTTTTGAGTTATGCGCGTTGGTCGTTACAGACAGACATACAGACACACAGACAGACAGACAGACAGACAGACAGACAGACAGACAGACAGACAGACAGACAGACAGACAGACAGACAGACAGACAGACAGACAGACAGACAGACAGACATACAGACAGACAGACAGACAGACAGACAGACGGCGCAACAAAAAAGTTTCAAAATCATCTGAAACGCAAAGATATATAAAAATTTTTGAAATCGGAGCAACTTTTTTTTTCTCGAAAAAATTAGGATTACCATAGCTCACACTACTATAGTATATGTGTGAGCTAATACAAGAGTAAACCTTATTGATATAAAACTTTTATTTTGCTTTTATATTAATTTAAAACCAAATGTGTGCGTGTACCCCCGTGTTTTTACCTTCTCAGCCCTAGCAGCAATGGCTAGAGAAGGTATTGTTTTCGACAAAAAAAAAACTTTTTTGGGATAACGCCGAAAATGTGTTAATTGGGTGACGTCTGTCTGCGTTTGCAGTAGCACACCCAGCTATTTTTATGAAATATGTGGAAAATATCTTAAAAATCCTTAGGTTTGAAGAGCCCGCGGCCCGAGGCCCCACCCCCTGGGGTGCAACAAAAACACCGAGTTGCAGTATAGTGAAACAATAGAGATGCCAACAGCCACACTGTGAGTGGAGATTCAGGAAAACGTAATTTAGCAAATATTAGGATATGAATTCCCACCCATATGACCAAAATGGCAAAACTTTGAGAATTCTTATTTTACAAACTATACACTTTAGCATCAAAAGCAGCGAGTTGTAGTATAGTGAGGCCATAGAGGTGCCAAAAAGCCACACTGTGAGTGGAAACCATAGAGATGCCAAAAAGCCACACTGTGATTCGAAAAAACGTCATTTAGCGAATTTTATTTAATCCCAGATGACTAAAATGGCAAAACTTTGAAAATCAATATTTTGCAAACAATACCCTCTATTAATATAAGCACCTAGTTGCAGTATAGTGAGGCCATAGAGATATCAAAAAGCCACACTGTGAGTGAAGATTCAGCAAAACGTTATTTAGCGAATATTAGGATATGAATTCCCTCCCATATGACCAAACAGCCAAAACTTTAAAAATTCATATTTTATAAACTATACAATTTATCAACAAAGGCACCGAGTTGCAGTATAGTAAAGCCATAGAGATGCCAAAAAGCCATACTGTAAATGGAGATTCGGAAAAACGTTATTGAGCGAATTTTAGGATATAAAATCGCATATGACCAAAATGGCAAAATTTTGAAAATTCATATTTTAAAAGCTATACACTTTAGCAACAAAAGCACCGAGTTGCAGTATAGTGAGGCCATAGAGATGCCAAAAAGTCACACTGTGAGTGAAGATTCAGAAAAACGTCATTTTTAGGATATGAAATCCCACATGACCAAAATGGCAAAACTTTAAATATTCATATTTTAAAAGCTATATACTTTAGCAACAAAAGCACCGAGTTGCAGTATAGTGAGGCCATAGAGATGCCAAAAAGCCACACTGTGAGTGAAGATTCGGAAAAACGTCAATTAGCGAATTTTGGATATGAAATCCCATATGACCAAAATGGCAAAACTTTGAAAATTCATATTTTAAAAGCTATACACTTTAGCAACAAAAGCACCGAGTTGCAGTATAGTAAAGCCATAGGGATGCCAAAAAGCCATACTGTAAATGGAGATTCGGAAAAACGTTATTGAGCGAATTTTAGGATATAAAATCGCATATGACCAAAATGCCAAAACTTTGAAAATACATATTTTACAAACTATCCAATTTATCAACAAAAGCAAATTTTAGGATATGAAATCGCATATGACCAAAATGGCAAAATTTTGAAAATTCATATTTTACAAACTATACAATTTATTAACAAACGCACCGACTTGCAGTATATTAGGACCATAGAGATGAAAAAAAGCCACACTGTGAATGGAGATTTGGAAAAACGTCATTTGGCGAATTTTAGGATATAAAATTCCATATGACCAAAATGGCAAAACTTTGAATTTTCATATTTTACAAACTATATAATTTATCAACACAGGCACCGACTTGCAGTATTGTGGGGCCATAGAGATGCCAAAAAGCCACACTCTGAATGGAGATTCGGAAAAACGTCATTTAGCAAATTTTAGGATATGAAATCCCACATGACCAAAATGGCAAAACTTTGAAAATTCATATTTTACAAACTATACAATTTATCAACAAAGGCGCCGACTTGCAGTATTGTGGGGCCATAGAGATGCCAAAAAGCCACACTGTGAATGGAGATTTGGAAAAACGTCATTTAGCGAATTTTAGGATATGAAATCCCACATGACCAAAATGGCAAAACTTTGAAAATTCATCTTTTAAAAGCTATATACTTTACTAATAAAAGCACAGAGTTGCAGTATAGTGAGGCCATAGAGATGCCAAAAAGCCACACCCACCAACCCCTAAATTCTAATTAACTAAAGTTATGTAAAAGTAACATTGCCCACTTCCAGAAACGCTAGAAACCTGAGCTTTGGCAGACTAATAGGAACTATGATGAAACTATATGAAAAAATTTTAAAACCCCAGAATTTTAATTTACATCCCTCCCCTATACATTTAAAGTTATGTAAAAGTAACATTGTCCAATTCCAGAAACGCTAGAGAGCTGAGCTTTGGAAGGCCGATAAACTTTAAAAATAAATTTAAACACCTCAAAATTTTAATTTACTTGCCTCCACTATAAACGTAAAGTTATGTAAAAGTAACATTGCCCACTTCCAGAAACGCTAGAGAGCTAAGCTTTGGAAGACTGACAGAAACTATGATAAAACTACAGGAAAAAATTAAAAAACTCCAAAATTTTAGTTTAATTTCCTCCCCTATAAATGTAAAGTTATGTAAAAGTAACATTGCCTACTTTTAGAAACGCTAGAGAACTGAGCTTTGTAAGGCTGATAGGAACTATGATAAAATCATAGGAAAAAACATCAAAATTTTAAATAAGGCATTGCAAACGCTTTAAACAATTTTTCGCAGATGTTACTACTTTAAAAATTATTATCTAAATAAACTTATACAGTCGAACCTCTCTAACTCGAACCTCTATAACTCGAACCCCTCTATAACTCGAACCTTTTAGGCGGTCCCTGCACTTTTTACATGTATTTTAACCTATGTAACTCGTGTTTCTGTAACTCGAACTCTCCATAACTCGAACTGTTTTGGTTGTCCCTTCAGGTTCGAGTTATAGGGGTTCGACTGTATTATTCAAAAACCCTTTAAAAAAGGAGTGAAATCATAACCAAAACATTTCATGTAAAAAAAACCCAAGTATGCGAAATTTGTATTAGAGAACTTGGCTTTATTTTTATCTCAATTCTTTTTATGGAATACCATTTTCGCGTACTTGGCTTTTTTACATGAAATGTTTTTGTTATGATTATATTTTAAAACTATCAACAAAAGACATTTCAAATTAGTAATCAAATGACCACCACCAAATTGTGATATCTAGTTACTTAAATTAGCACATAAATTTAAATATTATACAAAAAGTACAAACAAAGGCAAATCTTCCGGTCTACCTTGGTAATCCATTTAGTATCATTTTAAGGTTAAACTTGTACGTTGGCGCCAGGATGCACAAGTAGTGCTCAATACAAAACAATGTTAATAAAATGACTTTCTTTAACCTAAAAAAATCCTCTACAAATTTAGTTTTATGTAAATTGAATCTTTCAAAACAAAATATTTTTTTGAATTTAATTGTTTTTACAATTTTGATGCGCAGGCATTTTATTTTACTACAGTGCAATCAAAGTATCAAAAAAAATAGCTTTTTTAAATTTGTTGGAAAAAAATATTTTTAAAAATTAGTTGGAAAATGTGTATTTTAATATTGTTTATTACTATGTTGCCAAGCATGCTTGGCACTGCTTGCTTGCACTGCTGTGTCAAATTTCCAATAAAGTTAAATAATATTAGTTTTTTGTCTTCCGAAAAAAATTTACTTAGGAAATGTGTATCATAACAAAAACATTTCATGTAAAAAAAACCAGTATGCGATAATGGTATTCCGTAAAAAGAATTGAGATAAAAGTAAAGCCAAGTTCTCTAATATAAATGTCAAAATGAAAGGTTCTTATTACTTTGTAAATGTTATTTGAATCTTTGCTATTACAGCCAATCTTCTTTATGTTCAATTTAGCACTGTGCCTAAGAGTCATTTGCGGCCGTAATAGCCAAGTTTAGAAAAACATTTTTAAACTAGTGAGAATCTTTTATTTTGAAATTTGTATTGGAGAACTTGGCTTTAATTTTATCTCAATTCTTTTTACGGAATACCATTTTTGCGTACTTGGCTTTTTTCACTCCACTTTTAAACGATTTGAATAATAGTTAGGTTTTAAAGTAGTAAAATATGCGGAATATTGCTCAAACTTGCAATGCCTTATTAAACATTTTTTGCTAAGGTTTTATCATAGTTCCTATCAGCCTTTCGAAGCTCAGCTCTCTAGCGTTCCTGTAAGTGGACAATGTTACTTTTAAATAATTTTACATTTATGGGGGAGGGCAGTAAATTAAATCTTTGGTATTTTTAAGTTTTCTCCTATAGTTTTATCATAGTTCCTTTTACATAACTTTACATTTATAGGGAAGGGAAGTAAATTAAAATTTTCGACTTTTTAAACTTTTTCCTGTAGTTTTATCATATTTATCTATCAGTCTGCCAAAGCTCAGCTGTCTAGCGCTTTGGGAAGTGGGCAATGTTAATTTTACATAACTTTACATGTATAGGAGAGGGGAGTAAATTAGAATTTTGGGGTTTTTGGATTTTTTGGTCATAATTTCTATAAGTCTATCAAGTTTCAGCATTGTAGAATGTCTGGAAGTACAGTAGAATTTAGATGATCTATACAGGACTGAGTGAGTGAGTGGCAACTTCGATTTTTTTTTAAATTTCGTAACTTTTTTACTATTTTATAGAAGTCGATGAAACTTGGAGGGGTGAAGATTTACAACAAATATGGGCTGAAATGTTTCAAGAAAAGATGGTACAGCAATTTACGCCGCGAACTTTGCCGGACACTACCGTGCCCTCAGACTTTGATATTAGAGACTTATTGGAATAAAGTCATGCAATAATAATGTCAGGTCCTATTTTGACAGTTTTGCATTTGAATATGACAGCTAATCTTTCAGCATAAGGATTTTGTTTACTATACGAACCGAAATAAATACTGGCGACTTTAATGATAAATAAATAAACGACTTAGTTTTAAATTCCACTTTGTTATGTCAATTTTGAAAGATCAACTGTCAGCCTGCAACGTAAATCTGTCAAAATAATGCCTGACACTATTACTGCATAGCTTTATTCCAATAAGTCCCTATTATTCTTTACCATGTTGACGTGCAACAATATGGTACAAACTTTATATTCATAAAAAAATTTGGTGTAAACTGTTTCTTTACAGGTTTTTTTAATACATCGGTGGCGTATAAAATAATCGCTTTGGGGAGGACATTTTCTCCCATTTGAGAGGACATTCCCTCTCCTTTTATTTGATACACCTTTAAAAGTAGGAAAATATATTTTTGTAACATGTAACAAAATTCTTGGCATTTTAAAGAATACTTCACACTAAATTTAAAAATTGAATAAAAATGATGTCATTGCGTAAAAAATATAACATTATATAAAATGTTTATAAATTAATATGACCTCCTACCATAAGTTTGGGTTTTCAAAACCTTAAAAACAGTTTGGAATATCAAGATACAATTTTTCCTTTAAGCTCTTCCTCAAAATAACGGCTCGCAAGTGGAGCTAGTTTCGGTTCTATCCTTCTAGAAATCGCAGAAACCTCCTTAAGACATCCTGAACACAGCAATATTTTTATTTCAGCCCATCGTTAGAACACAAACCACCGAAGACCCTAAAAATTCTCTATACGCTTTAAACAACAAAATTAAAGTCCAACAACCAGAAAACGTTAACGAAGATGTATTAAATCTTGGATTTCTTCCTCCAAGAGTTACCAAAAATGATAATTCGGATTCTGGAAGTTTAACTAGAATCAGTACTGGATTTTTACCGCCTAAAATCACAAAAAATGAATCTGAAAAAGCTGCAATTTATAAACCACCATCTGCAATTCTTACAAATCCAAACAACGATTATGATGAATATGACTATGTTAACGACAATGGAGAGCGTAAACTTAATGACAAAAGAGGGACTAAGCCATCTGGTGCAACCCTGACTAAAATCAATGGCAAGTGGTTCTATTTGGTACCTGCTGAAGATTAGACTCGGCTGCTAATTGGAACCATCGAACCACAAATTTATCAGATTATATATGCTATATACTTATATCAGAATATATATTTCCAAGTATCCACCAGTGATTTGAGAAAATTATTATATCGTCGTTGACCTGGCAATAGCTCATATGTAATTTACTGAAATTTTACAGGAGGCTTAAAAAATCGAATGAATATATTGAATGCATCTATTTTTTCGCGGTCTTTTAGGTGGGAGAATTCGCAGTAAACATTTGAAACATTTTTTAAATTTAAGAGATTTTACATGACGACACAGAATCAAATGACGCATCAAAATCTACCAGCATCTTAGTAATGCAAAAAATGGCAGATAGGAGGTATTGCCAGGTCACCGATGATATTTTCCTAAAATTTGATGAATTACTTAGCTATCAGATTAAGTTGGATAAAATATTTTTTTCGGAAATCAAAAACAACATTAGTTTTGTAAACAAAAAGTGCTGTGTTAGTTTAAAATATTTTATACATTTATATTCATATATAAATATAATTATATATTCATATAAATCGTAGTTTTTTTATAAATCTGTTACGTACAGTATAAAAATTCGCTATGGGGCGGACTTGACCATTCCCCCCCCTTCCCCTTCATAAAAAAATAGTAAAAAATATATTTGTAACATAATCTCTTTATATATTAATATGCTAATCAATTTAGATAGTGAAGGAACTATCGGAACATGTGCAGATGACACAGTTATTTTGATGAAAATGGGGATCAAGTAAAAGCTATTGTTAAGCGAGATATATTTAAAAAAAAATTGGTTAGATAAAATGGGCGTAACAATAAACTTCTAAAAAAAGAAATATGTTGCTGTTAGCTGTTCTAAGGCGCGCACTCCTTCTTTTAAAACTGTTGAAATTGAACAAGAGGAAAGTGTATTTGTCATTAATGAAACAGATAATATTAAATATTTAGATATATACTTAGACAAACACTTAAAATGGGATATACAAACAAAAATCTAGTTGATAAGCTAAGAGTAATTTTGTTTAAATTTAGAGACTTAAAAAGTGTTAAACTATTCACAATTTAAAATAATTTATTTTGCACTAGTTTTTTCCTTAATTCAGTATTGAATTGTAAGTTGGGGGGCTGCCTACAAAAACAATATAAAAAAAGTTGAGGTGCAGAAAACATTTTTTTAAATAATGTTAAAAAAGAACCATACTTATCCATCTGATTTACTGCCTACAAAAACAATATTAAAAAAGTTGAGGTAATGCAGAAAACATTTTTTTAAATAATGTTAAAAAAGAACCATACTTATCCGTCTAATTTACTGTATGTACAAAGAAAGCAACCTTATGGACATTAACCAAATATATGTCTTACAACTCCTCACATATCAGCAAAAAAATAAACTTAAACTTAAACAAAAAAGTCATGGTTACAATACAAGACATAAAAAACAAAGTACAATACAAACAATAAAAACAAAAAAAGGAAAAGGACAAAGAACAATATCATATTTGGGTCCACAAATTTATCGTCAAATTCCGGAAAGCCTAAGAAATATTCAAAACTTAAAAAAGTTTAAAAAGAACCTTAAATGTTGGATTTTGAGTAATCCTAGAAATTATTTTAATAAAATGATTAAAGCATTTTAGATTTAAGACCTTAGATTTTAAGTTTCCATTATAATGTATAAAATATATAAACTAAGTTGGGGAAAAAATATCACAATCTTTCAAAAATTAAAAAATATTTTTTAGTATTTAGAATCTTATTGTTTTTAAAATCATTATTTTGTGTATACACAAGTGTAATAGGACAGAACTTTCACGCACAAGCCTTATGAAATAGAATTACAGTTAAATTAAGTTAAAATGTTATTGTAAAACTATATAAATAAATAAATAAATTAAAAAAAAATTACTAAACAAATCTATTTCCGGGTACATGGGGCGAAGGACTTGTAATTTTAAAGAAAGTATCACAACTAAATTTAAAAACTGAATAAAACTAATGTCATTCCATAAAAAATAGCGACGTTATGTAGTATCTTGAAAACTAAATGTGGAAAAATTCAGTTCAGTGATTCTTTCTAAAACACCAAAATAAAATTTTTGGACATAAATTTGAGGTCCTTCCAAAATTCAGGCTTTTCAGTAAAAACAGTTTGCATACTAGCTACCAATGGGAGCCATCGAACAACCAATTTATCAGATTATATATCCCACATATACTTATATCAGAATATATAGGTTAAGGTATCTTTTGGGATGAAAATTGTTTATATTTTCTTAAAACTAGATGAATTACTTGGTTACTTGGATAAAGTTTTAGTTTTAAGAGGTTTTTTATTATATATTAGTCACTTATATAAAAAGATGGACGACTAAAGCCCCAAAGCAAAATTTTAAATGGACGAGCCAAACATTGGCTGTAGAGTCAATAGTATATTATACACCAAGGGACTAAAGTGTAACTTTTTATCCCGAGGTGAAAAAGTAAATTTTAGTATATTATGCGACTAGTTCTTTTTGTAAGAAATAATAATAATAATTATATTATTATTAAGATCCGCAAAAGCAGTTTTCGTATAGATTACTTAAAACGCAAACAACTATGCCATCTAGCGATCACCTATGTACGTTAAGGCTACCTGTAAGCATTGTTTAAAAGTAGACAGTGCTGTAAGCAAGTACCGCAAGGTCATACCGATCGGTGATGTACAAAAATTGTGGCACCGTGTGTACCTACGCTACTATAACGCAAAAACGCGATACACATAAGCGCAAATAGATGTCGTTAGTTTACTTGAATATTAATTTTTACAATATTGGCTTTTATTTACACAAGTTAGAATCTAAAAACGTTAAGTTTAGTACCCGTGAAAAAAAAACAAACATTTTTTCGTGGCTAAACGGGTATGGAACGATTTTGTTTCTCTTGTATTTTTCCGTGGGCAGCTCGAAAGCTGTACATCCACGGGGGTCCAAGAAAAATACAAGAGAAACAAAATCTTTCTATACCCGCTTAATCACGAAAAAATGTTTGTTAGAATTTAAACTTTTGTTAAAAAAGTAATCGTTATCTCAAAATGTAAGTTTACGCCAAGAAAATTGAAAAATTCTAAGTCGTCCCTCACTAAACTTATTCAGATCAGACTAGTTTCAATACAGCCATCTACAAGAAATATTTGTAAATAGTACAAGTAGGCACAAGTTAAAATAATAATAAATAAATTTAGGGGAGGAAAAATTAGATTTTTTCCACCATTTTCTAAAGTTTTGTAGTTTTGTTTTTAATAAAAAATCAGGTTAGTTTCAGTACTACCCGCAGGGTTGACAACTGAGAAAAAAAACAGTTTATGGAAAGGCTTATTTTAGGGCTCTGCTTTTACTTTTAATTAACCTTGGAAATTACTCGCAACTATTTAAGTATAAGAATATTTTTCGAAGATTTACAAAATACAAACTTTTTTAGAGCCAAATGAGAACATATGTATTTACGTTACTAGACCGGAAACGTAAACTTTACCACCAGTACTTACTTACCAAAAACTGATGAATCTTACCTTCTGACCTTAAAACTTAGCATTTTAGACTGGGATTAAGTATCAAGTCTATAGCCTTGATACAGACCGGTTTAAGTGTATTTTTTTAATAATCACAGACCAAAAAACTGCAAAGGTTTGGTTCACCCTAATGTACAATATAAGTAAGCATTTCTCAGTGAGTTTCAACTTATATAAATTCAAATTATCATTAGAAATAAATAAAAACCACATAAAAAAATCGTAACAAAATGTAATTTTGTGGAAATTCAGCGCAGGTACACACACGCGTTTTTCTGCAGCGCGGTGCCGCAGCGTTACCTCAATTGCGATCCGTGGTGCCGGTACACAAACACGTTATTCTGCACCGCGATGTCGCAGCGGTACCGCGCTGCAGAAAAACGCGTGTGTGTACCGGCACCACGGACCGCAATTGCGGTAACGATGGGGCACCGCGCTGTAGAAAAACGCGTGTGTGTACCGGCGCTTAGTCCATGCAGTCGTAGGATTCCCGTTAAAAAAAGTCTGAAATTGTAGTACCACCCCTGAGGGGTGGTTTAAAGTTCGATAAATAATAGAAATAATCCATGATTCATAAAAAAAACTTATATACAAAACTACTAATGCATATATAACTTCTAACTATAATATCTGTAGATGCATTACCGTCTTAAATAAGTATCAATATTTAAATATTTTAAAAAGCACAATATATTAGAATCCGTTTTCAATTACACATTCACCAAAACAATTGAACATCGGTTTAATCATCACTAACTTATCTAAAAATTAACACGTAAAATATAGCGGACAACTGACACTGAGTTACACCGTTTTTCGAGGTTTAAATATGGCTACCATTTTTAAACCAAAATATTATATTATTTTTATTTATTTCTAACCTTTGTGTGGAAATAATGTCTTAGCTACAACGAAAAAAGATGACCCATATCGCAAGGTATTTATGAACAATGTATATAAATATTAAAAACTATTGCATTCACGGGAAAAATAAGTTAACTTAAATCTCCAAAAACATACTCCATATTTAAATATAGTTTTTATGTAAATATTAAGATGGTTACCTAAACGCTAGTATATTTATAACTACATATTAGAAAAGCAATATGTTACGTTATAATTGGCTATTTCCCAATTTAAGCTTATTTTTAATATAAAACGCTTTATATTTTAGATTCCTTTAATAGAAATGTCAAACCCATCAAAATAAACATAAATTAAAAACTGTGAACAGAAGTCATGACCACTTCGACTGAAATAGAGATTGTAAAAATAGATTTTCCGGTCTTTGCGTTCTTTATCGGTCCCTGTTAAGATCGGAAAGTTTTCTGAACGAAAATACCTGTAAAATGAAAAATTGTACGGAAAGCTTGATTTCCGGTCGGTTTAAAAAAATACGTTATTTACATCGCGAGTTTTTTTAATACATTGGGATCAACCAGATATTGGAAATTATGCCGTTGTCATTAACTAAACGTTAGTTTCAGCAAATCACCACAAACCTCCTAAACTGGTCCAGAGAAAGGCTTAGTTATAGGGTCCTGCTTCTACTTTAAATTAAAATTGGAAATTACTCGCAAATATTTATCATCTAATTTTTACTATTAAAGTATTAATCTAACACTTTTTGGAGATCTACTACACAACCTAAACGTTTTTTAAAAGTAGAGTAAACGTTGTTTACATCACGGCTTCATTTTTTGAGGATTGAGATATAATAAATTATAAACATTAACCAGATATTTGAAATATTGCCGGTGTTCTAAATTAAAGTTTAGGGGCCCAATTCCTGAAAAAATCCGTGTACGGATTCGCCGAGTGGATTTCTGTAAGCACCACATCAGTCGACAGTTTCTCGTTGGTATGAAGAATACATGCGTGCACTGATTAGCCTAGCCACGTGCTTCAAAAACTGCTTTCACCCAGCAAAACATGGATGCTGTGCGCATGCTCATCACGAAAGATCAACATATGACACATCACGAGATTGAGGCTTTATTGGGGATTTCAAAAACCTCAATTCAAAAAATTTTTCATGAAAAATTAGGGGTCAGAAATTTTTTTCTCGCCGCATCTGTTAACCGAAGAATAGAAAGAAGCTAGGGTCAATTGCTGTTAGAAACGTCTAGAGCGCTTTGAGGCAGGAAACTCGAACAACGTGTACAGCATTTTCAGTGGTGATGATTCGTGGATTTAGTCCTATGAACACGAAAAAAAAACGTCAGTCATCTGTTTGGGTGTTCCAAGATGAAGAAAAGCCAACAAAAGCCATCCGTTCTCGAAGTGAATCCAAAAAGATGGTCGCGTCAGTTCTGTTGTCTCATAAGCAGGTCATGAAGCAATAATTTCTCTGGAAGATCAAAGGACTCTTACTGCCGATTGGTACATCACCAATTGTTTACCGAAAGTCATCGCTGAGCTTTGAAAAACGAAACCCGAACGACGAATCATTGAATTTTTAACCCAACAAAACGTCGAATTATTGGACCATCCTCCATACAGTCCCGAAAATTTCTTAACTTTTCCGAAACTCGAGAATGGACTGCATGGTCAAAGATTTCAATCGCCAGAGGAAGTAGTCGACGCATTTAAGAATGCAATTTTGACAGTACAACAAACGAGTGGAATTACAGCTTTGACAACTGGTTTGAGCGTATGGAAAAATGCATTCATTTTCATGGAGAATACTTCGAGAAACAATAAAGTTTTGAAAAGTTATCTACTATTTTATGCCAGCTGTATACAAGGTAGAAAATTAAAAATGATCCACCCGGATTTTCTCGAAAATTATCAGGAAATTAAAAAAATGCCGAAACATGTCGATTGTGTTTGCAAGGGGGACACTTTTTGGCTATCTTGAAATTTTGTGGCACGAACCCCCTTCGAGAGGTATACTTTACCCCTAAATTTTGAATAGGGAAAGTAAGTCTAGTGATACTTTGTTTTGAAAGCCTTTTGAATGTCCTTACAACCGTGCAAAAAATTCGAAAATCCATCAATTAGTTTTGAGATATTTGCTTCAAATTTTCAAATTTAACATGGAATGATAAAATAAAAATTAAATCCGAAAAATATAAAATTCTAATTATCTAAAATCCAATTAAATTATCTCAAAAACTAATGGATAGATTTTTGAAATTTTTACACGGTTATAAGGACATTCGAAAGGCCTTCAAAACAAGGTATTACTAGACACACTTTCCCTATTCAAAATATAGGGGTAAAGTATACCCCTCGAAGGGGGTTCGTGCTACAAAAATTTCAAGATGGCCAAAAAGTGAGCCTTTGCAAACAAAATTGACGTGTTTCGGCGTTTTTTTAATTTCCTGAAAATTTTCGAGAAAATCCAGGTGGATCCATTTTAATTTTCCACCTTGTATATAAAATTTAAAAAACAACCCTCGTAGTATTAAAATCATTGAAATCGGATTATTAATTCTAAGCTCTTAAGTATTAACACAGACGAAGAAATAGACTTCGCCTGTGGTAAAAAGGAAAAAGGTGCGGCTTTTAGCCCACTTGCTAAAACGCTATGCAACAATTTTATTACAGAAAAAAAAGTGATAGTATCATCTAGTGAGTGGGGCAACGCGAATGCAAGCAACTCATACATGCGACTACCAGTTATTTGCAGGAGAGTAGCATATTATACCATCACACACTGGTACTGGTACCATCAATCCTGCTACCGGCGATGGTTCTGTGAGACTTAAAGTGAAAGACATCATATTTAAGTGTGCTAGTTCGGTGGTGTGTAGCATCAGCGGTGAAATATTGTTGCTAAACAAAGCTTTTTTCGTACCGTCGAATAATTAGTTCTATCAGTAGAATTCAAAGAATCGTTGGGCCAAGAGAACCAGCATCATGTGGGCCCACATCCTGGCCTTATTGGTTGTTGCAGCAGTAGTTGGTAAGTACTTAGTTTAAATAGTTACATTACAAATGTAAAAAGGATGGTAAAGGATTACCAGATTTTCATTTTTGAGCTTTTTCGGGTTTTTGCATAAAAGTAGCTACGAGAGCTATGTTCAAAATGTTAAGATAAAGTAACTAATAATAATAAATTTTTCTATTCTCTTTTAAACCAGCCACACTTGTTCATTCAATATTCTCATAAGCTTCTGGTCAGCACTTTGAAAAGTGTTGGATTTATTATTTATTGTTTCATTTTCTCTGTTGACTCGTCGACCAGCGGTTTCAAATAGAAAGAAAACAGATTTTATTTTTAAATGAGCCTACTAAATACTTGTTTAATTTTAATTTTTTTAATTTTAGTTAAAATAACATTAAATACTTTAAATTAAAAAAACTATAGTTAAATATTTGCGGATATTTAGTTGATGGAGTTTTTTTTTAAATTTAAACACTTGTGTTTTAAACATAACTAAATAAGAAAACCACGAAACTAAATGTGCAATTTCCAAAGTTTCAACGACATATGCTGCTCAAAAATCCTCTAGAATTCGAGGAAACGTTGGACCGAGTTGGACGTTCCACTAAAGTGATATGCCGGCATGCATAAATCCATTCTTTACTATGGTACAGTAAGCTCAGTTACTGGACAGCAGTAAATAATGAAACTAGAAATACGTGGTTTCGCAGCTTCGATCTTTAAAATAATTAGAGTTACGCCTGTTCAACAACTCCATTCTATATTGCGGTACAGTAAGAAGCATGGCTCTTGCAAGTGTTTTGGCAGTTTAGAGCAGCGTCTTGCCGTTTAATTTCTTACACAGTTAGAGTAAAAAACGAGACTTTCAAAACAAAAAATATTTAATTTTTTTTATCCTTAAATCCTAATGAAAATAAGATCAAATATAAAATCCTTTAAGAACGATTTTTTCGTACAGTCAACAAAATTATAAAGTTCATTTAAAAAGTATTAATAATTTATTTAAAAAATCGGAGTTTGTTACATTAATTAAATATAGTGCAGTAAAAATGAAATTAAGCCTATGTATAGGGTGTTTCATTTTATTTCTTCCCACCTTCGGGTATTTTTCATTCAGTTTTGCACCCGTGCGGGACAGAACAAATAAAAAAACCTTGACCTTAACTAAATATTTATTTCAATGCAATAGGAATTAATTAAACAACGTAATAAATTAAACAAATATTTATTTATTATAAATGAGTTACAGAAAATACAATAATATTTTAAGAGTCAAGATTTTTTATTAATGTAAATTTATGAAAGTTCAGTTAAAAAAATAATTATTATATTGTGGAGTAAGTATTTAAATTAAAAACTTTGCTACTAGCCCAGTCATTTGAGGACTTTATCTGGAAGAAAATAGGTGCAAGCTGGATTTTTGTACAATAATTCCTTAGCACCGCCAAAATCCTCCTTGAGCTCCTGCCTTAAATGTTCTAAAAATCAGTTTTTTGCGATTTTCTCGAAAACTAATAGCTTTTTCGAAAAAAGTCAGGAAAGAAAAAATACACAAAATCATTTGATCTATACTATAAAATTAAGAAAAAACCTAAACTAACATTTTAAAAAATATATTTAAAAAAATTACTTTTTTTTATATTTGCACTCTGCAGGTAACTTGTTTTAAAATGTTAATACAATTTAATATTAAGCTTGATCCCCACTTGTACCAAACACCATTTACTAAAACCTAGTTTTTGTTTTTTAAAAGTTAAACAACTTTAAGTAAATGTTAGGAAAATAATACCACCTGAACCACCAACGGAAATTTCAAAATTTAATTTTTATACAATTAGGAACTGTGCGAGAAAAAAAAGCGTAATATTCAAAATATTTAACTTCTTGTTACAGTGTTAAAATACGCGCAAATACACACACTTTTATATTATTTGAAATTCCAGGTTAACATAATATTAAAGTAATTTTTACTAAATTTTAGAAAAAATAGTATTTGACTAAACTTCAATATCACAAAGGGGGACTTACATAACGTTTTAACAAAATACTCGTGTTAAGATTAATATATTAATAACGCTGTCAAAAACAAGATATGTAAGGTACACTGGGGTAAGTGTATTTTTAACTTCATTTGCGATGTGACAAGCAGCCCAATTGAAACATTGTCTACACAGGTAGGGTAGCAAATGCCACGTGTTTTTACAAAGTGCATAAAAAATTGCAGAAGTTTGTGAAAATATCTTTTTTTTAAAGAAAGTTCCTACCTCATAAGGAATAGTTATTTATGTTTTGGGTGTATTAAACGTGGATCTTTTACTTAAATTACAGAAATGGCACGGGTTACACTTACCCCAAAAAATATCCATACGGGAAAGTGAAACTTATGTTATAAATGTCTGAAAACATTACTAAATTTTGGCAAGAGTGCCTAATAAAATATACTTTTTAAATTTAAAACATTTGAGGAAGTTTTATTTTTTTCTGATTGAAAAATCTAATAGGTTCCAGTAACCCCAACTATAGGTTCCACATACCCCACAAAACTGTATGTGGGACATCGGACATAAAAAGAACCATGTATAGAGGCAAAATTTGGTCATTGAGTAAATAACCCATATAGAGGAGCCACCGGCGAGCTTTACCATATTGAGGGGCAGATGGCGCTGAAACAAATTCGTCTGGTACGCAATATTCAGAGACAACTACTATGATCTAATGGCATTTGTATGATAGGCATGAGCCTCGGAACTCGCACATGTAACTAAATCGTACTAGTAGTAATATATTTCAGCGCCATCTGCCCCTCAATATGGTAAAACTCGCCGGTAGCTCCTCTATATGGGTTATTGACTCAATGATTTGGTCGCAGATTTGGTAAAACGTCGAGCTTTTACTGGCCTGTTGTTGAGGATAAAAGCATAATAGAAAAAGATGAAATTTATATGCATTTACCTATGCCGTTCATAACTAAAAGGGACAAAATTGTATTTAGTGTATCTTCTGACAGCTATAACATAGGTTAAACTTAATAGAATTTTTTTTAATAAAGGATTTTTTTAAAACAAATAAACCTTATATATTACACTTCCCCCATCAAAATGAATACATTTCCTAATAGGAAAATGAGACGTAGGTTACACTTACCCCATGCATGGGGGCAAGTGGAACCTATGCAGTGTCACAATAAAAAAAAATCGGAAAAAAAATGTTGAGACGCTAGGTGATTATATGTGAGATATATCCTTTCAAAAATGTACCTTCACTAAGCTTAATTAATATTATGCCGAATTAATGACACAATTTTTTTTAAATCAATTTAAAATTGCACTATGACAATTTGCGGATTCACTTACCCCGGTGTACCTTACATGGAAAAATTATTTTTGGTACATATCTTAGAAACTAAAGCTTATAGTATACATCTATTTGTGGAAAAATAATGATACAACGACTATTCGGTAAAACTTTATGTACCTATGTTTATAATTTCAAACCCTTCAAAACCTTAATAGTAGTTTGGCTCGAATTTCAAATATAATAAAAGTGTGCATATTTGCGCATATTTTAAAGCTGTTGCTACGCAGAAGTTAAACTTTTTTTAAACACTTTTTTCTCGTACAGTGCTTATTTGTATAAAAATATTTTTTTCCAAGTCCCATTGACTGTCTAGCTATTCTTGACCTTTTGGCCTAACCCTTACTTAAAGTTGTTTAACTTTAAAGAAACAAAAACTAAATATAAATACATGGTGTTTTGTACAAGTGGGCATCAAGCTTAATATCATAAAGTATTAAAATTTTAAAACAAGTTAACTAACTAAGCACATTTTTTGAAATGTAATGTTAGATATTTTCTTAATTTTAAATTATAGACCGAGTGATTTTGCTTATATCTTCTCTCTTTACAAAAAGTTACTAGTTTTCGAGAAAATCGTAAAAAACTGATTTTTAGGACCTTTGGGGCCTTATATCTAGCGAAAAAGGGATTTTGGCAACGAATATTTGGCGATGTGTCCCAGTTGCTAAGGAATAATTATAGAAAAATTCAGCTTGCACCTAATTTTTCCAAGTTTCAAGGTTTTTTTTTCACTAAATATGACTGGGCTATACTGGTGAAGACGATAGAAAGCACATTTTGGGTTTTGCTAATGAGTTATTTTTGGCTGAATATTTTGAAAAATATAATTTGATTTTAATTGTCTTTTGAATACGTAAATTCCATTTTTAAAATGACGGTTTGGAATGGTTGTTTACAATTTTAAGTAATAACCTTGCATAATGGCATTTTGGTAAGAATTTAAAAAGCTTGCTTCTTATACATTTTAAAGAAAAGGAACCACTGGAAAAGCCGAGATTGAAAATAAAAAAGATTTTGGCCTAGTGCAAAATAGCTATTAGATTGAAAAAAATTAATAAGAGCGTAAACACTATTGGAAAAAAAAAGAAAATATATCGCAGTCAACAGGAAAAATAAAATAGACTCGATCGGAATTATTAGGGTAAAATGGGTAAAGAGGCTGACGCTTTTTTTTTGTATTCAGCGAAACTGTGAAAAGAAAGGTAAATACAAAATGTATAGGTTATAAAAAGGTCTACAACTTTTGTGTGCAATACTTTTGTATCTTCTTTCCGTTTAAAATGTAAAAAAAAGTTTTTTTTAATTTTTATCTCTTAAATTAGTTTTTGTTTTTTTACAATATTTGACGAAAACTTACCATTTTATGTCTTTAATACATTGTAATTCTTTTTAAATCAAAATGTTTATTTTTAAATTTTATTTTGATATTGATATAAGTTCTGGTAAGTTTTTTTTTAAACATTACCATGAAAAAATTTGACAGGAAACATAATTTAATCTGTATAAAAAATAGCAACATAAAATTATTGTAATATAATTTTAATTTAAATTCAATTTCAATTTTCATTGGTCCTATTATTGATTTTCATTGTCTAACTATTTGGCATTTCCTGGCAAATTTTTCCATAGTGATGTTTATTTTTTTACAACCTCTAAAAATATACGTTTTTAACGAAAAAAGTTACCACTACTTTAAAAAAACCGCTTCCAGAACATTTCGTCTGGAAATGCGGCCTCTTTTTAAGTATAAAAGTAAAATTAAAAGGCATATTGCGAAGACACAGTCAAAAGACTAAAATGAAAAACCAGATTGTGGGCAAATTCTCAGAAGGGGTAATTAGTATTTCGTATACTACCCGAGCTACTAATACTTTTGAGGATTTGCCCTTATAAATAGTTTAAATAAATTACGCGTTAAGGACAAAAAAGTTCCGAGCCCCCCCCCCATATTGTTTTTCTTTTTTTGTCGTGTTATAATTTGCCGCAAATTTTTATTATCGATCTTGATAATGAATGGCGTTAGTAATATTATTAAAAGCAATTTTTCCAGTCTTTCTTTGGAAGATAAAATCAAAATTAAAGAACTGGGCAGGCCCGTACCGGATCTACACCTAACTCAAGTAAGTCAAAGAAGAAGACAAAACGGAAGTTTCACGCGTCATTTTTGTAGAGACATCTATAAGAAAAATAACTTAATTTGCGGATGTGATTTAACCAACTTGTTCTCCTCTTTACCATGTGTGTTATTTTATAAAGCGGCATTAAAAATTGACCCTAATTGGGCACAAACGGGTGTGAAATATTTGCCCCATTTTCTGAGAAAATAAGAAAACTGAAGCTTCCAGAGAAAATATGAAATCTTGCACTGGATTTACATTGTTAGGTAATTAAGCCGTTTGTATCCCCCCAGCTTTACAACTCACGGGCCGCCACTGCTTTTATAATTAAAAGGTATCTGCATCGGTCTATAAGTAGTTTTAGTTAATTTTCTCCACTTAAAATACTATACGGAGAATTTTACTTGTAAGTAAGTATATTGGCCTGTTTTTTAGCTTGGATACATTTGGTCTTATCTAGTTTGCTTATAAATTGGATGCTGCGGTCTAAGCCTCAGTTGCTACTCGGCTATCAGGGTTTTACAAATCTAATTTCGAGGATTGCATCTGTGCCTCCAAAATGTAATTTTGGTTTTAGAAAAAAAAACTAAATTATATACTGAAAGCTCAGGCATAAAAATGATTGAGGAAAGTTACTTTAAAGGGCCTTTGAAATCTGATTGTCACAAAAGTTTTAATAAGACTTTAATGCAGTTAATTATTAAATAAAATTTAACAAAAAGCAAGAATTTATATCCATGCCAAGGCAAAAGAAGGTACTCGCAAAAATTAATTTTCGAAATAATTAATCTATCTGCGAATTTTGTACATTAAATTTGATTTTTGTTTCTTTTTAAAATTTGGTAAAGCCCTTAGGTATTTTTAAAGATATCCAAAAGATAAAAATTAGATTTATGCAGAGAAATAAGAAAAATTTCACACTTCTTGGGAAAAAATATGCAGTATACTTTATTGTAGAAAATATAATTTCCTTTTAAAAGCTGTAATATAATGTGGGGTTTACGTCACAGGAAAGTCTCCAGGGGCGTATAAATTTTCAAAAATAACCAAAATAATCAATTTTTGTTACATATTTTATATATTTTTAAAGAAAAAAAAACAATTTATAACTTATTATATCCTATATATTACCTATTTTTTTTACAAAAGTGTTTTTTTGGTAATTTTTGAGTTAGCCAGATTTTCTATCACATTTTGTGATACACCGTTTAAAAGGAAACTTCATTATCCACCGAAAAGTTACGAAGACGTCGGTCGTAAGAAGCTTAGTTTTTAGGAAAATTGGATAAAACTGTAAAAACTAAAAAAATGGATTAGTTTGGTGATTTTAAATAAATACTTTAAATTCAGGACACCACTGGAGCGGTAACTATGAAATAACTTTTACTTTGTTATACATCGTTTGAAAGGAAATTTTATTGTCTATGACAGAGTATAGAACACATTTTATAATAAAGAGCTTGGTTTTTAAGAAAATTGAATAAAACGTGTGAAAAATGTGTTTTTGCAGACATTAGTTTTAAAAAAACGAATAAATATTGAGACACAGTTGGCTATTTTTTTTTAATTACTTCAATTAACGGACGCCGCTGGATAGTTTGTAATCAGTCTTACTCCATTGAATTATACCTTGTTGAAAAGGGAATTTTATTGTCTACAATATAGTATATTATAAATTTTTCTCCTAGAAGCTTAGTTTATAAGAAAATTTGAAGAAACCTCAAAGTACCAGATTTTGGAGGTTAAAAGGTAAACTAATTTAGTAATATAAATTTATATTTTGAATGTACACCTGTGTCAATTTGGGCTTTACAGCGACAATTTAAAATTTCGCCGCCATGTTGGCCGCCATCTTGAATATCTCAGCCTCTGTCAACATTTCGAGGTGGCAACAGGAATATTCAGATTTAGGGAGGTCGAAACAGGGGGAATTGACCATTTGCCAAAAAGTAGTATAAAATGCTTCTAGAAGGTGGATTATGCTAAATCTTGCCCTAACTAAAAGATAGTGCGCGCGAATGAGTTTGCAGGTTTGGATGGGTTAAAACAAAACGGCATTTGAAAAATTTTGAATCTTGAAGGCAGTTTATTTATTGTTTTGTTCGTTGCTCTGTTCGCCGTGCGGCGAAATGTTCAGGTCTATACGAGGCTTTTTTAAAGAACAATAATTTTTATTTTATCTTACGATCGATGTGAAAGGCATATCATAATTTCATGCCTGAGGCTTGCATTAGCGGTCAAGGTATCGATTCAAGAAATATAACCATTTATATTTTATTATTATTTATCATTACCATTTTATTTATTAAAATTTAATACGAAATTCATCTTATAGGTAGACATTTAATTAATGAGTGTATTTCTTGTAGGAAACTTGGTTATCACGAAGGGTAAATTAAAATTGGTATTTGCAATGTTTTATACAAACTATTTGTTACAAACTTGGTATTTTTAAATAAAATAAAGTCATTTGCCACATATACAGAGTAAACAAATAAAAATTCTTAAAGTAAAAAAAATCTATGTACATTTCTTTTCTACGATAATTAACAAAAATGTTAAAGGGTACCTACCTAAATCGAGTCAAGAATTAGTACCATTCATATTTTATAATAATCATTATATTTAAATTAAATTAAAAATATTCTTGTAGACATGCCATTACCTAATGAGTAATTACTTTGTGGCAAACTTAGTGATCACGAACTGTGGTAAATTAAATCTAATATTTGCAAAGTTTTGTGCAAAATATGTGTGTCAAAAATGTTGTTTTTCTATTCAATGGAAATCTTCCATCGCACACAGGAAAATTTGAGAATAGCTCAGCTTAGCTTAGATCACAACAAAGTATTTTTGGGCCTTCTAGGCCTTTTGTTTAAAATAGTAAATTTTTTTTGTCCATGAATGAACCGAACCGAACCGGGGTTTGTCGCTCAGCAAAACTTGTCAAATAATTGTCACTATTTTTTCGCTAAATTTAAAAATTTTGTTTTTAAAAAATTCAAAATAAGTTAAGAGTATTTAATTCCTGGTAAAAAATATCATATAAACCAGTGGCGGACCCAGGGGGGGGGGCACTAGGGACACTTGCCCCCCCCCCCATCCCCCCCGAGAATTTTTTGAATATACAAAAAATGAGTAAAAAGTAATTTTTGCTAATAAAAATTCAAAATTTTTGCTTGCGGCGCATGAAAGTGTCTATTGTTATTATCATCGAAATTAGAACCCTGACTAATTCAATAAAATGCTGCTTAAAAAAATATATACCGTTTTTTACCAACAGAGAATGTCACCTAAAGTGCCTCCGCCCCCGAGAAGCACCTCTGGATCCGCCCTTGATATAAACTTTTTTATAAAACTTATGAAAATAAAGACTATTTCTATTCTTTTCTATTCTCTATAGTTTGCTCCTAATAAATAAAAATATACTATTTTTGATATTTTCTTTAAAAAACACCAAAAGTTTAATTGAGTATAAATTTCTTAAAAATAGTCCAAAATTAAAAAAAATTTGTGTCGTTGAAAACGAAAACCTCAGATTTTATGTTTTCTATGTCAATAGCCATTTTTTTACAAAATTCAAAATGGCGGACTCATCATCATCATCTTTACCACGTACGGTGGTATATTATTTAATAAAATTTTTCTATAAATAAAATAAGTTATTGGCCGTTAAATATTAGCTGTTTTTATAGTAATAGAAAATCGACCTAATGCTATAAAGTTCTACAATGTAACACTCGTCATCTTGAATTTCAACATTACGATAATTTATTAATTTATATAAAAAAAATAAAATTATATTGCCAAACAAATATATTGCACTTTTGATAACTATTAACATAGTAAAAACACCCGAAACGGGATAATTTTAAAAAATTTTAAATATCAAACGGGCAAAAGATATGTGTAAATATTTGAATTGGAGGAACGTTGTTTTCCTATGCCTATGTAGAAATATGACATTCCGGTACATTCCACTAAACTTTCCCGTTACATGAAAAGTGATATTTTTTAAAATATTTCTGTTTGGTGACAAACATTTTTAAAAATTATAAAACAAATGCACAGCTCATTGCGCGGTTTATTTGTGCAAATCATACATAGGAGGGCACACCACAGAGCTTCACAAATTTGATGTTTTTGTCTATAGAGGAAAAAAACACTGACGCTCACATGCGAGGCTCGAAATTCACGAGATGTAAAAATGCCTTTTAATGTTTATTTTTTAGGAACGAAGCGTTCTTGAAATATCTGCATATTGAGCTTATAACTGTTTTATTTATGAAAATGTATATTTTGGTGTAAATTACCTTTTTATAGATTTTTAATTCGAATTGAATTGAATTTTGTATGCCAATTTTAGTTTCTGAAATATTACATAAAACTGTGATTCTTTGGGGAATGATCTCTTTATTTCTATATAATTTATGGTTTTTTATATTTTTGTTTTGACCGGGTTTCAAACATATAGAAAAAGAGCGAAAAAATCCTAAACTCCACACAATTTTTGAATAGATTATATATTCCTATTCATACCCCGACGCGTTTCGGAAATTTTATATTTCCATCTTTAAGGGGAAATCTGCAATACAAGATAACACTAGTGACTTTCTTAAGAGAAAATAGTACTTAAAATATTAAAAATGGAAGTCAACGATACATAATAAAATATAAAATAATTCTACTTACAAGTTAATTATCCAGGTCAATAAAAATGTGAACAATATGATTAACAGTAGTTACATGACAGTAAACAACATTAAAAATTAAAAAAAGTTAAAAAAACACTCACAGATAAACTAAAACTTTTGTTACATAAAATAATTATTAAGTCATTACATTAAAATATTTCAATAGAGGTTAACTGACAGTAAACAAAACGCTAAAATTTTAAAAATTAAAAAATTATCATATACCTAAAGGGACAAGTATCTCCATCTGTGACTAGAAAGATCAGGTTTTAAAAAATTGTAAAAAGTCGTACTGCAAATAAACAAAAATCAATATTTAATATTTGGAATACCAAAAAAAACCTCAATCGTCCTGTTGGTACAGTCTCTTCAAAATAAGATTCAAATAATTTCTCCAAATGATCAAAAAATTAGAAAAATTAAATAAAAAATTAACAAGTTAAAAATTTTAGAAAAATCTATAAAAAAACCTATAAAAAAACAAAACCTTAAAAAAATAAAAAACATTAATTAAAATTTGTTCCCTCAATAAAATTTAATAAATGAAAGGGTCAATTTCAATATTCTCCAAAATGTTTAAAAGCTTACTTTTTGGAGTCAAATGAAGAGGCTTCAATAACAAATACTATAGAATTTGTGAATTCAATTAAGGATTTAACACTCCCGCAGAACAGTATTCTTGTTTCTTTTGACGTCTCCAATTTATTTCCTAGCATTCCACGAAAACAGACAGTTCAACTACTAAACAGTTTATTGTCTAAAGCCGACCTAACTGTCGAGCAAAAAAGTTGTATTTTATCTTTAACAGAAAAAGTTTTGTCATTGGATTTCTTTGCTTTTAATAAATCTTTCTACACGGCTTCAGATGGCCTACCTATGGGAAGTTCCATATCCCCACTACTAGCCGAAATTTTTATGAAATTTTTTGAAGAAAAAAGGATTTTTGATAGTAACAATCCTCTAGTGGATAAGGTTCTTGTGTGGAGGAGATATGTCGACGATGTTTTTGCCATATGGACAGGTACTGCCGAGGAATTGGAACAATTTTTGATATTTTTAAATTCTTTACATACCAAGATTAAGTCCACTATGGAAAAAGAGCAAAATAGTAGATTGGATTTTTTAGATGTATCAATAAGTAAAATTAACAATAAACTATCTTTTTCAATATTTCGCAAACCAACACAGACTGACAATTTAATACCCAATGACTCCTGCCATTCTTTAGAACACAAAAAATCAGGTTTACATGCTCTGATTCATAGACTTTTATCCCTATTTCACCCCAAGAGTTTTTAAAAGAAAAGCAGATAATTAAACAAATAGCATTTTTTTATGATTTTAAAATGGAGTTCGTTGAGAAACTTTTTGCTTCGAAAGCTCGTAAGATGCTTCGAAATTCATTGGACACCTCGGTGTCATCAGAAAATTTTCAGTCAACTCCAGCGTCAAATTTTAACATTGAAATAATACAAACTCCAATTAGTAGTTATTATGTTTCACTAATTTTTTTAGGCAATATTTCTTTTCAGATTAGTCGAATTCTTAAACAATGTTTCCCTAACATTAGAATAGCTTTTAAACCTTTTGTTACTGTAAAGTCCCTTTTTTCAAAACTTAAAGACACTCAAAAACCAACAGAAAAGAACGGAGTGTACCAACTTAATTGCAAGGATTGTAGTGCATCATACGTTGGACAAACAGGACGACAGTTTGAAGTAAGAATAAAAGAACATCTTACGTCTGAAAGAAATCCAAGTAACAACAAATCTCCCTTTGGCAGACACTTGAGAATTAATAACCACAATTTTAACGTTGAGGAAGATTTCAAGCCTCTTCATTTGACTCCAAAAAGTAAGCTTTTAAACATTTTGGAGAATATTGAAATAGCGAGATGTTCTTTGGATGAAAATGCAGCTACTTTAAACGATCAAGTACCACAATTTTATGTAGAAGCAGCAAAAATTTCTAACTGTTTTAAAAAACTTTATTTTTGATTATTTACAATCTATTGACCCTTTCATTTATTAAATTTTATTGAGGGAAAAAATTTTAATTAATGTTTTTTATTTTTTTAAGGTTTTGTTTTTTATAGGTTTTTTTATAGATTTTTCTAAAATTTTTAACTTGTTAATTTTTTCTTTAATTTTCTAATTTTTTGATTCGTTTGATTTTTTTAATTCTAGGGTTTTAATTTCTTGTATCATTTGGAGAAATTATTTGAATCTTATTTTGAAGAGACTGTACCAGCAGGACGATTGAGGTTTTTTCTGGTATTCCAAATATTAAATATTGATTTTTGTTTATTTGCAGTACGGCTTTTTACAATTTTTTAAAACCTGATCTTTCTAGTCACAGATGGAGATACTTGTCCCTTTAGGTATATGATAATTTTTTAATTTTTTAAATATTAGCCTTTTGTTTACTGTCAGTTAACCTCTATTGAAATATTTTAATGTAATGACTTAATAATTATTTTATGTAACAAAAGTTTTAGTTTATCTGTGAGTGTTTTTTTAACTTTTTTTAATTTTTAATGTTGTTTACTGTCATGTAACTACTGTTAATCATATTGTTCACATTTTTATTGACCTGGATAACTAACCTGTAAGTAGAATTATTTTATATTTTATTATGTATCGTTGACTTCCATTTTTAATATTTTAAGTACTATTTTCTCTTAAGAAAGTCACTAGTGTTATCTTGTATTGCAGATTTCCCCTTGAAGATGGAAATATAAAATTTCCGAAACGCGTCGGGGTATGAATAGGAATATATAATCTATTCAAAAATTGTGTGGAGTTTAGGATTTTTTCACTCCTCTTCCAAAATTACAAAGATGCTCCACGACGGAGAATTCAAACAATATATATAAAAATACAAACACAAAAAAAATTGGGTGTGATCATTTCAAAAGAAAATTTTATAATAAAAATTTCAACATTTTTGTAATACCTCAAAAATTGGAAATGGCAAACAAAATTCAATTTGACAGACTTAAAACTCCCCAAAAACCTCGATTCAATTTGACAGACTTAAAACTCCCCAAAAACCTCGAATTTGGGACACCCTATACAATAAAAAACAAGCATTTTAATTAATTTAAATTTGAATACGGATCCGAATTCATGCTAACGACTTAAAATAAAAAAAAACTTTCTTTCTGGTTGTCGAAAACACAACAAATTAAATATCAGACAAAAGTAAAAGTTACCAAAAGGATAATGGATAAGTAATATCTTAGTAATACTCGTATGGATACTTTCTGTGAAAAAAGTTTATATTTTAATAAATTTTAATATTTAATGAAGTTAATCCGCCAAATTACAAATTTTGATTTTAATAACTGAAAGAATCAATTGAACAAATTTCATCTTTTACACAAAAAAATGTCTAACTTTCTATTTATTATTTATTTATTTTTTATAATTTTAACTCCGCGATACATGAAATGCATATTGTGTCAATAGAGTTAAAAATGAACAAGAATATATGTTACAAGCTTCTAAAAATGGATAGTATTAAAATGGGAACTTTTCTACTTAGAATGGGTACTTAGTTTTCCAGAAAAATGAGTTTAAGCGATTACATTTTAAATTTGAAACGTTTATGGGGGAAAATTTGTTTCTGCACTCTAGTCCAAACATATATACTGTTGGGTTTGTTAAGGTTTGGTCAGGTTTTTTTAGGCTAAGTATGGTTTGGTTGGGTGGCCGTTAAGTTTGGTTTGGTGTAGGTTGGTATACTGTAGTGCAATGGCGTATTTAGAAAAAAGTTTTAAGGGAGGGCAAGACAGTTTTGGGGGCTGCCCGAGACCACATGGGGCCGTATTGTAAGTATGCTATTTTATGTTTGTATTCAGGAAATATGTAAAAAATATCTAAAAAAATCTTAGCTTCGGGGGGGAGGGGGCGTTATATATGCCACTGCTGTACTGTTAACCATGGCGCTAAATAGGCCTGCGTCGAATCGGCGGCGCCGAATAGATTTCAAAAAAATTCAAAATTAAAGTTTCTAAGTTTGGTAGGTATTTTTTATTTCATCATTTGAAAAACCACCATTATTTTAGATTATAATTCAAAAAGAATTGCATTTTTAGGCTTAACTTTGTCGAATAAATAATAAGAACCGGTTTAGTTACCACGCAGAAGTAATTAACTTGAGCGAGTGTCCGCATGCATCGTGGTCCTGCTTTGGATGTCTAATGCTATGCTATTAGAATATATTTGACCGGACTGCTTTGATCACGGCGTCGCGCAAGCTTGTGGGTTCGAGTCTCACTCTTTACGCATAGTTGAGTATGTCTAAAACGTTATTTTTCTATGTAAAACTTTACTCGGCGATTGATCCTCGTATGGATGGAATAGTCCCGTGGGGCAGTGACATGGAGGTACATGTGAGAGGTCGAAATTTTGCAGAATTTTTCAGGAAATATGAATATGTATGGTATAATTTATGTTTTTTTTTTTTTACGGGTATGAGCACTCGCAAGGAGATCCCATTGATGGTTACCGTCTGTTTGACGTGTTCGCCTAGTAGGTGCTACTCCCGGGGGGATCATACGTGCCAACTCTTCAGAGCATTTTCCGTGATAATACCTGTAGAAGAGAGATAGATCGCCCACAGTTCTTCGATGTTCGAGACTATCCAAGCTACGGGTAAATGCGGGGTCATTGATCAGCTTGATAGCTCGTTTTTGCACGGTGTTCAAAAGCATTAAGGTATGTTTGGGTGCCGCACTCCATATATGTGAGCAATAATCCATAGTTGGTCGAATCTGGGCTTTGTAGAGTGTCAGCAGTTGGCTTGGTGTATACAGATGTCTTGTACGAATTAGCACTCCAAGCTTTTCGGACGCCCTTTTAGCTATATCTGCCACGTGACTGTGCCAAGACATGTTGGTCTCTGCAGTGCCTCCTAAGATGTTCAACTGGCTCTGCAATGCGACAGCACTTCCAGATAGCATGATGTTTGGCTCACCGGTGCTGGTCTTTTTTGAAAACAGGGCTGCTTGGGTTTTCTGCGCGTTGAACTGTACAAGGTTTTTGTTGCCCCAGTCCTCTATTATCTCCAAGTCGTTATTTCTCTGTGATATTTCAGTTAGTCTAAGGTAATGGAATTCACGTGCGGAGAGACATGTGGGTGGTATGACTGAGGAGACTACATTGCCATCATCTGCAAAGTAATAAAGTGGATTTACTGTTTTATCTATGAGGTCATTTACGTAAATCAGAAAAAGTGTTGGCGAAAGGATTGCTCACTGTGGCACACAAGCATTTATTTGGTAAGAGTTGGAGTTCCGGCCATCCAGTGCAACATAAATGGATCTATCCTTAAGGTAACTTTCAAACCAAGTGCAAAGTCTCGGCGACAATCCCGTTGCTTTGAGCTTGTTGAGCAGATTTTCATGCCAGACTTTATCGAATGCTTTAGATATATCTAAGGCAATTAATTGTTCTTGTTTCGCCCCGTAACTCAATCGCTTTTTGCCATAAGTGAGTGACGTATGTAAGTAAATCACCAGTTGACCTATATTTTCGAAATCCGTATTGCTTGTCGTTGATAATTTTGGACTTTTCCAAGTACTTGGTTAGGTGATTGTTCACAACTCTTTCCATTACTTTTGATATCACCGGAAGTAGAGCAATTGGTCTATAGTTTAACGGATCTGTCTTTTTTCCTTTCTTTGGAATGGGTTGTACTGCGGCAGACTTCCATGATGATGGATATACTCCTTGCCTATAAGATAAATTGAATAATTTTGTGAAAGTTGGGGTGAGTTCGCTAGCACAATTTTTGGAGGAAAAGATTTTGGCCAGCATATTGGCTTTTTCCTCTGATGTTGTGGCTAAGTGAGTATTTTTATCTGTAAGTGGTGGTATGGATGACTTGGTGAAGTTTGATCCAACGGCTTTTGCAAGAGACCAAAAGGACCTAGAACTACTTGGACAATTCATCAACCTGTTTTTTATTCTTTGATTGTTTTGAGTGGTTTGTTGTCGTTTCCAAAGGTTATATGCTCTGTGTTTTTTCTGTACAGCCGTTTGACACTGGCTGTTGAACCAAGGTTTTGCATTAGCTCTGCGTTTTATTGTATATGGGATATATGCATCCATTCCAGATAAGATTACTTTTGTTATTTTATTACAGCAAATAGTGGGATCAGCTGTTTTAAAGCAAACCTCTTGCCATGGAAAATCCAGGTAAAACTGTTTAAGGTCATTCCATTTTGCCACACATTATAGTGCCACATTTTACGAGGAAGTGATTGTTGGCTTGGCGGTATGAACATTTCGCACTTTGTTCTTATAAGTTTATGATCGGATGTACCAAGTGGGGGATCTACTTGAATTGTGTACAAGTCAGGATTTCTAGTTAGGAACAAGTCTAAAAGCGCTGCAAATTCACCCCTTTCTGAGATACGGGTAGGTTCATCGACAAGCTGCGTTAGACCACAACTTATGGCAAAAGCTTCTGCTTCCCTGCCTTCATTATCTGTTTTGTTGTGGTGTTTTAGCCAGGGTATTTTGTGAACGTTGAAATCGCCTAAAAAAACAATTTCCGCATGTAGATAGTTAGACTGTATACTAACACAGTTTTCGGATAATGTCGCAAAAAAGTTTTGATACTCGGTGTTACTTGGCGGTCGGTAGAGGCAGCAAATGAACTTGGTCGATGACTTTGAGGTGAATTTCAGCCATATGATATCGAGGTTCGCTGGTTCTAGCTTCTCCTCTCGATGACATGAAAGGTCATTTTTAATCTACACACAGATCCCAAAATTATGTCGAAATCGGTGGTGTAGGTCATAGCCGGGATAAAGATAGTTCACAATAGGTGTTGCAGAACTGATTTTAGTTTCAGTGAGAACAAGGATGTCAGGTCTTTGTTCTTCAAGATGTTGGTGAACTGAATTCATGTTGGTACTTAATCCTCTTATATTGCTAAAATCAATTCTGAGTTGAGTTTTTGGTCTTCTTTTAATATCTTTGCATGAAGGACCCCCAGGATCACCCGACGCCCGGAGATCCGAGTGGTCGGGTATTTTACCTCCGGAATATTTTAATCCTGGAGGCGCCATCATGCTATCTGTTACTCATTGTTGGAACCGGACTGCCAGCGCAGTAGCGGAACGTGGTGATACCACTTAGCGCTACTCAGTTCTGGCATGATGGTATCTCACCGGTCGACGCCCAATGAGTAAAAAGCGTCTACCACCTATTATCATAAAGTTTCTTAAAAACTGGAATTTTTCTAGCCGAAAGATACAAAAATATTTTAGGTGAATTCGCATGGCCGCATTTTGTTAAAAAAATGTTTTGCCGAAGTCGTAGCTGTAGTGGTTTAAAAATCTGGCTGTTATCCTTAATGGGACACCCTAAATCTCGTCATAAAAGCGTCTTTCTATACCTTGACGAATTGTATCCCTCGTCAAACTCGTGTTTTTAACACGGAATAAAAAACGTCACTTTTATCTCTTGGGTTTTTATGTTTAAATTATGTCAAAAAACTGGATCACCGCGTATAGACTTTTTCATTTGGGTGATACAACTTTACTAGGTGAAAGTTTGACCTATGACATATTCTGATCTTAGATCTCATATTGTTAAATAAATCATGAGCTCAAGCATTGTCGTGATGAGGTATGAAAACAAATATTATTTTAATCAAGTTCGTCGATCAGCTAATTAAATACAACTATTTTGGAGTAGGTATGTAACTTATATGAGCATTAAAAAAGCCTTAAGGCACCATTCTTAAATTACGCACCGCTCAGGGCGAGAGAGGGTTTAGCGTTGTGTTACACCAATAATTACACAACTTGTACACACCTCTCAAAATTGACATACCAAAGCCAAATTTAATAATACAGACGCTAACTTTCATTTAATAAATACAGACACAAAGGCCGAATTTTGAAGCAGAGCAGCTGCCTTTTATATGTAAATCTGTCACCATAGGGTCGATTTTAAAATAAGGTCAGGTTTTATTCCAATAAGTCCCTATTGAAACTACATGAATATACGGCAGAGCCGTCTGTCCGCTGCTGTTATTAAGCGTATTGGGTTGCCTATCTGTGTTCAAGTACTCAATATTATTTTAAATGCGTTACAAATAAGGGAAGTAGGTCAAAAACCCTGTATTTTTGCGTTGCGTAATTTATAAATGTTCGCTAATATACCCACGCTGTGGTACACTCGGGGACTTTTAAAATTGCCGCCCTGGAATATAAAAAAAAGTCCTATTTGGAGTTAGGAAACGTAGTTTGAACCAAAACAAAAAAATTGTAAACCTTACCTCTGTTTGTATACATACATATTTAAACATTTATTTTTTTTTGATTTCTTTAATTGATTAATTTCGACAGAAAAAAAATAAAACCGCAATTTAAAAAGTCCTCGACTGTACAAGTGTTAAGTAAAAAAATAAACATATATTTTTAATTTCTTTCTCAAATATATACCTACTAATTTATTGGAGAAGTTTACTCTACAGTTCTCTCCACTGGCAGGGCCCTCACTAAGCTAGAAGGAGCTAGGGAGCATGACGAGGAGTATGTCGCCCTCCTCCTGCTTTTTTTTCCTCATCACTGCAAGTTTTTGTATTATTTCCTAACCTAAATGGTGCCAGCGAGTAAGCCCAAAAAAGTGATTTACACCAAAATAAAGTTCTAATTGTAAGACTAAAAACTTTGAATGGCAATTTCTCAGAAAGTTTAGATTTTTTTTCGTTTACTTGACAGAGTCGCAATCAGTTCGAACTCATTTCTTTAAAAAAAATCTCAAAATTTGATCCCTCATCTCACACAGGTTCTGCAAAGTCGAGCAAACCAATCTTGTGTTTTCAGTTTTGGCTCTATATCTCGAAATGAGAGAACAAAAACATTAAATTAATTTGGTAAACCTTATCAAGCTTCAGCAAATTGCTTCATTATTTTTTTAGTTTAAAAAAAAACCTTGGAAAAAACCATCAAAATTTAGCAAAAATAAATTGGTGCTAAATAGCTTACAAATCGTGTCCAAACTTTTTAGGTCCCTTGCAAATTGCGAAATCGTCAAAAACATGTCAAAAACATACGACCTCTTAAATGCAACGTTTCAACAAATTTATGGAAAAAGTATTGTTCATGTCCTTTACATTCGTCGACCCCTTTTCATTTAAATTAAATCACAAAATTCCTTTAATTAGTTTTCCAGACATTACGTCCTCAAAATAAGGTGACTACATATTATCTTTTTATCGAAAGTACGTGTTAGTACAGCATGGCGGCCGCTTGAAAATTGTCTAAATCAAAAGTAGAAGGTGGCCTTTCGCCGGGCCCCAAAATCGACGGCCTGGAGCAGCTGCTCGTCCGCTCCGCAAATTACGACGGCCCTGCCTCCTCTTTATTTTAAATTTAAATAATAATTTTGTTTTTTTATTGTATTATTTTGTTTTATTTAGGTTAGTTTAGTCCGGAATTTTGGAATGAAAACAAAACATTGTTTTTTATTTAAATAAAAAACGGTTATGTTTGGTATTTTAAATTTTACTGATTTAATTATACTTTCGGAGGATTTCGGGGAGGATCGGATCACCTACTTTTTTAATATCAATTTTAAAATTCACTAAACTTATTTTAGCAACCAGGAGCTTTAAAAAATGGCTAAAGAAAATCGTTTAATAAATCATGATATTTATTTTAAAAAAGGCGGTGTTGCCAAACAAGGCACTGTTTCTATTTATTCTACAAATGTAGAGAAAATAAAAGGACATTAAAAAAGTGGCCAAGTGTACAATATAATGTTACTCCCTTTTGCACAACTTTAAACTTGAATATCAAGTCCATAAAGGTTTCAGTATTTGTCTATTAACCAGTAAATTGTTATGAACGGTTTATAATGTCTAATTAATTAATAGAGTTACTTAAGTGGGCATTAATAAAAAAGTTTTGACCAAAAATTGGTAAACATTTTTGTTGTTTTGACCTTTTGTAAATGTCTAGCAAACCAATTTCTATATCATATTAGGTATGAATAAGGAATGACTATCCTAAAGTCAAAATTTCTCCTCTAAATTATTCGCCATATTAATATTTAATTTATTGGATTTTAAGTAAGTAATAATATATTTGGAATAAATATATTAACTAACCCGCTTCACACGTTTTTGACCTCCATACGTTAATAAACTTAATAATTAATAAGATTTCATGTCCAGCCAAGCAGAACTTTCAAGTACACACTTCCTTCTCGACTGGGCTTCTTGATGAAAATTTCAATATATTTCAGTCGAAATAAGATCAAAAAGAATTTATTTAAAAAGCTTTTCCTTATATTAAACTTTCACTACTGCTTTGCAGGAGGGTTGGGACCAAAGAAAAGAAGGTCACTGGCCTGTCCAAAGACTAATTGCTCTAATTGCTTTAATGTAAAAAAGTCAAAACTTAGGAAAAAAGAACAGCACTTTCTTTTTAGGTCGTGAAGTTTAGGGCCAGAAAGCTAACAGGGTATTTCATTTTTAACGTAACAGGGTGTTTTTTTAGGGTAAGAGGGCATTTTTAGGGTATGTGTCGTACGTTTTTGAAAAACCGTAGAATACGTCGATTTTAATTGCGAGGGGGACACTTTTGTATGTATTGTATGTATTCAAAAGTGGTGGCAGGCCCTACTGGACCTCCATGCACTGCGACCACAAATGGATCTATTGTGCCCACGTACCTACATACTGAGTTTGACTAAACTGGCAATTTTTTTTCCACCCAGTACATGAAAAACTCTGCAGATTACAACAATAAATGATCTAGGCCTAACACTGGCTCAAAGATATACCACGAAGGCCTCTGCATTATTAGCCATGGGGGACACTTTTAGGCTTTTATTTTTAAAAGAAACCCGCCAGGGGCGTGCCTAACTTTTTGGTTGCCTGAGGCAAAAGGAAAAATTGCCGCCTCTCATTTAAAAATAAACACCTCGCGCAATTTTTTTCTGCACCCTTGGAACTAAATTTGTTTTACACACTGTAGAGATCAAAGGTGTACTTTTAATCCCTCCTTTAAGGTACTAATCCAGTAAATAAGTAAAAAACACATGAAAGTTTAAGGAATTCGACGCTCGGGCTAGACATTTCCGCCATGGTTTTAAATGTGCCTCGGTCTTTAGGTTAGGACATCATAATATAATGATTTTCCTAAAATTGTTTTGAATATTTATAATATTTTCCCACTTATAACCATCAACTCAGGGGCGCAACTAGTCAGGTCAATTTGGGGGAGCTTGAGCCCCAGGCTTAATACCTAGAGAATGCAAAAAATACTACAACAGAAGGGGCTGTGAGATGCCTTAAGACACCCTAAGATAAAGGAAATAATTGCAATATAAAAAAATTAAAAAAAAACTCTGCCAATATATGGGCCCCTAAGCTCACACTAGGTACTATAGTTATAGTGTACGTGTGAGCTAATATAATTAAAAACTGAACTATATTTTATTCAACTCCAGACTAAATTACCTTTTGTTTGATACCACACAATCCATGTTTTAAATTAAACTCAAATTTTTGAAATCTACCCCCCATCCATAAAAAAAACACAAGCTAAAATGTATTTTGTTTAACTCCGGACTTAATTACCTTTCGTTTGATATCACACATGCCATATTTTCACGTAAAGTCTAATTTTTAAAATCTACCCCCACCCTTTAAAAAAAAACTAAAATGTATTTTGTTTAACTCCAGACTCGACTACCTTTCGTTTGATATCACACACGCCATATTTTCACGTAAACACTAATTTTTGAAATCTACCCCCACCCTTTTATTTGGCTTGTGTTCGGTGGATTTTGTTAATTTTTAAATGGGACCATCTCGACCTAAGACCCAGCCTAGTTACCAAATTTCATTGAAATCGGGCAAGCGGTTTTTGAGTTATGCGCGTTGGTCGTTACAGACAGACAGACAGACAGACAGACAGACAGATAGACAGACAGACAGACAGACAGACAGACAGACAGACAGACAGACAGACAGACAGACAGACAGACAGACAGACAGACAGACAGACAGACAGACAGACAGACAGACAGACAGACAGACAGACAGACGACAGACGACAGACAGACGACAGACAGACGACAGACAGACAGACAGACAGACAGACAGACAGACAGACAGACAGACAGACAGACAGACAGACAGACAGACAGACAGACAGACAGACAGACAGACAGACAGACAGACAGACAGACAGACAGACAGACAGACAGACAGACAGACAGACAGACAGACGGACAGACAGACAGACAGACAGACAGACAGACAGACAGACAGACAGACAGACAGACAGACAGACAGACAGACAGACAGACAGACAGACAGACAGACAGACAGACAGACAGACAGACAGACAGACAGACAGACAGACAGACAGACAGACAGACAGACAGACAGACAGACAGACAGAAAGACAGATAGACAGATAGACAGATAGACAGATAGACAGATAGACAGACAGACAGACAGACAGACAGACAGACAGACAGACAGACAGACAGACAGACAGACAGACAGACAGACAGACGGCGCACAGTGGGGCCGGGACACATAAAAGTTACCGAAAATTCTATATGCATATAATGTTTATTGAAATTGTCTATACACGCATTTTTATTCTTAAAATTAATAATTTAATGAAAAAATTATTGTCGCACGAGCAGTTAGCCGAGGTGTGCGGTACGCTAACGCAGTACTTACATATAGCAACAAAATTTATTAATAAAACTTAAAGTAACTAAAAAAAACAACAACCCTAATGTTCCCTGATTGTAATTTCATTATCTAGGTAAAATAACCTTTAATTTGATACCCCACAACCCATGTTAATAAAATGAATAAATGTAAAAATGATCTATTTAAAAAAAGTATATTTAAAGGAATAAAAAAAACAAAAAAACAAAACTAAACTACGTTATAATTATCACAATCTGAAGTAGCGGGGAGACAATGGAGATGGATTTAGCCAAATAATTTATTGGGGGTCTTTTGATTGCGGATTCCCGACCACCAATTTTAATGGAACCAGCCAGGCAACGAAAGCAAATTTAAGCAAGGAAATTTACTTTCGTCTTTTTCTCGGATGAGATTGTACTGATTCCTTGATAAGCCAACTTCTACAAGATCCGAGAGCCCCTCATTTTGTGACAATTGATTGTTAGTCGTTTCTTTTACTACTTTTGTTAAAAAGTATTCAGAAGCTCAATCGGGATTTAAAGATAATTCTTTAATAGTTTGCAAGCTTAAATATGTAATATATAAACTCCATTTGGGCAGCATATAATATTTCCTCAATTGTGTTTTTTTTCGCAAATGTGCAGTTTTCTGACGTTTACTGTTTTCACTGCATTCTGTAAACTCTGTTAGCAGACGACATACTTTGTAATAGACAAATTTTGGAAGTTAAATTACTTTCCAACCAATTTCTGTTTGTTCAAATAAAAGTTGACTCATTTCTAGCAGCTTTTTTCCACTTCTCTTTAAACTATAACATACATTTTGACACTTTTGCTCTGAATTTAAAGACGGACATTCTTTTACTTTTATCGAAATATCATGACGGCTGATTTCGAAATAATCCACATATAATTTTTTTTTATTTAAATAAAAAATTTTCGACCCTAATATTTCTAAATTCTGTCTTTATTAAAATATAACAAACTTATTTTCTCCTGTCATTTTTAGCGCAGAATATACCGAACTATAATTAATTATTATCTATAGTGATCCTACTGAAAGATCCTACTGAAAGCTACAAGAACAAAAAGTGCAATGATTTTACCAAAATTATATATCTTTGCTTTTGTGAAAAATAATTTGAAGCATTTTTGGATTTTGACTTTTGGTCTGTATGTATGCCTATATGTTTATATAACACAACCAAAGCTTATAACTCAAAAAATATTTATTCAATTTTTTTAGGAAATTAATAAATAGTTGCGGAGAAAATAAGTACTTATTTTTTATTCCAATTCTGATTTTAATCTTTTAAGCTTAAATGCCCAAGAATTGGCAGAATATGATTCTAATATGTGTTTAGTCCCTTTTTTAACTAGGCAAAGATGTTAATAAACCAAAACAGAGTGATATTTTTTTATTAAATTTAAATTATAGTGTGTGGGACATTTAGACGGAAATGTGGCTTGTTAAAATGTCACACAATATGCAAATGCTTGAAACTCTGGAAATCGTTTTCTTGAGTTAAACCGCAAAATACCGCAAAAAATGCTTATACCACATTAAAGATGAGGTTTTGCAGAAAAGGAAGTAATAAAAGTTTGTGACGGATTCGAATGGATCCTTAACTTTTGAGCCAGCTGAAACTACAGTTTTAAAACAAAACTCAATTTTTGTAACGTTTTGATTAGAATTTAATTATCTAAATAACATTAAAAAATAAACTAAATAAATTTATACTAAACAAATCTATACTTACCGTAGTTAGTGCTAGCCATTTACGTTTTAGTTCTAAGAAATTCTGTCACAGAGAAAATGAGCTTTGAAAGTACCAAATATTTTACTTTAAAGAATGCATATGTAACACAATTAAAATGACGTTACCTTTGACAAGCGCTATCAATTGTTTTTTGTACGCACTTTTTCATGGATGCCTTAAATAAAAAAAGAGATGCAAGGAGGATAATTTTTAAGCGTTTTTTTCACTTAAATTTCATATCCTGAGTTTCATATTTTTGGTAACTTTTATGGGTCCCGGCCCCTCTGTGCGGCGTGACAAAAATGTTTCAAAATCATCTGAAACGCAAAGATATATAAAAAGTTTTGAAATCGGAGCAACTTTTTTTTTCTCGAAAAAATTAGGATCACCATAGCTCACACTACTATAGTATAGTATATGTGTGAGCTAAAAACTAATAAAAAAAGGTGCCGCAGAAAAATTTTTTAGAGAAATGAATTATTTTTTGGAATGGCGCCACAGAAGAAAATGTTTGCAATATAAAAAAAACTATTGAAAATTTGAAAACAATTTCGCGGCGTGCACAAGTGTTCTAAATTCAAATACAATTCGAAAGAAATCGCGTTGTGCCAAACATTTTGCAGATACGGCGAAAATAACGGCGCCTCATGCGAAAGTTGGAGAAAAGTTAATTATTTTTTAAAGAAATTGGCGCCACAATAAAAATGTTTTGGAAAACAGAAAACAAATGGGCCAGCCGAAAATTTTATGGAAATATTTCGAAAAAATGGTTTTAAATAAAAAAGTGTTTTAAAGTTTCAAAAGGGCGGATTCAGAAATTTTTACTGACTTATATGTAGAGTCAGTTAAATATACATACCTAGGTATGCCTATTATATAATATAGGTACTATCTGCTCAAAGAAACAACTCTGGGGTATCAACTTTTTCAAAAAAGTAGGTATACTAACAAAAATACTCTGCCAATATATGGGCACCTAAGCTCACACTAGATTCTATAGATGTAGAGTACGGGTGTACGGGTGAGCTAATATAACTAAAAACTTAAATATATTTTATTCAACTCCACACTCAATTACCTACCGGTTGATACCACACAAGCCATGTTTTGAGTTAAACTCTAATTTTTGAAATCTACCCCCACCCTTTGTTAAAAAAAACTAAAATGTGTTTTGCTTAACTCCAGACTCAATTACCTTTCGTTTGATATCACACATGCCATATTTTCACTTAAACTCTAATGTTTTAAATCTACCCCCACCCTTTTATTTGGCTTGTGCTCGGTGGATTTTGTTGGTACGGGTGTACGAGTGAGCTAATATAACTAAAAACTTAAATATATTTTATTCAACTCCAAACTCAATTACCTATCGTTTGATACCACACAAGCCATGTTTTGAGTTAAACTCTATTTTTTTAATCGACCCCCACCCTTTTGTTAACTCAAATTAATTTTGTTTAACTCCAGACTTAATTACCTTTCGTTTGATATTACACACAACATATTTTCACATAAACTCTAATTTTTTTAATCTACCCCCACCTTTTTATTTGGCTTGTGCTCGGTGGATTTTGTTGATTTTTAAATGGGACCATCTCGAGGCAAGATCCAGCCTAGATACCAAATTTCATTAAAATCGGACAAGCGGTTTTTGAGTTATGCGCGTTGGTCGTTACAGACAGACATACAGACAGACAGACATACAGACAGACAGACAGACAGACAGACAGACGGCGCAACAAAAAAGTTTCAAAATCATCTGAAACGCAAAGATATATAAAAAATTTTGAAATCGGAGCAACTTTTTTTTTTCTCGAATAAATTAGGATCACTATAGCTCACACTACTATAGTATAGTAGTAGTGTGAGCTAATACCTACACATTTGCAGTTACTTGTCCACAAATTTTGACACTCACGACCTTGTCTTCTACAAACTCATCTATTAATTTCTCATACCTGAGTTTCTTCTGCACAACATAATTTACATAAACTTTTTTAATTATTAGATTATTTAATTATCTAGAGAACTGCAAAATTTTGAAAATATTAAAATTTGGTTGCCCTCTGAATGTAGTTGCCTGAGGCCTTTGGCACGCCGCTGAACCAGCACCCAACTATAGGCATTTGATTTTTCTGAATTTCTAATATGTTATTCTGTCAAAGCATCATAAAAATCTTGGTTAGAACGTGGTGGCTCTTCTGTTTTAGAGTGGCGTATCACAGAACCGCAAGAATATAAGTTAAAATTAAATATTTAGCAATAAACAGTATAAACAGTTTTTAGACATTATCAATACTTCTATGCTAACGAAATATTTATCCAGCTAGTTTGACACTTTTATGCAGTGGCGTAATTTGTTATTTAATTATTTATTGTAAAAAGTGCTTGTGAAGAGTTATCTCTCAAAACACATTTCGTCATTCTTAGTAGTAAGTATTTATATATAGGGGGGCGTAGCCATTTTATTATTTGTAAAATAAAAATGTTCGCTAGTTAGGTAATAAGGATTTCTAAATTATATTACTTACCTAAATCTGATAATGGTTAAATAATAATATTTATAATATTAATGGCATGCAGTGCTTTAGTAAAAAATACTTAGATTTAATAAAAATATTTAACTATTATTTTTAGCTAAGTTAATTAATTGCTGTGTTATACAAATTTCTTTATTAGAAATTCATAGCCCTATGTAAATCCACAGCTATATATCAATAACTAAACCCTACTTAACCGAAATATAAAAAGTGGCGTATTTATTGGTGGCCCTAAAAATCATGCACAACTTCGAACAGTCGCGTTAAAGAATAGTTATTGCTCCAGCTATTAAAGTACAATACTACCTAGGCTTTGAATTCTGTAAAGGACCTTCCTCATCTTCAACCAAGCCACCACCACGATTGTCAATTGAGGTAAAGCTAATACCTATTAAAATATATTTTTTTACTACGCCGCTGTTTTCAATTATTATTATTATCAATACTTTTATTCCGCTTGATCAAAAGCTATAAACTAATATCGCAGATTTTACAAATATATTTTAGAAATCAATAATACCTAACTAAAAAGCGAAATTTTATTTTACAAATAAAAAAAAGACCCGCTTCTATTCGAAAGTTTTCAAAAATTATTTTTTTAAATAGCTATAAAGTAAAACTCAACAAAATAATAGAGATCTTTTGCACGCACTCCATTAGCTAAGTTTATCATTTATTATTGCGAAGTTAAACTACAGATGTCACGTGATATTTAGAACTACAATTTTGACATTTTGCAGATACAATTTGTATTTCTATAAATATCCTGAACTGATTTTAATTGAACTAATTGAAGATCTTCGGTATTACCTATATCTCCCGTTTACATTTTCGAAAGAAAATAAAGATATATGTACCTATAACTCACAATACATTTGTTTCTTTTTAATATGCAAAAACAAACAGTTTTTTTTTTTAATTTTGGAGGCACATGATTGTGTTCTTCTAAGATGGTATACTTACCTTTACCGACACAATTACGTGCCGCAAAAATGTTTTCTGAACACAATGATTCCCATAAAGTTTTCTTTTACAATTCGTTTAAAATTATTAACTTTACGCTATACTATTGCCTAATTTATAAGTAAACACAAACAACGGTTTATATCTATGGTACCTTTTTTATGTGTTACTCTACTTAGTAGTGATGGGTTGCTTTTTTATAAGAAGCTTTTTGAAAGCTGCAATTGAGGCGAAGCAGCTTCAGACTAGACAAAATGTTTTATTTTTTGTTCCATTTAAAATTTTTGTGTGAGTTTTTTTTTGGTCATCAACTTTTTTTGAAGACAAATAAATTTAAAATTTTGGGTAGGAATCTTGTTTTTTTTTGGTCATCCACTTTTTCAAGGCAACCTTATAAAACCACCGACAAAATTGCTATTAAAAAGGTCATATTTAAAAAAAGCAGCGAATGCTTAATTGCTCTTTGAAAGCTTTTTTTGGGGCAAAGCAAAGTGGTGGTCAATTTTGTTTGAGGCACATTTAAATTTTTGGATGAGAACCTTGAAAATTTTTTTTGGCCATCAGTTTTTTTCGAGAAAAATTTAAAATTTTTAGGTAGGACCATTTTAATTTTGTGTGAGGACTTTTTGTTTTGTTTGGCCTCCCAAGGTTTTTCTGAGGTAAATTTATAAAACTTCTCCTGCAAATTAAGAGCTCATTTTTTAATAAATCAGCGACCACTTTAACTGCTTTTTGAAACAAGCAGCCCATCACTATTATTCAGGCAATAAGCTCTGTTTTGCCATTTATTTTAATACGGTATTCGTTTTGAAAATGATGATAGCTTACACTATGTTTCACAGTTAGGAAAGTTTATTTTGCCATAAAATTAGCAGTAGTAGTAGAAATAAGTTTGTTAAATTAATAATATATGATGCGGTTTTAGCATGCGAAGCCCGGATTAAGTGCAAATTATAATTTTCGAATTTTGAAATACATGCTTAATTGCTATTTCAATTGAAATGTGGGTTTTTGGCAGTTATCAGGCAAAACTACGTTTATGATGACACGCAATATTTAGCGTAATAAATTCCCACCCTGTATTGCGAAGTTTTCTGAACAAGGGCGGTTCTGGAACAAAAGTCTGAGGGGGTAATATTGAAACGGTGACCGTATCAATTTAAATTATTTTTTTGCTTGATAAAAAAATTGACTTTTTTTAGAAGAAAAATAAATATATCTCCTAGGAACCTAAACCGATTTTAAAAATGTGAAATGTGTTGTATAGAGAATCAAAATACCTTTCGAAAGAGGTATTACATACCCTTCTAATTTAAAAAGTTTGATGTTATGTCAAATTTTTGACATTAGGTTACCTTGACATAACAATCGCTTAGCTCAAATAACCTCAAAAAAAGTCCCATTAAAAAGGCTTTTTACCAGAAATCGATATCTGTTTTTGTTCAAAAGTTAGAAAGGGTAGTTCCGCACTGTATAAGTTTTTTGTTATCAAAAATAACCTCCTAAATCACCTGCTGCACTATGGCTCCCAAGTTATAGGACACCTTGGGAAAAAGTTTTAGAATTTAAAAAATATTTGACATTTTTTTGGAAATAAAGACAAACTATGTCATAACAAATAATACTTGCTATGGACAATTTCCAAAAAATAAATAGTTTTTTTCATTGCATGTGAATTTGCTATGTACCGTTGTAAAAAATTCGCAATGCATTTAACTTTATATACAGGGTGTCTTAACTAAAAGGTAACAGAGGTGTTTTTGGGTATTTTTCGTGCGTATTTGGAGAAACGCTCGAAGACGTCGATTTTGTTTGCGAGGGGGACACTCTTTGGCTATCTTGAAATTTTTGTGGCACGCACCATCTTCAAGGGGTATACTTTACCCCTATATTTTGAATAGGAAAAGTGGGTCTAGTGGTACCTTGTTTTGAAGCTCTCTTGAATATCTTTATAACCATGTAAAAATTTTGAAAATCCATAGATTAGTTTTTGAGATATTTGCCTTTAAATTTTTAAATTTTACATGTAATGATAAAATAAAAATTAAATCCGAAAAATATAAAATTCTGATTAAATTTTTATTTTATCAGGTCATGTTAAATTTGAAAGTTTGAAGGCAATTATCTCAAAAACTAATGGACAGATTTTTGAAATTTTTACATGGTTGAAATTCAAGAGGCCTTCAGAGCCAGTTTCCCTATTAAAAATATAGGGGTCAGAGTTAGCCTGAATGGCCTTTTAAAGAAAAAAAATATACATGGTTTGACACTTGGATTTCTGGAATACATATAAGATGTGGTTTTATTACCAACAAAAAATTAAATCTTCTATCGAGCCCTTTTTGAGAAATTTGAGAAAATATTTTTTTGCTTATAAAAGTTAAAGTGATTTATTAAAATATTAATTTTTTTTTTTTTTAATTTATATACTTGTGATAACGATATAAAGTAAAATAACCACCATGGTCACTAGTTTGGTTATTTGTTGTACAAGTTACAATTATTCACCCTTTAGATATAACAGCACTTACCAACTAGATTTAAAACAAAAAAGCTAATCGAATCCAAAAAATTGCACTATGAGATGAAGAAACATTTCTAAGCAAATTATTATAATAATTTTTAGATTTTGGGTTTAAATTGTAACGTAAGCTGTGTTGCTTGTAGGCAAGATGGCATTGTTCTGATGCCTATTCGGAATAGTACCCCAGTGCAGTTTTAGTTCTTTTAATAAATTCTGGGACATGATAAACGAGCACGTGCATTTTTGAAATGTACGAAATTTTTAGTTTCAATATTATCTACTTTTTTTAAGAAACAAGTATATTCCAGCTTTTAAAGCCTTTAACAAAGGGGTTGCAAGCTGCTTTGGAGGAGCACTGGATGCTAATTATGAAACCTACATCAAAAGATTTAGTTGCGAATTGGAGAAACCAAAAATGCCGTACACTCCAAAACTGCCCGTGTTCGTTCATCATGCCCCAGAATTTATTAAAATAACTAACACTGCACTGGGGTACTAAATTTCAAGATAGCCAAAAAGTGTCCCTCTCGTACACAAAATCGACGTGTCCGAGCGTTTGTCCAAATTCGCACGAAAAATACTCAAAAAGACGTCTGTTACCTTTTAGTTGGGACACCCTGTATGTTTTTTTCGAATGGTACTTCATTTTTGCGTGAAATTACACAGAAAAGCTTTTTTTCGCATTTTTAAACATGACAAAAAGGTACTCAATGATTTTGTAGCGAAATTCGCTGAAACATGTGCACTGGGAATCAGGCTAAAACCCACCAGGGTGCAATGCCACTAGAAAAAGAACACCATGTATTTAAAAAGTGTTGTACATATTATGTTTATATAAAGTTTTTCCTCAGAATAGATTCAAGAGTTACCTTGTTCATGTATAAAAGCATTGTGGTCTCTCGCATTTTTACCTTCCTAGCCCGCGCAGCAATGGCTAGAGAACGTATTATTTTCGACGAGAAATTTTTTTTTGAGTAACGCCAAAAATGTGTTATTTGGGTATATTTTGGCCTATCTTACACCCGGTTTCCACCTATGCGTGCCCACCCTGCCTGATTCAAAACACGCATCAGGTGACGCTGCATGTAAAACCGATGCAGGGTAGGCACGCAGAGGTGGAAACTAGGCTTTAGCAATAACCTAGTGATGTCGGGCTGTGTGTCTGTCCGTAACACGATAGCCGGAATGGGACAACTGGGCGTCGCGCCGCCAACTGGGCGCCGCTAACTCGGCGCCGCCAACTGGGCGACGCGCCGGGCCAACTGGGCGCCGGGCCAACTCGGCGCCGCCAACTTGGCGCCGGCCAACTCGGCGCCAGACTAAAATTTTTTTTCTTTATAAAATGTGCAGATGAAAAATAAAATATATTATTTATATAAAAACATCTTAAAAAATCCTTTACGCAATTTTTTTGAAATTTGTTTTTGTTAAGTAAAGTTAAATTCATTAAGTCGACTGTTGAATCTTGGTAGTTGTAGTGTTTGGTAACTTGGTAACACTACAATTTACGTTTTTTAATAGAACAATGGCGGATCAAAAAATCAAAATGGCGGATCCAAAATGGCGGATTTTCTTATTTATTAGCCGATTTGTCTCAAACTTGAAATATTACATTGCTTGAGGTCATTTAACACAATTTATAACTAAAACCTAAAAAAAAAACAAAATGGCGGATCCAAAATGGCGGATTTTCTTATTTACTAACCGATTTGTCTCAAACTTGAAATATTACATTGCTTGAGGTCATTTAACACAATTTTTTACTCAAACTTAAAAAAATTAAAATGGCGGATCCAAAATGGCGGGTTTTCTTATTTACCAACCCATTTGTCTCAAACTTAAAATATTACACTGCTTGAGGTCAGTAAAAAATTGTGTTAAATGACCTCAAGCAATGTATCCGTTAGTAAATAAGAAAATCCGCCATTTTGGATTCGCCATTTTGATTTTTTTAAGTTGGAGTAAAAAATTTTGTTAAATGACCTCAAGCAATGTAATATTTCAAGTTTGAGACAAATCGGTTAGTAAATAAGAAAATCCGGCATTTTGGATCCGCCATTTTGATTTTAGCTCACACTACTACTATACTATAGTAGTGTGAGCTATGGTGATCCTAATTTTTTCAAAAGTTGCTCCGATTTCAAAAATTTTTATATATCTTTGCGTTTCAGATGATTTTGAAACTTTTTTGTCTTGCTGTCTGTATGTCTGTCCTGTAACGACCAACCCGCATAACTCAAAAACCGCTTGTCTGATTTAAATAAAATTTGGTACCTAGGCTGAGTCTTGGGCCGTGGTGGTCTCATTAAAAAATGAACGAAATCCACCGAACGCAAGTCACATAAAAGGGTGGGGGTAGATGTCAAAAATTAGAGTTTAAGTGAAAATATGGCGTGTATGATATCAAACAAAAGGTAAATGAGTCTGGAGTTAAACAAAATACATTTTAGTTTTTAAAAAAAGGGTGGGAGTAGATTTTAAAAATTAGAGTTTAAGGCAAAACATGGCTTGTGTGGTATCAAACGAAAGGTAATTGAGTCTGGAGTTGAATAAAATATATTTCAGTTTTTAGTTATATAAGCTCACACGTACACTATAACTACAGTACTTAGTGTGAGCTTAGGTGCCCATAGATTGGCAGAGTATTTTTAAGTTTGAGTAAAAAATTGTGTTACATGACCTCAAGCAATGTAATATTTCAAGTTTGAGACAAATCGGTTAGTAAATAACAAAAAACCGCCATTTTGGATCCGTCATTTTGATTTTTTAAGTTTGAGTAAAAAATTGTGTTAAATGACCTCAAGCAATGTAATATTTCAAGTTTGAGACAAATCGGTTAGTAAATAAGAAAATCCGGCATATTGGGTCAGCCATTTTGATTTTTTCAAGTTTGAATAAAAAATTTTGTTAAATGACCTCAAGCAATGTAATATTTCAAGTTTGAGATAAATCGGCTAGTAAATAAGAAAATCCGCCATTTTGGATCCGCCATTTTGATTTTTGGATCCGCCATTGTTTTATTAAAAAACGTAAATTGTAGTGTTACCAGGTTACCAAACACTACGACTACCAAGATTCAACAGTCGACTTAATGGATTTAACTTTACTTAACAAAAACAAATTTCAAAAAAATTGCGTAAAGGATTTTTTAAAGATGTTTTTATATATCTACACATTTTATCAAAAAAAAAAAATTGTCAGTCCGGCGCCCAGTTGGCATGGCGCCCAGTTGGCCCGGCGCCCAGTTGGCGGCGCCGAGTTGGCGGCGCCCAGTTGTCCTAGACCGCACGATAGCTCCTAAACCGCTAAACCGATTTCCATAAAAAATTTTAGGTAAAATAGTGCTCGACACTCTTACAAGCTGATTAGAATTTGGTCAAAATCCATTTATGCTTATTTGACAGTTTTTTGACGCTTAAGAAATTTAAAAAATGCTAACTTTTTAACAAAGCATCGCATCAATATGCGGTTGTCGGAATATTGTAGACCACATTTTGCTTCTTCTGGGAGCTTTAGTTTCTGAGATATTTACAAAAACTGTTTTTAAGGTTGATATATAACATTCACTTGAAGTATGCTATAGTCGGTTTTTTTTTATAATGGCGGTTCGTCATGGGCCTTTTATAATTTAAACTAATGGAAATAAGTCAACAAAAGCCAAAATAAAGAAACAAACTATAATAGGCTAGCTACGAAGGTATCAGATCCTTCATGGCTCCATTCAAAAACATTCAACAAATTTCTTTGGCTCCATTTATTTGTCTCTGCGACTATCGAACAAAAAACAACGATTTGCTAGTTAACTTTCCGTCGATTATACATATTTATTATACCATTATCTTAGCTTTAACAAAACTTTTGTCTCCTTTTAACCCAGTTTTTTCTTTATTTTTTTCAGATCGGTCCCATAGCGCCCCATATTTGGGAAAGTTTATCGGTCAACTTTCGGAGTTGCATCATGAAGTTTCCGGCGAAGTTTACGCAGTGGACGGTCGAACTTTGCACATTAAAGACTTCACGTACGACGGACAGGCCCCTGGTAAGCGTTTTCTGTCAGTAGTCCAGTCATTATAGAATTTTAGCTTGCAAAAGGTGGTGGGTGCAGTCACGATTTTGAGATATGAAGAGCTCTCGGGAAAAAAGATGAAAGTCCAAAAACTGAAAATGTTCAATAAATCAATTTTTAGACTTAAAATTACTTTTTTGAAATATCCATGGTGATTTGGGACAAAACATTATATAATTTATTTAGCCCAAAGACTCCAAATTACAGTTTTGTTAACTATTTGTAGACTACTAGAACTGTTTGGTAATTATGGCTTCCTATTCTGTCGAATGACGGCAGTTCCCGGGAAAAAAGATGATAGTCCACGACAGGATCAAACTTAAAAATGGCCGGAACGTCTAGACGTCTGTTTTTTGATAATATATTACTTGAAAATAGCTTTTATTTGCAAAAAATGTATGAAAGATTTTACAAAAAAAAATAGAAATTAAAAATTCACTCAATAATACAAAACAAAAATAAAATTCTTGATTAATATAAGGAAATTTTACTTCTTCCATATCGATTACCCTACGTCCCTATAAGCTGTACATCTGCAATCATCTCCTACTGTATGACTTGCCAGTCTTAACTTCTTTGCAACATCACTAACTCTTCCATAGGATTTTCTTTTTCTTGATTTATTATCCATTTTAGCCCAACCAAACTAAACTCACTGAAACTCTTTAACTTAATAAAATGAAATGGCTAAAACCGCTGACTACCTACCTTAATTTTTAGATTTTTTCGCTTGCTTGATAAGACTGGCATTTATTTTAATCTTATCTTTCTATAAAAAAACTCACCATATACACGTTATCATGAAATAGACATTCATATTTTTTCCCGAGATCTTCGCAAAAGTCTCCTGCTTTGGCCTATCATCTTTTTTCCCGCAAGATATTAATTTGTTTTTTAATTTTTTTAATTTGAAACATACTTTTGTCTTAAGATTTTTCATTCGTTATAGATGAAAAAATATCAGAGAATACGAATTTGTCAAAATCTAAAATTTGAAAAAAATGGACTTTCATCCTTGTTCCCCAGAGCTCTTCATATGTTGCTGACATTGGAGTCCTAAACACAAATTTAAGTTCTCGACTTTGGTTCGGTTTTATTGTGCACAAAAAGGGTTTTTTTTAAGTTACTTGGTTACTGTACGTTCCAGAAAGAAAAGTTTTAAATAAAAGTTAAAGAATTAAATTTCCTACAAAAACGCTTTTGCACGTTTTTTTTGTCACATGATTGATTTTTGAGTTATGACGCTAAACATTTCGCCGCCATTTTGGATTTTGACCAACATTTTTATTTAGTGGCCTTTAACTTCAAAACTGCTTATTTTTGAGAAGATCTGTAATAATATTAAATAAAGGCCAACTAATAGCCTATTAAATGAATCAAAATCCAAAATGACAGCGAAATCTTTATCTTCGAAAACCATTAGTCTCACAATGGAACGTACAACAGCGTTTTTGTTGGAAATTTTATCGTCTTTAACTTTTGTCTGAAGCTTTTTTTTCTAAAATGTGCAAGTAAAAAAAAACCTTTTCGTGCACACTAAATCCAAGATGGTGGGGGGAGCCCCCCCCCCCGCCCAATGTCGAAAACTCAAATTTTTTTAGGACTCCAATGTAAACAAAAAACTGCAAGCTGGGAACCTTTCTTTCGCTCCAATGACTGGCCTACAGGGGAAACCAGATTTTGATGCAGCAAATTTTAAAAACAAAATCAGCTCTACCAAGAGCTTATAAGTGTTGAGTTTTAACATACAAACATTTACTTCGCACTTTTTTTGTTTGACATTTTCCACTATACTTGTCCAGGATAATGACGATTGATGAAAATCCTTTAAATTTTTTCTTGAGTTTTGGATTTGTTAACTATTTCTAGTAGGTACTTGGTAAAGTTAGATTCATTAACTTGAGTTTTAAAAAAAGCGTTAAATTTTTGAATTTTGATTTTGTTTTTGAATTTAAAATCTTTTTAAAATTTTGAAAATATTTTTTTAATGTTAGACATAATTTTAAATTTGCGATTTTTTTTTTAAAATTGAAAATTATTGAAAATATTTTTAAATTGTCCCATTTCAATTTAAAATCAAAAACTAAATCGACGCGACTACGGTATTATTTTTAATATGTCAGCAAAATTCTAGAGTGCCAAATATAAACTTCTCGAACAATTCACAAACCAGTTCCGTTTTCAAACAAAACAAAATGCGAGGGTCTTGATTAGTTTTTTCGAATAGGGCCAAGGCGAATAACTATCGATTTTAAAATAATAAGCAATAATTAAAAGAGACTCATTATTAATGGTTTTGATGCAATATCTCGATCACTTCTCCACGTTTCAGCCCACGCCATTGCCACAGTCTATAATAAATCTATCTAACCAGTATGTTTAACATCCTTAAAATGTATTTTTATTTCAAATAAAACCTATCTTTGAAACTCGAAGACAATGATTGTGTAGAAATAAAATTTCGGACTTCCATTGTCTTTATTTATTTTAAAACACGACGTTTCGGTTAGTAAGTATCTCTAACCGTTATCAAGTGTAAACGTCGTGTTTTAAAATAAATAAAGACAATGGAAGTCCGAAATTTTATTTCTACAAAACCTATCTTATTTTGGTATTTCGAAGTCCCTTCAAAATGTAGAAAATTTGATTTGTCGAAAAGAAATTTAAAATCTAGAAAACATAACTTGTAAAATCGAAATTAACAAGCGCAAAATTTGTAGAAAACACCACCGTCAGCTGCGTCAGCTATGGCCTTAGATGAAGAAGAGAAAGAGATACTAGGGACTTATTGGAATAAAACCTGACTTTACTTTAGAGTCGACTTTATCTTGACACATTTACACAGAAAACTAGCAGCTGACCTCTCAAAATTGACATTCCAAAGCCAAATTTAATAATGAAGACCCTAACTTTCATTTAATAAATACCGACACTAATAAATCCCGTTTTTAAATACACAAAGGCCGAATTTTGAAAGAGAGCAGCTGCTTTTTATATGTAAATCTGCCACCATAGCGTCGATTTTAAATAAAGGTCAGGTTTCATTCCAATAAGTGTCTAATTTTATCACGTAGCGCTGTGGAGAGGCCTGGCTCTTTACTGTTGCCAGTCCTACTTGTTAGTATGAAATTATAGGATGTAAACAATAAAAATATTTGGGCTGGATTTTTAAATTATATCTCCCCTGTCCTCTTTTTGGAAGGTCGAAATCGGTATTAACATAAACTTTTTGATGACTTCAGTTTTCTACGTTTTATTTTTCGTTTGATTACATTTTCTTTTCTTTATCATTCCTGCTAAATATTTTTTTGCAAATTTTGTTTCTATTTTTTGCTTTTCTATAAATTATGCGCGCCCGTATTGAGTGTGTAAATCGAAGAATTAAAAGTGTGTAAATATTTTCTTAGGTGGGCATTTAACTGCAGTGCAGATGTTGAGTTTTCTGACTTCTCACTACTCCGTCCTTTCGCTTCACACTGGCTGTGGTGTTCGATGCTACACCAATAACCAAGAACTACTTCTTCTTCTTCTTCTTCGTCTTCTTCAAGTGGTATAACAACCCCTGGTGGGTTTAAGCCTGATTAACTAGAGCACTCCATTCTGTAATGTCTGATAGGATTCTTGGCCACCTTCTTATTTCCATATTCTTGATGTCGTCTTCGATATCGTCGATATACCATTTTCGTAGCCTCCCTCAAACCCTCATTTCTGTAGGTCCTTAGTTCATTATTTTTCTTGGTGTTCTTGTCTGATAAATTCGCTATGCATGTCCCAACCAAGCATTTACTTTTAATTAAATTCACGATGTTTTCAGGGGAAACTATTTGGTAGACTGCTTCCCAAGTCCTGTACTTGCCAGGCTCACCCATTGGCAGTCGTCTCTTATTTTTCTATACCGGGTGGGCCAAAAAAAATCGGACAATTTTTTTTATTATAACTTTTGATCCATATCATCGATTTTAATGGGACAAACTGCACTTGTCAGAGAATTAATCAGAGTTTTGAATAAATATATCCTTTTATCCACCATATCAAAATCCAAGATGGAGGACAAAATTAAAATGTACCCTTTAAAGATGCTCGTTTATTCTTGTATTGGGAACATGTTTTAATTATTTTTTAAATCAGTAAAAAAACTGCATTCTTGCAACGCACAACCAGGTACGAATCAGCAAAATCGGTTCACTGGTTCTAAAAAAAAAATTTTTGTTTCAACCATTGTTTTGCATATTATACGATTGCCTTGTCAATTTATTTCCTTATAAATTCATTACTACTAAACCGATTTTAATGAAGTAAAAAAATCCTAATGAAAATTGATTGCTTTTTAACGATCATAATCAAAGTTTAGCGCCATCTTAAAATTTAAGATGGCGGACAGAATCATACTTGATTTTTTAAAATAGAGTATTTATTCTTATTTTACGAAAATGCTTTAGATTTTTTTTTTAATTATAGAAAAGCACTACTTTTCCTTCATACGACAAGGTATGAATCAGCAAAATCGGTTCGGTGGTTAAAAAAAATATATTTTTCTTTCAACCATTGTTTTAAATATTTATTTTCTTATAAACTCATTACTACGGAACCGATTTTGATGAAATAAAAGTCATCCTAGTAACAATTGATTGCCTTTTAAAGATTATGATCAAAATTTACAGTCATCTTAAAATTTAAGATGTCGGACAGAATCATACTTGACCCTTTAAAGAGGTGCGTTTTTTGTTATTTTCCAAAAATGTTTTAGTTTTTTTTAACTTGTAGAAAACCACTACTTTTCTCCCGTATAACAGGGTACAAATTAATAAAATCGGTGTAGTGGTTCTCACAAAATCTGATTCTGTTTTAACGATTGTTTTGCAAATGATACGGTTGCATTGCCAATCTTGTCTGCAATTATTTCTTTATAAATTCATTATTACTAATCTGTGTTTAATACGCTATCGTTAAAGAACAATCAATTCTCACCATGATTTTTTTTATTTCACTAAAATCGGTTAAGTAACAATGAATTTATAAGGAAATGAATGCAAACAGTATTGGCAATGCAATCGTATAATCTGTAAAACAATGGTTGAAATAAAAATAGATTTTTTCAGAACCACCACACCGATTTTACTAATTTGTACCTCCTTTTGTGGGCGAAAAGTAGTGCTTTTCTATAAATTAAAAAAAAGTTTAAACATTTTCGGAAAATAAGAATAAACATTCCATTTTGAAAAATCATTTTATTTAAGATGGCGATAAACTTTGATCATGATCTTTAAAAAGGAATCGATTCTCATTAGGATAGTTTTTATTTCATTAAAATCGGTTCAGCTGTAATGAATTTATAAGGAAGAAAATGCAGACATGATTGGCAAGGCAATCGTATAATATGCAAAACAATGGTTAAAGCAAAAATATTTTTTTTTAGAACCACTGAACCGATTTTGCTGGATCGTACCTTGTTGTGCGTAGCAAGAATGCAGCTTTTTTACTCATTAAAAAAATAACTAAGACATGTTCGCAACACAAGAATAAACGAGCATACTCTGCCAATATATGGGCCCCTAAGCTCACACTAGGTACTTTAGTTATAGTGTACGTGTGAGCTAATATAAATAAAAACTAAAATATATTTTATTCAACTCCGGACTAAATTACCTTTTGTTTGATACCACACAAGCCATGTTTTGACTTAAACTCAAATTTTTGAAATCTACCCCCACCCTTAAAAAAACAAAAACTAAAATGTATTTTGTTAAACTCCGGACTCAATTACCTTTCGTTTGATATCACATACGCCATTTTTTCACTTAAACTCTAATTTTTGAAATATACCCCCACCCTTTTTTTTTAAATAAATTAAAATGTATTTTGTTGAACTCCAGACTCAATTACCTTTCGTTTGATGTCACACATGCCATATTTTTCCATAAACTCTAATTTTGGAAATCAACACCCACCCTTTTATTTGGTTTGTGCTCGGTGGATTTTGTTCATTTTTAAATGGGACCATCTCGGCCCACAACCCAGCCTAGGTACCAAATTTCATTAAAATCGGCCAAGCGGTTTTTGAGTTATGCGCGTTGGTCGTTACAGACATACAGACAGACAGACAGACAGACAGACAGACATACAGACAGACAGACAGACAGACAGACAGACGGCGCAACAAAAAAGTTTCAAAATCATCTGAAACGCAAAGATATATAAAAATTTTTGAAATCGGAGCAACTTTTTTTTTTTTGAAAAAATTAGGATCACCATAGCTCACACTACTATAGTATAGTATATGTGTGAGCTAATATGTACCGGGTCTAATTTCAATAGAAAACGTGGCAGATGCAAAATTGTACTCGTATGCACCATGTCACATATTATTGTTTTGGGATAAACTATTCATTCAGTATTTATTTTATCTAGGCAAAGAGTCTTTAGATGCATCCATACCATTAATTGGGTTAACCGTAAAATGATATGAGTATAAAATGAGGTTGGGTATAAATATTCCTTGACATGACACAGCAGTGAAGAAAATTTCAAAAAAATTATTGTGTGTGCTTAAGACCACACGGCAGAAGTGTTCTTCAACAAGGCGAAATTAATAATATTGGTCCATAACATATTCTGCAAAGCGGACCGAACCGAACTCTTCTGTGTACTGGCCTTCATCTGCTTCATCATATGAATGTTTCTCACAGTTAGTCGACTCGAGCCGATTTCACCCGAATGAGCGTTACATAGCCGAGCCTGATGGGTCAGTTCAATTCAATACCAACAGAAACTGCTAAACGTGCCTAAAGAAGTTTACACTTCAAAAATTTCTCAAAGCTAAATCACTTGTTGTCATTTTCGCGTTCAAAATTAAATGGCGGACTAAAGTTTTCGGTACGGCACGAGCTCCCAGAGCTGGTGAAAAAAACGTTGCACTCAATGCAATACTGAATTCAAAAAACACTGAACCAGTTATGTACTACTGCTGCACTCATTTCCCCAAGGGAATATGCTATTAGTTAATTGACATTTAGCATTAAGTTACTGGGAGGAATTATTCTTTTTGGTGAACCGTGGTTATATTTATATTGATAGCGCATTTTTCGCAGTTTCAAGTTTTATGAATAAAAATAAACAATGCAGAGAAAAGCACATTTGTGTTTCTCGCATGTTATTACAGTTTTCATGAAAAATCTATAAACATTATGTGTCAAAATATGACCAACTGGTATAATATTGTGTGCACTGTGCCATTATTTAGTATTAAAATATTAAATGACTCGCAAACACAAAACCTCCATTAATTATGTTATTGTTTGTTTTAATTTTAAAAGAAAATAATTGTTATAATTACGGAGCTTTAACTGACTCAACTTTTTACTAGGATGTTCTCATTATTTGAATAATGAAATAAGTAGGTTTATTTTATAATATTTTAGATAACTGCAAGGATTTTAGTACTTCATAAACACGGTCCCCAGAATAGACGCTAGGGACCGTCCTTTATAAAGAATTCTTGAGAAGACCTTTAAACATACTACTACTATGTCGGTTTAGAACGTCTTTCTACGTTGCCCGACGCCTATTCTCCACCTCCTTTGATCCTGTCAATCATCTTCCGTCAGATTTTTCTGACTTTGGATTGCCTGTTGCCATTTCAGTTTAGGACGCCCTCTTTTTCTGTGCCCTTTTGGTTGCCATTCTAGGACCTGCTTTGGTAATCTTTCGTCGATCATCCGTTGTACATGGCCGTACCATATCAGTTGTCTTTTAGTGATGTCATCCGTTATGCCTCCTTCGATTTCCATTCTTTTTTTTATGATCTCATTTCTTTTATAATCTGTATATTCTCATTGATCTTCTTATTGCATCCATTTTGAAACTTTTTATTTTTGTTTTGTATTTTTCTATTACGCGACAAGTTTCTATTGTCTCTATACTGTTAAGGCATCCAATAACCTTTTTAGCTTTTACTAATCTTTTTTCCAGTTCTTTGCAGTCTGTTCCTGTCTTATCAAATGTGACATCCAAGTATACATACTCGTATGGAGATATTGTTTGTCCATTGTCTAGTTCTAACTCACTTGAATCGTTTCTAATACATAAGTACTGTGTCTTGTCCACATTCACTGTTAACCCCCACTTTAGGTATTCTTCCGTTAACTTTCTCATCATATACTCCATGTCTTCTTTATCATTTTTATCATTGGCTATAATTACTTGGTCGTCAGCAAACTGTAGTGTGTATATGGTAAATCGGCCGTAAAGTTGTATTGTTGTGCCCATGCCCTGTACTTAACGTTTTCAGTTTTTTACAGTTACTGCTACTATATCTTTTAAAAAGAGCTGGAGAGATACAACATCCCTTTCTCAAGACTTTCGTTATTAGGAATTCTTTTGAAAGTCGATTTCCAATTTTAATTTTGGATTTTGACCCTTTCTTTAGTTCTTTTATCGCTTTTATGTGTGAATGATTGATATTAGTTTGCACTAATCCTTTTCATAATTTTTTTACTGTAACGGTATCATATACTATTTGTAGGTCCACAAAGGTAACATGAGTCTCTCCAACCTTTAAAACTTAATTGTGTCAAAAAATTGCCCTCGTGCAATTTCAATAGAATACGATAGTGCACTAGTTCAACACGATCTTGGAAAACATGCACCGAGTGCAACACTGGATTTGTCACTTGCTCAAAATAATACAAAAAAATGCACTAGTTTTCCCCAAAAAATACAAAAATTGCAGTAGTGGCGAAACGGTCCTGCATGTTTTCCCAAAAGAATTTACCATAAAAATATTGCAATATCTTTTACTTCAGCTGTAAATCACAATTTTATTAAGTTTACTAGAGCTCAAACGACTTCACTATTTTTAGCGTGCGAACTAGCTCAGTGGGATAGCTTAGGAGCTCAGCTTCTAACTACTCATAGCTTTACAAAAACAATTGTTCGTTTGAAGGTGCAAAAACTTTTTGCCATTAATTTTACCATTAAATTTTAATTGAGTTGTAGGAACACTATGCATTGATCCGTTTTTTATTTCAGCTGCCTACTGGTACGCAAACGAAAGAGGAGTTGCTGATAAAAATGGTTTCAAAGTTCGAGATGACTCACACGAAGGCACCATTGATAGAAGGTACCGAAAGGAATCTGTCACCCTAACTTTGCCAGAAGGCAAAACTCTGAAGGACATCAAGATCCTCTATGTATGGTGTGAAGAATTTGATGTAAGTTATTTTTTATATACAACTGTTATGTAAGGTCACTAGATCATGAAATTCCTAGTGACCTTACTGTTATGCCTGTCTTAGAAATTTGCTGGTTCAATGTTCGAAGGTTATGTCATATTAAACGCAATGGTTTCGTTGATGTTTCCGGGTGCTTTATTCTCTAAAGGTTCTTCCGGGAGTAAATGTTCACATCAATCCACGGTTCCCATTGGTCCGTTTATAGTATCTGACTTTAAACTGACGCTGATACAACTGCTCTCCTGCTTTATAATAGGAGAACTTTGAAGTGATATTTCTATTAAAAACACTTATAAAAACATTAACAAATTAATGTCAGATGATTTCGATCAATGATAACCGTGGATTGGTGTGAAAATTTACTTCCGGGAGATTTTTGTATACATATTCCCAAATATCTCGCATATTCCTTAGCATCTAGGACAGATTCCCGCATATTTTCCACCAAGATCCTCCTTAAGCTTCGCTAAAAATAAAGCCCCAGATATCATAAAAATCAGGTTTCTGCGATTAAAAGATACTTTATAGGTTGCAATAAATATCGATGCAAAAGTCAATTGAATAAAAAAAACTAGTTCTGCTAGTAGCAAAGGCGTGTCCATCTATTCTTGTTCTTTTAGAACAGATAAAATGCCAAACCAAATTGACTTCACATGCCTATATTAAACTTGCTCTAATAAATACTTAAACCAGTATTGTAACAATAAAATATCACATTTTTAAACATCAGACGTCAATCAAATTAGTTGTTGCTTAACACAAAAAGCCATATCAGTGTTTTACAGTTAGCTATATCAGCTTCTCTCTAGCGAAAAACCATTTTAAATTTCATAAACCGAAAGCATGCGAATTTAAAAGATTAAGTAGATATTTTAAAATGGTAAAATTATTTAAATCCTCAAAAAAGTCAGAAGCTAATGCCCGGTACAATTACTGCCTGGCTTTATTGCAAAAAGTCCCTACTATTTCACTCCACATCCATTAAAACATGATAAGATTTTGCTCGTTTCCAATTGAAATAATTTGGACCTACCTCATGAAATCTTCATTAAAAATATTTTGAATATTTTTTGAGATTTTTCAGAGTTTTGCAACGGTATTTTTATCAGAGCTATCTAAAGCTTCTAGGCAGTTTAATGTAGAAATTTGTTCAATGGGGCTAACATTGACCGTTAGACATATGTTACTTGGGGAACATTAACCTTCAACGCATATGTTATTAAATTGTTGGCTTTGCCAACCAGTAATATGCTTTTTGTCAATGGAATGAGTCTGAAATAGGCGTTATTCCAAACTGAAATAATTAAAATGAAAGTACCTACTTAAACAAAACATTTAATAGTGTACTTTTAGTATCTACATATTACCTATGCATGCAGGTATTGTTTGCAAATTCCTTCAAACAAGTGATCTATGAGATAAACATTCTTTCAATTGATATGTTAGAAGTCCTTTCTTTCGCAAATAACACTACTATTAGTTTTATCGGGTTTAATTATCTAGCTGTAAAAGTTTCAAAACATAATATTCATTATGCGTTATTTTTAATCTTTGTTTAAAACAAGAATTTTTTATTTTAGGGGAATTGTATAGAATTTTTATAATTTGTCAAAAGATATTCAGTAAGCCTCTTCATAGCCCCTAAACATCTACTCAAAAAAACTCTTCAATAAATCTCTTAAAGAAATAAAGGACACTATGAATACAGAAATAAAACAATTTCAGAAAAAAAAAAGATGATGATCAAAGAATTTCAATAAGACGTCAAATGCTATGGCAGACAATGCTTAATATAATACAGCAGCACAAAAAAGCTTTTACTTTCAACAAAAATACTCAAAAATGTTATTCATTACAATTCAGAAATGAAAAGGTAAAATTAAAATTAGAACATGTCTTCAAAATTCCCGTCTTTCCGAATATCCTCCCAAAACAATTTAACAAATTTCGACATTCCTACCTTAAGACTTGAGTTTTCGGATAGCATTATGGGGGCATGTTCACTTTCACTATTTTAAAAATACTTATGAGATATGTATAGGCCATCCATTAAAATAGGGTTTATCTTCCTATAAATGTCAATGTAACATATTAAATTTCAACAAGCACACACAACACACCAGGTCATGTCCATTAAGCTTACTTTGTACTTGCTTTATTGTGATTTGTGAGAGCGCATCTAGTGTTACAATCTTATCTGCTTCCTCAGTGTTAGTTATCTCTTCATGGCTTGCAACTTGCGTTAAAGTTATGATTTTGTCAGTCTTTAGGGTACGTCAGAACATTCCTTGATTTAACTGCTCGTGATTTTGAATGCTCTTAAGAGGGAGTTGGGTGATAATAATAATGATCTAGTTTTGGCTTTTGTCTCCTGTGAGACAATATGCCAGCACACTTCGGTCAACTCGAAGGTAATCTGGCTCTAAACCACTTGGAGCTAGTGTATAATATTCTTAGTTTTTGTTTTTCTTTGAGTTTTTGGGTTTGTTTGTACATGTGTCTGTAACCTTTCTATTTCTCATTCCATTGACTGCTACTTCTACTACTTCTCATTTCAATTCTTCGTATGTTTCCCCCTCTTGAGGCACTTATCTTCTTATTGTTCTTGTTTTTTCCTTTTTCCTTTGTTTTTCTTTTCTTTTTTTTTACTTTTTAACAGGAGGTGTTAGTGTATTCATTCTTTCTCTCTCATACTCTCATTCATACCAAGACAAGGACATTAACACACAAGGATCCTTACTGTCACACATATTCGATCGGTAAGCGTTTTTTGTTTTTGTTTTCCCCGCCCCTCTTTGTTTTTGTTTTCCCCTTCCCTCTTTATTTTTGTTTTTGTTTTGTTCAAACCAGAGTCCCCCTTATTCTGGTTATTATCTCCAAATGAAAGGTTAAGCATTTAAAATTTTTTATGTATTCATTTATTTTAGTTTATACTTTTTTTTTCTAGAGTTTAATTTTGTTTTGCTTTAAAAATTCACAAATTAGACTAGCGCGCTCTTTTGTAATTGAATTTAATACCGTTTTTGTTGATAAAGGTAGAACCATCCTGGTCCTGCCCAGGGCGCTGTAAAGGTCAAAATTTGAAAGTTTGTTTATTGGGCATGTAAAAAGTATGTGGTCTAAATCCTTAATTTATATTTTACAGAGGTGTTCAGAGGTTAGGCAATGTCCTCTTCTCACTCTGGTGATCGTTGTTATTTAGGAACATTTAGTTGCCAATTCAGATTTGCCAGTTTATCTTCTTCATTTCCTTTTATACCAGAGTGACCCGGGATCCAGACCAGATATATGTCTGTATTTTAGTTTATTAGTTTGAAGTTTCTTAGTGTTAAGGGTGATGTAATTATTTTTACCATCTACTTTTGCTTGTTGATTTTTTTCATTGCACTTTGAGAGTCTGCGCATATAATAATATTTTCAATATTTTTTTTTGAAGGCAGATTCGCAGTCCTTCAATGATTGCCACTATTTCGGCTACACATATATTGACATTATCTGGCAGTCTTTCCGAGTACCTCATCTCAATTTCTGGAATATAAATTCTAAAACCGACTCTTTCCCCTAAAACAGATGCATTAGTGTAAACTAAGGTAAATCACTTTTTTAAATGTGCAGTTTTTTCAAAAAATGTTATTTTATTGTTATGTTTATATTTTCTTATCTCCAGGTTTATGATTGGTACACCCCTTATCTGGTCTTCATAATCTTCCTCATAACAAGGTAAGCATTCTTCTTATCTTATCTTCCAGTCTTTGTACTTTTCGATAGCTTTTTATTAAGAGCGTTAAATTTTTATCCATTGTACCTTTATTTTCAGTTATCTTCTGATATTCTTTTAGTGCTAGAATTAGTGGACTATATTTAATGCTTGCAGCTCTTTTGATTAGATTCTGACTCTTGGGTATCGCAACATAAAACTGTCAGTTCCTCTCTGTCATTTTTAACCTTGGGTATCATAGCCTCCATGGTTATAGCCCCTCTGCTTAAAAGACTCTTGTCCGTCTTTCGATTAGGAAACTCTCTGGAACATTCAATTCCTTCACACATTTCTTCCTAGTTCTCTTCGGAATTTATCTGTTTGACGCTTCCCTTTTGATAAAAGTTAACAGATAATAAAAAACATTCAAATAAAATTGTTTGGATTTGCGGTCACCGAGGGTTCTCAGCTGACACAAGTGTTGACTATTTTGAGAACCACAGACAGAAGCGAATTATGTCACAAGGAGATGCCAAGAACCCCCAAAAGACGACAATGATGAAAAATTCGGCTAAAATCAATATGACAGCGTTTCATGCTGCAATTGGTTACAGAAAAGTTTATTTGCGACAATTCCTACGACATTCAAAAATCTACCTCCTAGAAGAAAATCCTTCCAAAAAACCGACTGTCGGTTTTCAAACCTTATAAGCGCGTTCCTCAAACGTCATAAGCATACAGCAAAACAAACCATAAGCTAACCGGCTTAGGTTTCAAAAATTTTAAAACCTAAACTTATTGTAGAAACAAATTAATCATTAGGGTGTATCAGAGTGTTTTCTTTGCTGTATACATTATGAACGGCCTCCTATTATTTGCGAAAGTTGTCACTGGCAACTTTCGCCGGCAAGGCAAATTTAAATTCTTCCCAGGATGGCGCCTTATAATCTATATGATAATGGTTAAGCTTTCTGGTTCATTTACAATTTAAATGGTCGGAGATCCCTCGACATTCCGTTGCTAGCGCTGTGTAGCTGGTCCTGTGTGCTACCTTGCCTCCAATTTTGCTTTGCTTCTCTTGTTTTTTTCGCAGGTTTACAGTGTTTTTAGTCGTAAGGTCACTAACAATTTTTTTCAGGAAATTTATTGCATTTAAAGAAATAGATTTAACTAGTTTATAATGTTCTGCGCCGTGTGCTGATTTCCCATTTCCATTAGTCTCGATCCACCCCGAACAAAGAGCTCAGTTTTTGCATTTTATTTTATTTCTCGGTCTATAATTTCCTACCGACTTACCTTAGAACTTACATACTAAATTTGTTATCAAATAACTGTAATGTCTATGTGTGAGTGTATCAAGAATACCTTAAGTTGTATCCCAATCACTTTGAACTATTATATACAGGGCTCTTAAATTAGGATCTAGGAATAGGATCTTCATAAGCTAAAAAGAAATTACTCCGAATTGCATTAAAAATAGTGCCCTTACTCAATTAGCATAGTAGCTGTTACACATAGTTACTTTCAGCGAAATCTTTGCCACTAGTCCCGAACTGATCGAATCAATATGGTTTTAAAACATATATGGGTAAAACCTTAGACAAGGGAAGAGAGAGGACTCGTTATCCGGCCAACTTAAGTTTGCCCAGTTTGGCACCACCAGTGGCGTATCAAGTGGGACTGGTAAAAAAATAGGAATTTTAGGAAAGATACATTTTTAAAAAGGATCATGAAATTTTAATTTGTAAATATCATTATATAGTGTTTGATTATCCCTAAATCAAATCAGTAAATGTAATAACTATGAAAATGCTTACCTCGTTTAAAGTTTGTTTTTAATTCATAAAGCAGGGATTTATACATACAGGGTGAAATTTAATTGATGCACCAAACTTTATGTGGTCAAATTGTCAAATTTATACCTTATGCAAAGGTTTCTTGACCACACTATATCTCCTCAACCTGTAGTTTTTTGGAAAAAAAAGCAATATAATATTTTTTTGATCATTGTGTACAAAATTATTTGACGTAAAATTTTTTATTTCTAAAATATACAGTTTTCCCCGTCTCTTGAAACTTAAGAATTACTCTAACTTAGGAACTAATAAACTTTTCGTCTATTTTGACGTTTTCCACCATCTGTTCAAATTTGGTGTATCATTTAAATTACACCCTACATTACAATAAATAAAAAACATGCCTTTTTTGTGATAAAATTTGTATTTTAAAGAAAGATAGTAAATAGCTATAAACAATAATAATTAAAACTATTTTTACTGCCCTTTAAAAAGGATAGTTTTTGTTAAGTGATTTCTAATAGTATCTGTTATTGTGGAAGACCAATCAGCAAGGTACATGTTTTTAACCCACAAGCCACATTTGTTTCCATCTTAAAGGGGAAATATAAAACAAAAAATAAAGAGTATTAAATGAGTAATAATAAGCAAAGTATGAAGTTTATATTAAAAACAAATAAAGCGTACGCCCCTATAGATTACTGTAACCCTTCAGGCATAATTCATATATTATCAGGTAATTAAAAATGAATCCTAACTGAAATATGCCCATTACTGTTTGTTTATAAAGCAATCAAGTTTCGACAGAACAAAAACATTTCGCTGTTTAAGGCGCTATACAATCAATACAATGTCTTTTTCCTTCAAGCTATATTTCTACTCCTAAAGATTTACCTAAAAAACGTTATTCCTGATACTTTCTATTCACTTCGAGGCTTGCAACCAAAAGCTAAACAAAACACCATTACATTACACAAAAATACCAGCGTATTTAAGTCCATTTTAGCACAAAATCACAAAAACTAAACCTGGTATCACACTCAATGTTTGGCACCAAAATGTTACGCGTCCTCTCTTTTCCCTTGTCTTAGGGTAAAACCAAATGCCGCGTGCATCGTCGTGCCGATTTTTTACATCTGGCACCATCTTTGCAATCAATCTTTGAATCAAAGTGTTAAGCCTAAATCATTTATTGTTGTAATCTGTAGAGTTTTTTTATGTGCTGGGTGGAAAAAAAATATATGCCACTTTAGTCAAACTCTTATTTAGCTTAGTGGCCTTAGTGTTCACGGGTCGGAGATAATCTGCAATTTTAATCAACAGCATAGTGTTTCTGTTTTTGCATTAGTTTTTTTCTTTCTTTTTCGCGTTTTTCGTGGGGTTTTCATTTCCCGTTTTACTAAGTGAAAATTTGATTTACTATGTATTAAATCAAAGAGACAAGATACAGAGTGTGATTAAAATAACACAATACATTGTAATAAAAGGATAGGAAAAAAGGAACAAAAATTAAATATCACAAATAGATGTTAGTGGCTAAACGAGAAAAAAGGTTTTTTTTCTCTGGTATTTTTCCGTGGGTAGCTCAAAAACTTATCCTCACGGGGTCCTAGATCTAGACACCTATTAAGTGTTGAAAGTGTACTGTATCGATTGAGATTGATTAAAAGAGAGAATCCATCAGGTCAGCTTCGACAACACTGCTTTTCAGGTCAGATTATTGCTTTTTTTTCACCTTTAAGACGTCAGAGGACCGAACAATCTTTTCATCGATCGGCATGTGTTCTAAGGAGTACCATAAGGACGAAACGTGAAGAGCTACCCATGGAAAAATACGAGCTAAACAAAACCTTTTTTACCCGCTCACACACGAAAACTTGTTTGATTTTTAATTTACAAGTACGAATAAATTCATGCACGAAAATCCAATATTTCAAAAAGAGGGAAAGGGTCGCTTACCCTTTACTAACTAATACATTTATGAAAAAACAGAAAGCGCCTAAATAATAATAATTTATTCAAACAAACAAATGTTTTCGAACGCATAGTCCGTTTATTATCAAGGGCCCAATTAGGAGGTTATTGGTATCAAAACTTGGCAATTGCCCTAAAAGGTTAGAAGGTTAGAAGAAAGGATATTTGTTAGATCACTTCTACATATTAATTAATAAACCTACAAAGATTTTTTAAATTTCATCTTAAAATTAAAAATAAATGGATCCATGGAATCTGATACCCTCCTTGCTCACTTAAAGTGAAATCCACGCTATATCAGCCTTGAAAACAGTTCTTTGTGAATATCTCAGAAACCAAACTCATTCCAAAGCCAATTTTTCATGTAGAAAGTCTCATTTCTGTATTGAAACTTCTTCAAGCCTCAGAAAATCAGTTTATAATTGATGTTTTAGAAAACGGATTTCAGCATTCTAATTAGATAGTAAATAGCTTCATTTTCAGTTCTACCTAAGCACTGGCAAAATTAAAATTATTTAGATAAATAAATAAATAGTTTTATGAAAATTAAGCTATTTTTACAATCTAATTGGAATGCTGAAATCCCTTTTCTACAACATCAATCATAAACTGACCTTCTGAGGCTTGAAAAAGTTTCAATACAGAAACGAAATGTTGCCACAAGAAAAATTTGTTTTTTTTTATTACTCCCTATACCCAAGCAAAAAAAAAATACAAAAATTCTGTCACAAGGAAACGAAAATTATTCAAAGAAAATAATACTTTCTCAAGCTGTTGCTGCGTGCTCTAGGAAGGTAAAAATAACAGAAACGAAATGTTGCCACAAGAAAAATTTGTTTTTTTTTATTACTCCCTATACCCAAGCAAAAAAAAATACAAAAATTCTGTCACAAGGAAACGAAAATTATTCAAAGAAAATAATACTTTCTCAAGCTGTTGCTGCGTGCTCTAGGAAGGTAAAAATAACTGAAGTTTTTTGTGACCTTTTAGGTTAGTTTTGGTGACGTTAAAATTCCACGAGGTTTCGATTTTCCAAGGCCTCAAAAAATAGACGCTCTGCAAGGGGTACACGATATTTCTTCGGACAACATTGTGATAGTTGATGCGCAAACTCTGCTAGTGCCAAACTTCAGATATGATGGAGAAGCTCCTGGTAAGTTACCTGGAGGGGGGCCGTTCAAAATTTAAATAAAGGAAACAACATTAGGTAACAAATTACGAATTATGGTTCTACAAGTACGGCATCTATCAATCAAGGGTAAATTCTGAAGGCCGCCACACCGGTTATAAAAAACTTTTAGGTATTTTGCGAAGTTAAAGCTTTAAATTAATTGCAAAACTTATAAGTAAATTTATACCATATGGATAAGGTACTCAGTTTGAGCTTATAGATTAAATTATAGGTAAACTAATAAATCCATTTTAAGGTTATCGACCGGTAAACTTACAGGTGAGGTTAGTCAATCTACCGATAAAACTTATAGATTATAGGTAGGCATATAACCTAATTGGTAAACCTAGGTAATCAACCGATAAACTTATAGGTAATATTACGGTTTATTGTTGTATCAACATTTTTAGAATTAAAATCGAAAACGAAACAGGGTCGTTTTTGCGTATTTAGAGGCTGATTTTGGCACTCAAAATGTTTGTAGCATGTACCCACTTCAAGAAGTAAACTTTATACCTATTTATTGAACAGAAAAAGCGGGTCTAGTCATACCTTGTTTTGAAAGTACAGAGTGCGGCAGTCAAATCTGCATTTTTGAAATACCTGTAAAAAATAAACGGTTTCATTTTTTAAAATTTTATGGAAGTCATTTTAATATACGCTAATAATAAAAGCAGTACAATAATTTATAAAAACATGGATAAGAAGTGTTTTGACAAAAATTAAATTAGAGTTGGGGTATTTTTAGATTTTAAAAGATCATTTGAAACTATTGACAGGGAAAGGTTATTAAAAAAACTTTTTAAATTTGGTCTAATGGGAAAAGTATAAGAATGGTTTAGAAATTATTTATGCAACAGGACACAGCCAAATAAAATTTTGAATTCACTATCATCGAAAATATCAAACAACATAGGGGTACCACAGGGAAGTAAATTGGGCCAATTACTTTTTAGATTATATATAAATGACCTACCAACAATTTAAAAAAATTGTATGATACAGATGTCTGCAGATGATACCTACATTACTTTATTTAAAAGGAAATTCATTAAAAACCTAACTATTGAGATAAATTCAGAATTAAAAAATGTAGTACATTGGCTAAACGCAAACAAATTAAAATTAGATGTAAATAAAACAAAATGTATGATTTTAAATTCAAAAAGTAACTTAACAAATTTTGCAATTACTATAAATAATAATAAATTAGAAATTAATTTTGTTCAAATATCTATAGATTCAAAAATAAAGTTTGATAAATACTACGAATATGTATCAAAAAGTTCTTCAAAAATTGATTTTTAGGAAGGATTAGTTATTATTTATCATTTTTTTATAAAAAAAATGTGTTTGCAATACAACAATATTACCACATTTTTCCTACTGCTCAACTTTATTATATACAGCGAATAAAAATATTATAGACAAACTTCAAATATTACAAAATACAGCAATGATTATAATTCTCAAAGCAGATAAATCCAGAAAAATTACACTAATGTTAAAAAAAAATTATTGGCTTAATGTAAAAAATTTAATTTTCTATAATGTTTGAATATTTATTTACAAAATTCAACAAAACCTACTATCAAAACAACTGAAAGATTTTGTCCTCCGAAATTGAAAGACGCAAACACCATTTTCATTTAAATAATTCCCAAAAATTAATTGTCCAAAAGACATCATTTTTGTCAGAATTTAATAAATTAAAAAACTCAATAAAAAATAAAAAGAGACACATTCAAAAAAGTTTTAAAAAATATTTATTTTCAATGCAGTTTGTTTGATTATAGTATTATTCATTTAGATGTAGAATAAATTATTGTAAATTTACAGTTGAACATATTACTTAGACTATAAATATTTATATAGTTAACAATTAGATTATAGTTTAATTTACTTTACTACTGTTAAAATTGTAGCATATTCTTGCTAAATAAAGTTTTTTTTTAAAGTTAAGTTAAACATTATTCATTTAAAAATAACATTCATCCATTTCGATCGATGTATTCTTGAAGGCACCTCTAAGATTGTCCGTCTATTGCATCACGGAACGGAGCACATGCTGGGGAATATTTTCAATTTCCTGATGGATTCTCGCCTTGAGTTTTTCGCGATATTTGAGGATCTTTATAAAATCAGACTTTAAATAAATAAAAAACCTCTGTTTTGTTTTCGTTGGAACACACAGTATATTATCAAATACTTTGTGATATTAGTTATTTACGCTTAGGTGCAAATTAATTGGCAGAGATTTTTTGCCATCCTGGTTAAATGACCTGCAAAGTAATTAGTTTTTAAATGATGATATTGCGAATTTTTTAAGAATCAATTTTATTTTAAGTTAGGTGCAGACATTTTTTATTTTCTATTTACGTTTAGTAGAAAGCATAACATACAAGTTTACAAGATTAACAATTTCAAAACGTCCAATTCGCGAATTGATAATTAAGTTCAAATGATGATTTTGCATTTTTTTTTATTTAAGGTAGTAGGTATTTTAATAGAAAATTGCAGATACTTTTTGAAAGGGAAAAAATTCCAATTTCCATAGCAATGTATAATTTATTTTTAAGTAAAAAAAAATCTTCTTCGAGAACTTGATAATTTTAAATCAAAATTAAAATTAAAATAAAATGTAAATATAAATATTTTGATTTAAAAAAATCCCGCTAATTAATAGCTAGAAAAAGAGAGGCAGACGCTAGGAAAGAAATAGGAAGCCGAAGGAAACTGATAGGTAGACACTTGGCAGTTTTGAAGGACAGTATCTTACATTTTTAAGCAAATAAAGTTTGCTCAAATGTAAGACAACACAAGTTTTTGTCAAATTTTGTGAAAAACAAAAAAAATATGAAAGAAAAATCAAAAACAAAAAAATCGGTTTTTTCAATTTTTGTCTGAGAATTTTAGGTAATGTAAGAAATAATTTATACAAAAGTTGTAGACCTTTTTATCACTTGTAACTTTTGTACAAAACTTTGTTCAATAGAAAGTCTAGTGTCGCTGAAAACCGTGAAAAACCTCCCCTAAAAGTTGATGCCCTAACAACTCAGATCGAGAAATTTCCAATAGTTTTTATATTGTTACTAATTTATTCCCTTTTAAAATGTATCTGCACTGCACTGGTCTATAACAAGGATTATCTGTAACAAATAAAATACAACAGGTTTTTTTTGCCATAATTTTTAGTTTATATACTTTTTTATAATTATTTGTAAATAAATTACAGCAAAAACTTCTTATAAAATCAGATTTTTTAATCTCACTAACGGATTTATTTCTCATAGCTGCATACTAACTGCAAACTTTTTCCCAGGAACTCCAAACTTTTTCTTTTTAAATTTTAAATGCTGAAAATTCTGTAAAAATTCTTAAGAAATTATACCTTTCAAAACGACTTCAATATTTAATAGGGTATATTTTATCGTAGAAAAAAGCAGCAAATTTTCAGAAAACTTAATTTTTAAACAAGATTTTAGAATGTCAAATTTGCTTGCTTTTCGGTATCGAGCTCATTTGTACAGGGTTGTTGCTTATATTTGAACTAAGGTCTACTGCGGTTAAGAGACAAAAAAGTTGTAAAGTAAATGAATGCACAAAATGATAAAAAATCTAAACCTTTCGGACGCCTCTATTAAGCGGACACTCCCTTTAGGCGGACAAATTTGTTGGAACCAAGCTTTTCCCTATTTGTTTACATGTAAAATTTACTCGTATAACAGGACACTCTATTAACCGGACGCGGAAAATTTTTTGTGGTTTGGTTCAGTTCGGTTCGGAACCGGAACCGGACGCGAACCTCTGACAACGGCACGGAGCGCTGCACGACATGGGTATAAATATTATGTAGCATGTTGGCAACAATGCACTCTGCAGCCGGGGAATTTCCTCTTTCCGTTTTAATGGGGGGACTAAATATTTCTGTCGTATTTTCAACATATTTTATTCGGGGGGACTGTTGTGTTTTATTTTTATTGTTTAGTTGGGTAGTAATAGATCTCTTTAAATTGGCGCCTAAACTTCTTAGTTTCCGTGAAAAAATTAAAGTTGTTAAAGTTTCGGAAAACAAACATCCATCAGCACGAAAAAACGTTGAAAAATTTAATATCGGAAAAACTCAAGCAGCGGAAATTGTTAATAAATATATATTAAAATTTCGCAGTTCTCTCTCATAAGCGGACACCTCCAATAAGCGGACAAAATCGACGAAACCGTTAGTGTCCGCTAATAGGAGGTTTCACTGTATTGGATTTTTAAAATGCAAATAATTCAACGTCTTAACCAAATTTCTACACATGATATACACTGTGTCCCATTTAAAACTTTCAACCCAAGATTTCTCGAGAACTGCTGAATATTTTTAAAAATGCCGAGACACGGCGATATTGTTTCCGAGGGAGACATTTTTTGGACATCTTGAAATTTTTGTAGCATGCACAACCTTCGAGGGGTATACTTTACCCCTATATTTTGAATAGGGAAAGTAGATCGAGCGATACCTTGTTTTGAAGGCTTTTTAAACTCACAACCGTGTAAAAATTTCAAAAATCTATCCATTAGTTTTTGAGATAATTGCCTTCAAACTTTATTTTATCATTCATTCAAAATTTGAAAGCAAATATCTCAAAAACTAATCGATGGATTTCCGAAATTTTTACACGGTTGTAAAGATATTCAAGAGACCTTCAAGACAAGGTATCACTAGACCCACTTTCCCTATTCAAAATATAGGGGTAAAGCATACCCCTCGAAGGTGGTGCGTGCTACAAAAATTTCAAGTTAGTTAAAAAGTCTCCCCCTCGCAAACAAAATCGACGTGTATCGGCATTTTTAAAAATTTTCAGCAGTTCTCGAGAAATCACGGGTGGAAAGTTTTAAATGGGAGACATGTTTAAACTCAGAAAAAAAGATCTATATTCATTTTAAGTTTAATATATAGGGTGTTCCCTAAGAGATATACAAGATTGTGTTTTTTAACTTTTCGGCATTTATTTGTTTTGTTAGACAATATTTTCTGGCGGTTTAAAAGAAACCCAACAACTTCACCCATCACGCTACATCAATTTTGTACGAATTTAATTTGTTTTTTTTTTCATATTAAATATTTCGCAAATTAGTAACAGTGAAATGGTAGTCTTTGAACTCTAAGAAGCCATATTAAAATTAGAATATTCATAGACATACTAATTTATTTTTAATAATAATGGAACCTAATAAAACTGGTTGACATTTTATTTAACGATAAACAAGAGAAATTTTAATTTATGAAAATTTTTCCTGGGCATTACATCAAAAAACTTTCACTTAAGAAGTATAGCGCCGCCTTGAATCTTGTAGGTATTTTTAACTTTTTATTCTTTGATTTTTATCTTCTTGGAATTGAAAAAATGAAACCGCTTCCGTATTTACTAGATTTATTTTACCTTATAAGAAACTTGATTGTAACACTGAGTTAATAGCATATAAATTAATTGTCTCTGTTGGATAATTCCATTGTAACCGGTGTGATATATTTTTTTTATTTAAATTAAATTAAAAAGTAAAGAAAATTTTAACCCACGATGATTATTTTTCGAAGCATGCATGCATGCATCTGTTTGTGTGCAAGGGACAGTTTTTAATCGGAATTTTGGTTTACAAATGGCAGCCATATTTAGACTTCCAACAGTCACTAGGCGATGTAGCAATAAAAGCGGAGTAAGTCAGTGTCAGCTGTTTGCTATATTTTACATGTTAATTATTTAGATAAGCTAGCGATGATTAAACCGATTTTCAATTGTTTTGGTAGATCTGTTACAGAAAAAGGATTCTAATATATCTTGCGCTTTTTACAATATTTAAATATTGATACGTATTTAAAACGGTAATATATTTACAGAGACATTTTAAAGTTATTTATGTATTATTTCATTTTCAAAACTGTAGTTAATACCCTCCATATTCTCCTCAATAAAATACTAAAAGAAAAAATAATCCCAAACAACTGGAAATAATCAGTAACCATTATTACACAAGAAAGGCGATAGAGCAAACCTAAAATCCTATCGACCTATAACTCCTCAATGTAATTTATAAACTTTTCACGAAAATATTAACAGATAGACTAACAACCAAATTTGACGGATATCAATCAAAAGAACAAGCTTCAAAAAAGGTTTCAGTACAGTTGACCACCTATTAACCATGAAAATCCTAATAGAGTCAGCCATCGAATACAACATTCCACTGAATATTGTGTTTATTATAAATTTTTTCGTCGAAAATAATGTACCTTCTCTAGCCATTGCTGCGCGGGCCAGGAAGGTAAAAATAGAGCGAACAGAAAAACAAAACTTATACGTAGGCCCAGCCCAGTTTGCTTTAGTTAAATTATTATTATTTATTTTTTAGATGCGAAATTTTGGGTTGGAAGAGGGTCAAAACCTTCACCTCAAGGTATTAGAGTGCCCAATGAAAATGGAAAGGAACAGCCCCTTGTAAGGTAATTATAACTCCTCAAACTCCTAAACGCAAAAGTCAAAATTCCAACGTCCAAAATACCGAGATTTCATGATACGTCAAAATTCCGAAAATCATGCAAAGAAAACCAACCGAAACTAAACAAGCCCTAGTTAGAAAATCGAGGCTAATAAAACAAAAGTTACAAAAATCAATACATAAAGTAACATAAACTAACCAAAGCAACTCCAGTACTGATCAGAGCCCACTGGGAAGTAACCTAACCTAACCGGATTAAAGTAGAACCAACCGTGTAACTAAAAAGAACTTAATGAAACAAAATGATCTCAACGAAAACTAACTTGAGTCTTACGGCAAAATGCAAAAATAACGGTTATCAACCAGAAGTAACAGAAAAAACGAAAACAAATTAGAAAAATTTTTTTTTTTTTTTTAGATACGATGGAAAAACTGTGGTCCTCACTCTTCCAGGCGATTTGACAGTATTTGACATTGGTCATTTTGGAGTATGGTGTGAACAATTCACTGTCGACTTTGGTCATGTAAAAATACCACAAAGCCTGAACGTGCCTCCATCTTTAAAAATGCTTGGAGTTAAACCTCAGGTAAGAGAAAACCTCTATATCAAATAAAAATAAAATTTAAGAAAAAATACGAAAGAAATAACATTGGTAGTAATACCTCAACAGACTGATAAACATACTGATGAACATACAGACTGTAAGTGTCCGAATTTTTGCACGATCTGGTCCTCTGCACAGCCTTAAAACTTTTAAAAACTTTTCATCAAACAAACACCTAAACTGATACTCGTATTAACACTTTACAAAATATGCTTTTCTTTGAGCAAAATTATTTAAGAAAAGCCGGACCTGTCCCTCACCCCCTCCGATATTCTTGATTTTTTGTGGGAATATTCCCTACCTGGAGATAAGACAAAAGCCAAAATATTGGCTTTCAAAAAAATATATTGGCTAGGATATAGCCATTTTTCTGTTTTTCATAAGTTTTTGACATGATTTTGGGTATTTTCTATAATTCAGAAGTTTTTTGCAGTAAAATGTTGAAAATTGGTACATTGATGTAGAAGTGATCAGAGAACAAGAATGTGGTCAATAATTTGACCTAGGACAAATTTCCACAAAAATGGTGGCCAAAACCCCTAAAATTTACAGAAAAATACACATTTCTTGGGGAAACGTTGAAAAAAAAAATTTTCGTTAAATTTTTTAAATGCATCTTACAGATAAAGAATTTGCGAATCTAATGAGCATTTATTCATATTTTTCGGATAAATCGTTTGGGAAATACATTGTTTGAAAATTGGAAGTTTTTTTTTGTTCGCAGTAAAAATTGAGATTTTTGACCCAATAAGACAATCTTGTGTGTGAGGGACACAGGTAGCTACTTAAAAAAAAAAAAAATGCAAACCCGTCAAACGCACTGGGTGATTTAGCTATATTAGGCTAGTCATTAAAGCGAAAAAAAGACCCCCAGCTTGCAAAAGGTGTTGTCGTCGCGATTTTGACATATGACATTGACATTGTCCTAAACACAAATTTTAATTTTCGGCCTTGTGGGGGGCCGCCCCCCCCCCCCCCCCGTTATCTTGGATTTAGTGTGCAGAAACAGCGTTTTTTTTAATTACTTGGTTACTGTACGTTTAAGAAAAGAAAGTTTTAAACAAAAGTTGAAGATGTTAAAATTCCCTACAAAAACGCTTTTATACATTTTTTTGTCAGACGAATGGTTTTTGAGTTATGACGCTAAACATTTCGCCTCTACTTTGGATTTTGACCAATTTTTTTTTACTGGCCTTTAACTTCGAAACTGCTTATTTTTGAGAAAATCTGTAATAACGTAAAATAAATACCAACTAATAGCCTATAAAATAATATATCATTGAGTTCATCTGAGTAGTACCCTTGCTGAGATACGAACCCTGAAGTGTTAGCAGTACACTCGTTTCATATGTATTTCCATAGTATATGCAAAATAAACCGAAATTATTCAGTTTTATATAATTTTGTAAAAAGGTAAGCATTTTGCAGAAAGTATGTAATGAACTTTATTGTAGAAAATTAAATTATCTTTTAAACGATGTATCACCGAAGTGGGCCAAGCCCACGCTTAGCACTTAATTGGCATCCATAGGCCATTTTATAGGCTATTAGTTGGTCTTTATTTTATGTTATAACAGATTTTCCCAAAAATAAGCAGTTTTCAAGTTAAATGCCACTAAATAAAAAAACTGTTTAAAATCCAAAAAGGCGGAGAAATGTTTAGCGTCACAACTTGAAAACCATTCGTCTGACAAAAAACTTTACAATAGCGTTTTTGCAAGAAATTTTATTGTGTTCATCTTTTGTCTAAAACTTTATTTTCTAAAATGTGCAGGGACCAAGTAATTTAAAAAAGAAAGGTTTTTATGCACACTAAATCGAAGACGGTGGGGGGAACCGCCCCACCCAAGTCGAAAACTTAAATTTTCTTTTAGAACTCCAATGTGACTACCACTTTTTGCAAGCTGGGGATCTTTTTTTCGCTTTAATGACTGGCCTAATATAGCTAAATCACCCGGCGCGTTTGACGGGTTTGCATTTTTTTACTTTTTTTTAGGTAGCTACATGTCTCGCTCACACGTAGCTACATGTCTCGCTCACACAAAATAGATCAAGTCGAAGATTGTCTTATTCGGTCAAAAATCTCAATATTTACCGCCTACAAAAGCAACTTCCAATTTTGAAACTATGTATTTCCTAAACGATTAATCCGAAAAATAAGACTATGGGCTCATTAGATTCGCTGATTCTTTTTCTATAAGACGCATTCAAAAAATAAAAAAATAAAAAAAAAATTCAACTTTCCCCAAGAAATGGGTATTTTTCTGTAAATTTTAGGGGTTTTGGCCACCATTTTTGTGGAAATTTGTCCTAGGTCAAATTATTGACCACATTCTTGTTCTCTGATCACTTCTCATCAATGTACCAATTTTCAACATTTTACTGCAAAAAACTTCTGAATTATAGAAAATACCCAAAATCATGTCAAAAATTTATGAAAAACAGAAAAATGGCTATATCCTAGCCAATAAATTTTTTTAAAAGCCAATATTTTGGCTTTTGTCTATTCTCCGGGTAGGTAATATTCCCACAAAAAATCAAGAAAATCGGGAGGGACAGGTCCGGCTTTTCTTAAATAATTTTGCTTTTTGTAAAAGTTTAGTAAAACTAAAATATGTTTCCTGCTTTTTGCCCTAACCCTCTCTGTTATTGCTTACAGAGCCACAATTTCTATCGGCAGCCCCTGGTAGTCAATGACAGAGAGGGATCTCGCCCAGCCACATCACCGCAGAGAGGCCAGGTCGTAACGGGACACTTACAGGCCACCACATATCGCCCGCCATCTTTAAATTTCGGTCTCATACGTCATAATGGTCAGAATCAAGCGGTTCAAGATGATTCGGCGCGCCAACCGAAACAATTTGGACAGCTTCAACAAGGTTTTACTCAGATTCGACCAGCATCAAGTGTACAACAAGTTCAATACTCACAGATCAATCAATTTCGACAATATCAGCCAGTATTTCAACAACAACAGCAAGTTCCGTTTATTCAACATCAAATTCAACCAGGGTTCATCCAAAATCTAGCACAAGAACGACAAGATTTCGGATATAAACCCTTGATTCAATACCAACAACAAGTGCCTACACAGCAATCCCAATTTATTCAACAACAACCATTTAATCAATACAATCAAAATCAACAAAGATCCTATGAAGTCAATCAATATCAAAATGTACAACCACAACAACGCTTTTTGGATCAAGGAAATAACTTTCAGCAGGGCTATCAACCACTGTATCAACATCAGACTCAACACAGGTTTGATTTGAATAATCAACAAGGTCAAAATTATGCGTCTTTCAAGTAACATTTTTATAATATTATTAAAAACGATAAAAACAGCAAGTTCTTAAACTAGTAAATCGTTTTTTAGATGCAGCTATTTATATCTGTAACTGCTTAAAATTTCTCCATGGCAAAACAAAATGTCAAATTAATTTTTAATCTATAAAAAAATATATTACGGGGTTTCCAAAACTTATGAAATGACAAAGAAAAAACAGAATTTATTTATATTTGTTGAACAATTAATATATTATAGCTTTATTAAAACAATCTTGCCCAGTTAGTTCGTACTTTTATAAGCTTTAACATTATCTATATATTATTATTAATTTATTATTTTTGTAAATTTTGTATAAAAGAAATGTTACCTATTTCCATTGTGATCTGATATTATTATATAATCAGTATTAATTTTTAATATGCTTGCCCTTGCCCTACTGCCAAAAAGCTTATTATTTATTTACAAAATACGGCCAGTAATTTAAGGCCAGTTATTTTTAGAGGAAAGCACTTAAGCTTTTATAATTTATCTAGATATCTTATTTAGTATTTTTGTATATTTTAAATTAAAATATAAAACAGAAGCAACTTTTAAATTTTTTTATGTTTTATATGCTTCCCAATGAGCCAGAAACTTGAAGTTTGGTAGGTCTATAGTGTTCTGGTGCAAGCGCAGATCTGGTCCAAAATCTAGGGGGTGGGGGGGGGGGGTAGGTTTAATGGTCTATGGAAGCACTATTTATGTAATTATTTTTTTCTAGGGGAGGTTCGGTGCGTTTCAGTTCGATTCGGTTACACCCTCTCAAATCCGCGCTTGTTTTGGTGACAGTATAATATAAAAAAATAATTATTACAAATAAATTAAAATGACGGGCTTAAATGGACTTATTTTTTCTAAAACCGAAAACCTGACACTTAGCTTTGCGGTGGTTAGACCACTCAATAGAATTATTGACCAAAATTTCAAAAATCATAATGGCGGATCTAAAATCGCGGGCTTTCCCATTTTTAAACCAATATGTAAATATGGAACTTTGGGGTGTTTAAGGACACTGGTTATGATTTTTGACTCAAACTTAAAAAAATAATAATACGGCGCGGCGGCATTGCAGATCGAAAAAGGCGGAAGTTTATTTATGAACCGATTTGTCTCAAACTTGGTCTGTAGGTGCATGAGGTTATTTATTTAAAAAAATTTTTTTTTACTTATAAACATGTTTATAAATTTGTGTTGGGGCAGCTATTTTAGCTTAAATAATGTTAGCGGTTTACAACAATTTTTCCTGGCTAGGCGGGCATAAAAAGATTTTGCTTCTATTGTATTTTTCCGTGGGCAGCTCGACAGCTGTACACCCACAGGGGCTCCAAGATCTAATTGACACCTATAAAGTGTTTATAGTTAACTGTTTTGTCCTTAAGAATCTTCACAACACTGCATGGTCAAGGTGACACTTCAGTAAAGGTATAGAGAGGGTATATAAATCTCATTTTACAATATTGGTAACAGAAGTAATTATTCCTCCGATACGGTATGCTTTCACACAAGTGGCGACATCTACAAATACAAAAGAAACTACCAGAGTAAAAACAAAAGGCAGTCGATGAAACGAAAAACAGCACCCATGACCATGACATAATTTGTTCTTCAGGACGGGTCAACGCATAATGCATTTTTGCCGCCTTCGCGACGTTTTATGTCGAGTCTGCGGAGTGTGGGCCAAAAATAATACAAACGTAAAGTTTAGTACCCGTGAATAAAGAAAACAACAATTTTTCGTGGCTAACGGGCATAGAAAGATTTTGTTTATCTTGTATTTTTCCGTGGGCAGCTCGGAAGTTGTACATCCACGAGTGTCAACTGTTTCGTCCTTAAGGGACTCTTCAGAACACTGCATGGTCAATGTGACACTTTCGTATAGCTATAGAGGCGGTATATAAATCTGATCTTACGATATTGGTAAGAAAAATGAAAAAATTATGCCTGCGATACCATATGCTTTCACACACGTCTGGTTCAAAAAAGCGAAAAAAATCACAAATGATCTAAATTTTACAAATTTTCTTTGATGTTTTTTGGCTAATACTTTCACAAATAAATTTAACTTTATCTTAAACACTTGTAAAAAATAAATTCTCATTCATTATTTTTCTACGGCAAAAAAAAACGGTGTTTCTGACGATTACAAAAAACAAATGTTCTCAAAAAATTGCATCTCCATCCAAAACAGCAAATAGTTATTAGCTTTAGTTACTTAGCAAAGTTAAAGCTTTAACAACACTGATAACATCTTTAAATTTAATTGATTTCAATTTTTATTTTTAGACATAAAATTTTGGAAGTTGGCCCCGGTCTCCCCTACATAAATTTAAAATAATCATAATAATTTCAACAAACTAAACAATTAAAATGTGGCAATAATGTGCCATCATTAACAGCTGACATATAAAAACCAACATTAATTTATTAACACTTTTACCGTTCGTTGCAATGTTAAAAAAATATATTGCAAAAACACTCTCCAAAAGTAACGTGTAGTAATAATTTTAAAGAGTCGCGAAACGAAGTGGCGAAACTTTTTGACATTTAATTTTTTTAACACCGTTGAACAGAAAAAAGCGGTATTGTTTAATCAAACAAACATTTAGAAATCACTTTAAATAAATAATCCTTTAAATTAAATTAAATTCTTTATTTTTTTTAAAAATGTTTTTTTTAAGTGAAGGTCCGTGTAATTTTTAATTAGGTATACAGAGTGTTCCAAGCGTAGTGTCCACCATTGCTAACTTACTGTATACTAGTATAATTTTGGATGCTCTTTAAGATGCTTAAATCAAAAAAACACCCGTTATTTTATAACTTTTTTCCGATAGATCTTTCAATTCTAAACAAAAATTGTCTATAATTTTTTTTCTTAAAGTAAAAATAACGAAGATATTTTAAATTAAAAAAAGTACGCTTAGGCTTCTTTGTACCGAATAAAATTTCAATACGTAATCTTGAATTTCGTTTTTTTTTACTTTAGCAAAAAAAATCACGACAATTTTTGAATCAGAAAAAATTATAAAATACAGTTCGATCAATTTCTTTTATGCTTTTTGAAAATACTCGAAATATCCAAAAAGTGATGCTTTATTTTTTTTTGGATTAAAGTGTCTTAAAGAGCATCAAAAATTCTACTAGTTTGTCAATTTTTAGTTAGGAATGATGGACACTTAAGTGGTGTAATAAGGGCCGTCCGTCGGTAGATTAGTGGCCGCCTGGAGCAAGACGGGGAAAATGTCGCTAAACCCTCGTTTTTCTCCTCACCAATGCAGTTTTTTTTTGTGTCATTTTTATACATAAATGTTGCCAGCGGGTGCCAAAATGTGATTTACACCATAAAAAAAGTAATAATTGCAAAAATAATGATATTTCCATAAAAAAGTTAAATATATTTCTTAAATCGTGTTTTTAATACTTCCCCTCCTTTTTTGTCAATATTAGGGGATTCAATTTTTTTGAAAGGTCATCTTATAAAAAAACGAAAACCAAATTTAGATAGGTTAGTGGTTTTCGAAATATTAGCGTTTTTAGGCAAAACTTAGAATGGCCATAGCTCAGAGAGTGTTGATTTTTATTTTAAAAACCCAAAATTGTCATTCCAACAAAAAAAGCAAACTAACCTTGTAGGTTTTTGGAAAACGGAACTGTTTTAAATTTCAGTTTTCGCTCTATACCTATCTCAAAATAGAGACATAAGAGCTTAAAATTGGTAATATCTAACTAACTTGGTTAAAAAAATCGGTTTAGTATTTTCTGAGTTTTTGCAAAAACTTTGGCAATGGTTAGAGTGATAAATTGAAAAGTCACATTTTATGAAGTCGTTTTGGTATTGAAGTATTTGAGACTCGAACAGATGCTCCAATATAATATAAGCTAACGAATCGTGTCAAAGCTTTTTAGGTCTCTTGTAAATTGCATCTTTAAATGGTCGAAAACCTACAACAGTAAAATGTAACGTTTCAACAAATGTATGCCAAGAGTACATTTATTATATCCAAGCTCTATGAAAAATTATTGCTTAAAAGAATAAAACCCATCATAGAAAGACAAGAAATTATTCCATCTCATCAATTTGGTTTTCGAGACAAGCATTCCACGATAGATCAAGTACACAGAATTACTAATATAATAGAAAAAGCACTAGAAGAGGGAAAAGTTTGTTCTGCAGTTTTTCTAGATGTAGCACAAGCATTTGACAAAGTGTGGCATGAAGGCCTTAATTTTAAACTAAAAAGGTTTCTGCCAAAACAATATTCGGATATTTTGGAATCATACATATCTGAGAGACATTTTAGAGTAAAACAGGACGACTCATACTCAAATTTAAGAGAAATTCAAGCAGGCGTGCCCCAGGGTAGCGTACTAGGCCCTTATCTATACTTATTATTCACTTGTGATATCCCAAAGCCAGAAAATTGTCACTTAGCAACATTTGCCGATGATACTGGTTTATTGACGGTAGAAAAATCTATTGAAAAATGCATAGAAAAACTTCAGGATGCAGTCACCCAAATTCACAGTTGGACCACAAAGTGGCGAATAAAATTAAATGAAACCAAATCAATTCATGTTGATTTTACAAACAAAAATATAAATCACATACAAATAACAATTAACAACATTCCAGTACCATATTCGAATCAGGCAAAATATCTAGGTATGACACTTGATGCCAAATTGCGCTGGAAAGCACATGTTAAGAAAAAAAAAGAAGAACTTGAGATAAGGTATAGAAAAATGAACTGGCTAATTGGAAGGAAGTCCAATTTAACAATTCATAATAAGTTACTGCTTTATAGACAAATACTGAAACCAGTATGGACATATGGTATTCAACTATGGGGTTGTGCTAAAGAGAGTAACATTCTAGTTGTACAGAGATTTCAAAATAAAGTATTAAGAAACATTGTGAATGCACCTTGGTACGTTCGAAATAGTGACCTTCATCGAGATCTAAAAATCGAAACTGTAGCAGAGGCTATAAAAAAGTACGCAAAAAGCCATGAAGATAGACTCCATCGGCATGTGAATGTGGAAGCAATTCAGCTTCTAGACAATACTATGCTAGTTCGACGACTAAAAAGAGTGAAGCCGTTTGAGCTAGTAAACTAAGTGAATTACACATAAAACAAAATAATGCTATAAACACAACACAATTGTGAGTTACAGACTAAACAAAGCGGGGAGAACTGTTGAGTGAACCCTAAGTTTAAATCTGACTTTTCTAGTAAATTAAGTTAAAACAAAATTGCTAATTAGTCTTACTGACTAGATTGTAATAAAAAAAAAACACAGTGTGTTTGACAAATAAAAAAAAAATAATAAATTAAGCACGTTTAGTTAAATTTTGTTTCGCTATACGCTTACAAAGAACTATTTATTTGCAGGTAGTAACTTATGGTCTCCGGTTTTAACATTATACTTAATTTTATTATTATACAATTATTATATTTAACTTCCAAGTAAGAGCGAAATTTGTTTTTCCAGTAAATATAATTTTCAACCCTTTAGCAACAAGGCCTTTGTACCTGCTCTTAAGTCCTATGGAAGTGCTGATATAAGAGTTTTATCCACAGAGTTTTTCCGAACTACCAACCAAGCTGTCTTAATTTTCTTTAAAGACTTTGCTGGCCTAAATATTTAACCCTTTTGGTAAATGTCAAATTTTGATAGAAGGGATCTATTTTTTAAATCGAAACACCCTACACTTTTAGATTTTTGTTTCCTCATTTTAAAAAATATTTACAGCATTTTCAGATATAACGCATTAATAACATAAATAACTAATTTATCAAGGAAGGAATATATGACAATTTTTGCATACCTTTTACTTAAAAAAAACGGTACATAAATATTAGCTTAACTCTATAATGGGTCAAAGATGATAAATCATAAAAAATGTATAAAACCAACCTTTTTTGCTCGAGAAAACGAGAATCTCTCGACGAGAGGGTCTTACTCTCTCGTCTCGTCTCGAGCTTTCATTCGAGAGAAAATATCTCTATCGTCTCGTCGAGAGAGGGCAAGACGAGACGGGAGACGAGCAACACTAATAATGATGGCCCTGCCTGTATACACACATCGTCAAAAGTCTTGGCCCCCCTAATCATCCTGTAAATTGTTTCAGGTACGCTGGCAATTTTTTTGTTGATCAATTCCTTGATATCTTGTCGCAAATATAGAAACATTATCGGATAAAAAAACTGCCTTATTTGGGAACTATGCAGATTATTCTTAATAAGGTCAGTTTTAAGACGGATACGACAAGTGCATCTTCAATTAAATTTCGAGAAAATGTCACTTAATATCTCCGTTCAACCGAGTAAGAATAGTGGCTTTACATCAAGAGGGTTTATCAAACCATCTTATTGCGCGTCGTTTGAATATCCCACGGTCTTCAGTGAGAAGCATTGTCCTTCTTTTTCTGGAAACTGGGAGCGTTGCGCGAAGACCAGTTAGTAGAAGACCCAGAGTAACATCAGAGAGAGAAGTTCATTATATAGTTAATTTTACACGGAGAAACCGAACAATAACGTCAACAGCCCTCCGAAGTCATTTTTTGCGCACGTACCACAGAGTTGTTTCGACAAGCACCCTAAGAAGAAGATTACATTCTTCAAATTTAAGGTCAAGAAGACCTTTGAGAGTGCCAAAGCTCTCACCTCATCATAGAGCTGCCCGTCGTCAATGGGCCCAGGAGCACAGAAATTGGCTTTTGCCTCAATGGCGCAACGTTCTTTTTTCGGACGAGTCGCGATTTGGCCTACAGAGTGACAGTCGATGGCAAAGGGTCTGGAGAGGTCCAGGAAGAGCAGAACGATTGGCTTTTGCCCGAGAAGTTGTTCCCTACCAGGGCGGCACGGTAATGTTTTGAGGCGGCATAATGTTTGGCCGTCGTACTCGACTTATCCTCATTCAGCCAACAATGACAGACACCATATACGCAGAAAACATTATCGAACCAATCATTCAGCCCTTGCGAAATGAATTTGGAGAAAATCTGAGGGCACGGCAGTGCCTCGCCAAGTTTGCGCGCCGTAACCATCTTTTCTTAAAACATTTAAGCCGATATTTGACCTACCTAAAACTCTACTTCGGAATGAGCTACCAATCTCAAACTTTGCACAGTCGTAGATCTCCATGGTTTTAACAACCCCTCCAAGTTTAATGGAATTCCATAAAGTAGTAAAGTAAAATTCTAATTTACTTCCCTCCCCTATAAATGTAAAGTTAAGTAAAAGTAATATTACCCACTTACAGAAACGCTAGAGAGCTGAGCATTGGAAGACTGATAGGAACTATGATAAAACTGTAGGACTAAATTTAAAAACACGACAATTTTAATTTATTTCCCTCCCCTATACATGTAAAGTTATGAAAAATTAACATTGTGCACGTTCAGAAACGCTAGAGAGCTGAGCTTTGGAAGGCTGACAGGAACTACGATAAAACCATGAAAAAAATTTAAAAACCTCAAAAGTTTAAGTATGGCATTGCTAAAGTTTTGAACAATATTCCGCATATTTTACTACTTTAAAAATTAAGTATTATCCAATTCCTTCAAGAAAGAAGTGAAATCATAACAAAAACATTTCATGTAAAAAAAGCCAAGTACGCGAAAATGGCATTCCGTAAAAAGAATTGAGATAAAAGTAAAGCCAAGTTCTCCAATACAAATTTCAAAATGAAAGGTTCTTACTAGTTTGGAAATATTTTTCTACACTTGGCTATTACGGCTGTAAATTACTCTTAGGCACAGTGCTAAATTGAACATAAAGAAGTTTGGCTGTAATAGCAAAGTTTAAAAAAATATTTCCAAACTAGTAAGAACCTTTCATTTTGAAATTTGTATTGGAGAACTTGGCTGTACTTTTATCTCAATTCTTTTTACGGAATGCCATTTTCGCGTATTTGGCTTTTTTTACATGAAATGTTTTTGTTATGATTTCATTTTTCAAGATGATATTGCCAGACCACATCGCACGCAAAGGGTGGAAAAAATGTTGCGGGGGGGAAATATCCAAAGAATGAACTGGCCAGCGAACTCTTTGGAATCACATTGAACACGTGTGGGATGGAGTTGCTAGAAGAATATCCAATCGACTGCAACACTTCAACAATTGACTGCAGCTGTTCAAGAAGAGTGGAACAACTTACCGGTAGATTTTATTGAAAACTAGATTCGAGGGATGCCCAGACGTGTCGGTCAACTTATTGAAAGAAGAGGCGATCACACAGAATACTGAGTTATGTTTAATTAAGCCTTTACCGTTTTTTTCTTTAAGTTTATTTTTTTAGAATTTAAGAATTTCTGATCACTTTTCGATATTTTTTATTACTGCATTATATTGACATGAAATAAAAAAGGTTCTGCATCATATATTTTAGTATTGAATTAAAGAATATTCTGCAGCACATTTGCAAATTTATATATATATATATATATATATATATATATATATTTATCGGTTTCACAACGTTCTACGTCTTCCGATACCCAATCTCCACTCGTTTCTGTTTGCCTATAATTCATCATCTAGGCCTCTTATTCTTATTTCACTGTCTATTCCTTCTCTCCAGCTTCTTCTTGGCCGTCCTCGTTTTCTTCGGCCAGTTGGTTTTCATTGTAGTATTTGTTTAGGTAGTCTTTCATCATTCATTCTTTGTACATGTCCGTACCACACCAGTTGTTTTGTTCTTATATCATCCACTAAAGTACGTTCACCCACTGTCATAATTTTTCTTATTCTTTGATTTGTAACTCTTTCTCTTTTTGATTTCCCTGCTGCTCTTCGTCAATAGTCCATCTTCGTAGCGGAAAGCATTTTTTCTGTTCTATCCTTGATTGGCCATACTTCTGAGCCGTATGTAATAATACTTTTTTACAATGGTGTTATATATAAGCTTTTTGTTATGTTTTGATATACTTTGGTACCAAATTATTCCATTTAATAAAGTTATTGCTTTTCTTCCTTGTACGTTTCGATCTTTTATAGCTTTGTCTAGTGTTCCGTCAGCTGTAATTTTTAGACCTAAGTATTTATACTCATCACAGGACTGAATTCGCTGTCCGGTATTTAAAATTAGATCCTGTTTCATTTCACCGATACACATATACTATGTCTTATTGAGATTAACCTCTAGTCCCCACTTATTGTACTCTTCTATTAGTTTTCGTTTCATATATTCGAGGTCGTCATAATCCTGAGCCACCATCTGATCATCGACGAAACGTAAAGTATACAAGGTGGTTTCGTCCAACGGAATTCCCATGTTTTGGCATTTTCTCTTCCATACTTTAAGGACTTGTTCCAAGTATATCTTGAAGAGCGTAGGCGAGATACAGCAACCTTGTTTAAGACCTTTATTTACTTGAAAGCCTTTGGTTAGTTTTGCTTTTATTTTAACTTTTGCCTTACTATTGCGGTATAACTTTTTGATGGCCTTAATTAGTTGTACGCTTATGTTTGTGTTTTCCAACGCTTTCCAAAGTAGATTTAGTGGTATACTATCATATGCCTTCTGCAAATCGACGTAAAGCAGATGCAGCTCTTGTCCGTATGCCATTTTCTTTTCAATAACTTGGGTTATACAAAAGAGATGATCTGAAGTCGATCTACCGGCCCTGAAACCAGCTTGTTCTTCTGCCTCCATGTCCTTATATTCGCTCTCCACTTTATTTCTTATTATTTTACCGTATATTCTGCTTAGCGTACTAGTCACAGATATACCTCTATAATTAAATAATACATTTGAAAATTTAATTATCTTTATTTTTCCAAATACCTAGGGGGGCCAAGACTTTTGACGATGTGTGCATGTACCTACTTAGCAAAATGGGTTGATTGCAATTCTATTACATACACACACTGTTGTAATAAAGCACAATATCCTCAAAATATGTACCCACTGTAAACGTGTGTGGAGCAATAAATCACGACGCTAACACGAAGCAATAATGTATGTCGCTCTGTATGTATGTGGATACCGAATATCTACCATAAATCTGACACAGGGCAATTTAATCGTCAACCTGGATTAAAGTGATCGCCCCTACCCCTTTATCCCCACATATCTATCCCTTTAATCCCCCTGGATTTCCATTAAAATGATGTAGCAAAATCGAAATTTTATGCTGATTTTTTTAATTAACTAAAAAATAACAAACATTGTGTTTTCGGAGTTTAGATTTTTCGCTAGTGCAGTGAAGTATCTAGGATATCTGAAGGAGGAAATAAATGGATCCATGACGGATCTGGTACCTTCCTAGCTAGCCTATTAGCGCACTTCAAGTGAAGCGATGATATATCAGCCTTGCACACCGTTTTTTGTAGATATCTCAGAAACTAAAGTCCTTACGAAGTTTTTGGAATTTATTGTGCCAAATATGGTCTATTATACTCCGAAAACCGCATATTGATACGACGCTTCGTTAAAAAGTTAGCATTTTAAAAAAATTTTAATTGTCAAAAAACTGTCATTAGCATTAAAGGATATTGACCGAAATCAACTCGTGAGAGTGTCGAACACTATTTTACCCTCGATTTTTCCTGAAAATCTTACGAAAATCAGTTCAGCGGTTTAGGAGCTATCGTGTTACGGACACAAATACAATAACACATTTTCGGAGTTAACTAAAAAAAAAATTTCGTCGAAAATAATACCTTCTCTAGCCCTTGCTCTGCGGGCTAGGAAGTTAAAAATTAAATGGATTAACCCTGTACTTAGGTACGACTTTTTGACCAAATATTCTTCCTTAAGTACAGTGTGAAGGGTATTTAAAAACTTTAATTTAAGTATGTAATTGGTTATTGTATCAATTTTCTCTTGTTTAATTTTTAATTTTATTTTTCACAGTCTAAACTAAACTGCGAAGTCCTGGACAATAATTTGGCATTTGAAGTTAGATGGGCTATCGCCGGCGAAAGTATCGTTTTACAACTAGTAGCAAAACTAGGTAAGAAAAAAGCTTTAGTTAAACCAACCGGAAAACAAGCACTTTACGTACAATCTTTTATACCGAAACTGGTACTTTACAGGCAGATTCTTTTGGAAAACTTTCCGATTAAGTTGGCCATGACTTATGTCATTTAGACAGTGACTTATGTCATTTAGACAGTGACTTATGTCATTTAGACAGTGACTTATGTCATTTAGACAGTGACTTATGTCATTTAGACAGTGACTTATGTCATTTAGACAGTGACTTACGTCATTTAGACAGTGACTTATGTCATTTAGACAGTGACTTATGTCATTTAGACAGTGACTTATGTCATTTAGACAGTGACTTATGTCATTTAGACAGTGACTTATGTCATTTAGACAGTGACTATGTTGACAGTTTTCAAATTGTGTTTATTTTGATAGGTTTGACAATTTTATCAAAATAATAGCCAATTCTAACGTAACATATTTTATCTACGAGCGTTCGGAAAACAGCTTTTTACGTACTCATTTACGTACGGAAAGTACCACTTTTTTACTTTACTTACTTTTAATTTTGGTGTAAATTGCTTTTTACATTTTTTATAAAGAACAATTATGGTTTTGGAGATATTACATAATGTTGGTATTTTTTTGTCAAGTGGTGTAAAAGTGAGACACCCAAAATCCCGTTAGAAAATAAGACATTTAAATAAAAAATACTAATAACACTGGTCTGCAAAAAAAAAATTCTTGAGCCCTGGCATTATTTCCGCTGATTCTTATGTACGACGACGCCCTGAATCCAAATATAGCTTGCGTTTTCTTTAACCACCCACCATTTTTGAGGGAGCAGCCCTTTTACCTATTTTTATCATTTTTCGATAATAATTATAATATTATCGACAAAAATTAAAATTTTTAAGTATAAAGAGAGTTATTTTAGTTTCAAACAATAATAAATACATGGGCGCACCCAGGAGGGGGCCTTGGGGATCTCCCCCCCCCCAAGCCTAAGATTTTTTTACATATATTCCACATATTTCATAAAAAAAACACAAAATATAGCTTAAAATTCGACATCATGAGGCTATAGAGGCGTCGGGCCCCCCAAGACATATTCCTGGGTGCGCCACTGATAAATAAGAACTTTCGTACCTTCACTTGGTGCTTGCTTTCCTTTTATACCCTGAGGTACAACCCTCTCGTTTCAAAAACCAGCAGTACTCCGCCAACAGACATGCCTTTCACTTCCCTGAAAACCTCTTTTGCAACTTAGCGATGTTTTGATGATACCGTTCCCCGTATTTATCCGAGACTGCTCCTAAATTTTTAGGAAAGGAGTCCAGATGCGAGTGAAGGAAGTGCACTTTAAGGGACATGTTACATCCCATGGCCTTGTACGCTAAGAGAAATGAGAAAATGAGCGACATAATCATCCCTTTTATGGTTACCCAAAATATTCTTACACACGTTTTGGAATGCTAACGAAGCTCGTTTTTCCTTTTGATTCAGGTGTTTAATAAACGTCGAATCTTGAAAAAGTTGTCTAATCTGGGGCCCCACAAAAACACCTTCCTTGATTTTAGCCTCACTAAGACGAGGAAATTTAGTTTTCAAAAATATGAATGCGTCGCCTGTTTTGTCCAGTCTTTTTACAAACTGTTTGATCAATCCAAGTTTGGAGTGCAAAGGCGGCAAGTAAATATTATCTCGCGGGACTAATAAGGATCGTTGGCGACATTTTTCTGACCGGGAGTAAATCTTTCTCGCAAAGGCCAGTTCCGTGCAATGTAATGTTTGTCCCGCGCTCGGCTGTCCCATTCACAAATAAAGCAACAATATATTATTTTTATTATTTCAGTTTCTGCATGAGCGTATACAAGAGGGGAGGGGGGCTTGGGGGCGAAAGCCCCCCCCCAAAATCTAAAAATAGATTATGTTAAAACTATTTATTTTCCTACTTTTTAATATGTTAATAAATAAAAGTGGAAAAAATTTCCAAGCCTCTCCAAGGCGATTTTTTGTATACGCCAGTGATTTCTGTATATATACCTTTATATACTAATATGTTGCTTTATACTTTGCTATAACGTTTATTACCTTTACCGTTAAGCTGCTGGCAGCTAAAGTTTTATAAAAATAATTAGAAAATGTATATAAAACGGTAAAATCGACAATGTCCATTTACCATTTATGCAACCCCCCCCCCCCCCCCCCCCCCCCCCCCCCCCAAACAAATAGCTTACCATTTTGCTATAAACATTAATGTTTGAGAACACTAAACTCTCCAGTCTCTCAGAAATATTGATGTTAAGGCCAAAAAAAATTCTTTCCGTCCCACCAAACTATCGAAAAGCAGTAAAAATAGGTAGGGGGTCTCCCCAAAAAATGGGGGGTGATGGGGAAAAACGGAGTCAGGGCCGATTTTCATGCCGACCAGTGTAATTGAATTCCGATAGATTTTCTGTTAAAAACTGATAGCAGCAGTTGTAAGGACCTACAATTTATATTATCTTTTTATTAAAATAGGCTCATAATTAAAATGAGAAAATACAGAGCTTTATTTGTGGTATAAAACTTTTAAAAACGTTATCGAAACTTTTATCGTGTGTTTGTAGATCGGTTTTCCTATAAATAAATATGTTTGCACTTATTTCTTGTATCAAGTAAAAAAAAAACAAAAACTTATGTCTCAATTTTACCCTGAATGTCTTATTTTTTGTTTAGACGGCGATCCGACTGTTTATACGTGATTTATCACTGTCTCATATTTCGCCTGACCTGTCTCATTTTTGAAGTTTTTCAAGGTAAAATATGAGACACAGTTTTAATTTTTTTTTTCATAATTTAGGTCAAATTTATATGTTTTTACGTTTGCAATATTTTTCTGATATGATTATCGCTTATATCCTACAAAGTGTCCAATTTTTACACCACTTGACCCTATATTTTTTTTATTGTTTGATTTTATTTTATATTTTAATTTATTACTATTTAATATTTTAAAATCATCAAATTAAAAAAAAAATCAAAGATAAAGAGGTAACAGTTCAAAAATAAAAATATCAAAATCAATAAATAAAATATTAAAATAGTGAATTATTGAGTATGATACATCATTTTAAAGGAAATTTTACGATGATTCTAAAAATCAAATAAAAAGAGGTTCATTTCATAAAAAAGCAACTTTGTGTAATAACTACAGATATAACAGATGAAATTCAATGTGACAGTTGGATTATTGATAAAATTAAAAAACAAAAATAATTTTATTCTTGATTTTAATTTTATAGGTGATCGTGAGTATATGTCCTTCGGACTGTCCGGCGATGATTCCCGAGTGGAAATGATCGGAGGAGATGTTGTGGTTGCGTGGGTTGATAAGAGCACCATGAAGGGTCATGCACAGGACTACTATTTGGCTGATAAGGCGCAGTGTTCTGGTCCGAGTGGGTCTTGTCCTGATTCCGTATTTGATGTAAGTCTTAAATTAGATTTTTTATAAATAATCTTTGTTTTGGTTAAAAATCGCAATTCTCATGTCCCTAAGTCTTTAAAAAACAGGAAAAACTTTTTTTTCACAAGTTCTTATTTTTGACTTTGTTCCCGTTCTTAGTATATTATAGAAGGCATTATTTTTAGTAACACAAGTACTCAAATGTTCGATCATTTGGTATATTGTTGAAGGCATTATTCTGAGTAAGTTATTCCCAATTTCGAGGTGTGGCACAGACACAGGATTTTTTTTCACTCGTTCTTAATTTTCACTGTTCCTGCAATTAGATTTTGAATCTTTTTTAGTATGTTATTAAGGACATTATTCTTAGTACCTGTACTAAATTTTGTGTTTTAAAATCCCAAACCTGCTAGAAAAAAAAATGTTTTAAACACAAGCAAAAGGAATAATAATTCTCCTTCAACACCCAGTATAAAAAATGACAGTCTCTTAGAGACTACGCAGTAAATAAAATATTTTTTAGGTATCTGACATGTGTTTCAAATACACCAATTTTGAAAAAAATAATAGTACGCCAGTTTTTTTGACATAAAAATTATTATTAAAATTCTCATTCTTTGCTGGGCAAATGTCGTCTATTATTGCTTATTTAAACTTTATTGTTAGATCAATATTAACGGAGATATCTTATTAAGTCATGGTAAATCACAAGGCAAATAACTCAAAAACGGCCCTTTCGATGAAGAAAAAATACAGGGTGTTTCGTTTAAAAAAATTAACCATATGTCAAAAATTTGACAAGTGTTTGATATCAGATTCTGATGTTTCAGTAAAATTCTTTCAACTTTGCCAATTTAAACATGACTGTCAGATCAATATTAATGGAGATAGCTAGGGTCAGCCGGGGTAAATGTAAACAGGAGTAAATGTAAACGGTCCTAATAAAGAATTTAAATTTGCCGCTAAATTTGATATTAGCGCCAATTCTAATACCATGCTTCCTTGACAGTTGGTTAGCTCAATGAAAATCTTTGGGGTAAAGGTAAACATGCATTTAAATATTACTGAAAAATCCAGAGAGTTTAGGAATGTACTTGTTTACATTTCCACCTGATATTATTACATTTCCTTCAATGGGGTCCGAAATGCCAGTTTACATTTACCCCAGTAAATGTAAACATATGACAGTTTTTTAAACAATTTCTTTTTCTTAAGCGCTTTTTTTTTTGTTCATTTTGTTCTTAGAACAAAGGATAATGTCCAAATATTGCCACAAATTTTTGTATAATTTTTTATTATAAACGGAAGGGTCTATTTCTTGATTTCAAATCTGAAATTTCCCAAAACGGTCAAAATCATTTACCTAATTTTGATTTTTTTTTAGGAAAACGCAGATAACATCCGCCTCCTAAACGCAGCAACGGTAAACGGTTATTCTATCGTGACCTATCAAAGACCTTTGAAGGCGTCGGACCAATATGACCGCCCGATTTATACCAATGGATCCCAAGCCATTATTTGGGCAGCTGGACCACTCAATCAGAGGAATGAAGTTTCATTCCACACCAATTATTTAAAAGGTAAAGAAAGGTATTATATACATAGAGTGTAAGGTGTAACAAAGAAATCAAAATAGAGTTGTTTTCGAGTAAAAAACGTGACATTGTGGAAAAGTACCTACTCTTGGTTGCAAAAAAACCTCCTTTATGAGATATGTTTAATGATGCTTATTAAAAAAGGGAGAAGTTCATAGTTAGGAAAAATTTCGGAAAATCCACTTTGTAGAAGCATTGTATATTACTTTTTGCAAATGGTCAATTCCATCTATTTCGACCTCCCTGAATCCGAATATCCCTGTTGCCACCTCGAGATGTTGACAGGGGCTGAGATATTCAAGATGGCGGCCAACATTGCGTCGAAATTTTAAATTGCCGCTGTAAAGTCCAAATTGACACAGGCGTACATTCAAAATATATATTTATATAACCCCAGACCCCCCAAAAAGTTTGAAGTTTTTTCAAATTTTCTTAAAAACTAAGCTTCTAAGAGAAAAATATAAAATATACTTTATTCTAGACAATAAAATTCCTTTTTGAAAGAAGAAGGTATACTTCAATGGAATTGATAACAAACTCTCCAGCGGCGTCCGTTAATTGAAGTAATTTAAAAAAGTTGATAAAATACCCATGTTTTCCCCAAGATTTATATGATTTTTTTAAACTAATGTCTACAGGAACATATGTGATGTTATTTTCAACCCAAACATCAAAATAAATTATAAAATAAAAACAAAAAAATAATAAAATATAGTGTGATACGTCATTTTAAAGGAAATTGTACGCTGATCTCAAAAATCGAGTAAAAAGAGGGTAATTTCATATGAAAAATATCTCAAAAACTAAGAGATAGATAAAAACCGTTTAAATCTATGAATTCTTCAAGAAAAGATCTATAAGAAAGCTCTTTACACAAAAACAAAATTTTCATAAATAAAAAAATTTATAGACCCCCTTTCCAAAATGCACGCTTTTCAAAAATACCCCGTAGGTTAAAAACGGCCCGCTATATCAAGATGCGCTTTTCATCTTTAAGTTTCTCTTGAAATTTCAGCGTCGCAAAGGAGGGGTCAACCGGTCTATTTTTTGGGTGATGAGTTTTTGTAAATAGTCTTCATTTTGCTAAATCGCCCAACTTTTTCCTCTGCGGAAACATTTTACTAAAAATCATGATTGGTTTAGTCAGTATGACGCTCGAAAGAACTCTGTTAGGAATCACTTATCAATCAGGAATTTCTTTTAAAAAAAAGATATTTACGAAAATTCAGCCTCATCACTTAAAAATAGTCCGGTGTATAGTTTTTGCAAAGTCAGTTGAACAAAGATAAAAGCCGACCATCGGTATATCCTTTAAAGAAAGTGACATGGGACATGAAAATTATTTCATTTAATTATGGCGTAAATTAAAGAAATAAAAATAGATAATAAAACTTTCTATTCCTACACCTACAGAAACGACACTGATTTATTTTCTAACTCTGCATACTGCCGACTAAAGGGGTCCCGAAAAGAACATCTGAAAGCAATTAAAAGCGCATGTCAAAAAAATCTGCCAATCAGGTGCCGTGCATCCACCTAGGCTAGGTCGGTCGGAAAACAAATAGTTTGTGGTCGGACCGCAAAGAGCCGCGCCTTTTCTCTGTCGGTAGTGTTGAAATTATACCAGTAAGATTTTATATGAATTTGGATAACTTTTGAAGGGCAGAATGAAGCAAAATTTCATGAAATCGATAGAACCCCGTATTAGGAGTTATTCAAGTGACTTTGCAAAAACTATACTCACTGTGGACCATGCCTCGCAGCCAGAGGCGTGCGGTCCATGTCAGCAAGGGAAGCATTGCTTCCCTTAAGAAATCAGACATAATAAAAATAAATTACAGTCGAACATCTATAACTCGAACCTAAAGGGACAACCAAAACAGTTCGAGTTATGGAGAGTTAGAGTTATAGAAACTCGAGTTACATAGGTTAAAATACATGTAAAAAGTGCAGGGACCACTTAAAAGGTCCGAGTTAGAGGGGTTCGAGTTATAGAGGTTCGAGTTATAGAGGTTCGAGTTATAGAGGTTCGAGTTAGAGAGGTTCGACTGTATTAATAGTTCACTATTAAAACTTGACGTAATTGGCGCCAGTACTGTAGCAGGAGCAATGTATTGTGCGCGTACCTATGTACTAGAAAAGCGGCATTTAATGTATACCTATTTGTATATAATAAAAGGGCGTCTAAGAAAAGACAACCTAGTAACCAGTTGTCCTTGTCGTATGCATAGAAAACGAATAAGAATTCTTTGACTGTTGGTCTTGATTTGACAACCGCCGGCTCCTATCGCTCGACGCGGCAGATATCTTATAAATAAAGGCTTTTTGAATTGAATTGAATTGAATTGAATACAATTGCTTTTCTCGTTATGTAAAACATAGTGGGAGGTTAATACATGCAAACCCAATGCGAGAATTCAGTTCGCGCCCTTTAACCTTAAACCAGTTTAATTCGTACATACGCGTTTTGGTAAATTATATTCCAACGGCCGTTAAGGAAAAATTTCTTCCCAAAGTATTAATATAGATAGATATAAATATAGAAAAATAGAAATAAGCAAGTTTAAAAAAAAATTTCACTGCACTGGCCAATATTATACATTTTACATTTCAGATAACGTCTTCATTGACTTTGCCCGTCACCCCAAATGGAACTGCCCGCAACCCGAGGGTGAAACCGCCTCCCCACCACCACCACAAATCAACCATGTAGAAAACAGACGCCAGCCAGTGACAGAAGAACCCTTAGAAGAACCAGAACAGCCACCAAGTACCACCAGGTCGAGAACAAACGAGCGAAGGAGAGGAGGTAACAGGGGAACCTCAAAGCCTGTAGCACAGAGTGATGATTCCGAGAATAGTGCCACAAACTCAAATTCTAAGCGAAAGGAAGAAAGTCAGCAGCCTAGTAGAAGTAGGGGTGGAAATAGGAGAGGTACAGTCTCTGCAAAGTCAATTGACATAGCTTAAAAATTAACCGTCGGCATATCCTTTAGAGATAGTGACATAGGCGGCGGTAGATATATAGGTACTCATAAAAATTATTAAATTTTTGTATTAAAAACCGTTTACATCAAAATTTAAATTTTGTTCACCCCCGCCTTTCCCCTCCCAAGAATTAACATCAGACAACCGATAATAATCAAAAAGTATTGATTCACCGCCGACACAACTCGTCGCCGAACCAATTCGCAACCGACCCAATTCGCAACCGACCCGATTCGCCGCCGATTCAACTCGCCGCTGGGTCAACTGATCGACTGTTTTAGTTTGCATTTTTTTTTTAATTTCGTATAGTAAATATTTAATATTTAAAAAGTATTCTTTTCGTCAAAGGATTTCTTTATGAATAAATTTTCTTGTGAAAATGGTGGTGTCTAGACCGGTAACGATATGTTTGCGAACAATTGAACAAGGTTATTTTAACACCGAATTCTACCTCTAAAAAGGAGGACATGGAAGCTAGTTTTAGAAAAAATAAATGGTTAATTAAATAAATTTGCAAACTAAAACCATGGCGGCGAGTTGGGTCGGTGGGGCTAATTGGCCCAGCGACGAGTTGGGTCGAGTGCAAGATGACAAGCCGGCGCGGCGGTTGGTTGGGTCGGCCGCGGCAAATTAGCGGTGGCAAATTGTTCTAGAGATGACGGCCACTTTTCTTAACTAGTAACAAAAGCGCCTGATAATTTTGAAAAATTGGCCTTTAAAGCATTTTGTATGACCAAAAAAACTGGTGGCGGTGAAAAGAGCAAAAGACAAACTATCGAAAAATATTAAAAGGCAAAAAAAAATAAATAATAAATTTGAATCTAAGCTGACCGGCTTAGGCCAGTTTACTCAAAAGAACTCAGGTGTGCTTACTAAATCAAAAAAAATAAATAAAAATCAACCGGATCTGAGTATTAGATCTGAGGTAAGTTATTTTAGTATGCTAACCCGACCTAAGTTTTTTTAAGTAACTTAGCCTTACCAGGTTAGCTTATTAGATTTAAATTGTTATTTATATATATATAATTATTTTCCAGTTTTTTTTTGAATTTTATAATAATCATATAATAATCAAGAACTAAAAATTGGCACTAAAGCGGACAATCCATTCTTACAGCTACATGAACGGCACTGATTTCTCTTTTATATCTGTACAGGTGCATAAAAAAAGCCGACAAAAGCAGCGCCGCAGAAATTTTAGCTGCCAACTATGAGTACGTATACACCAAACTGCTCCGCGAACGCGCCGTATGTGCGCCGCTCGCGCGCCGGGTGTGCGCTGCTCATACTCCGCGCGCAAACACGCAGTTTGGTGTATACGCACATCAAGAGCTCCCGAAAGCAATTAAAACCGGATCGTAATAAATTCAGCCACTCGCGTGCCGTTTGTATAACTGCACGCTTGCGATTTTCGCTACAGGATGTTTATTCTTGACTGACCTTGAGGTGAGCGCCAACACCGGTGGAAACATATCCCCGTGTGAAAACATGATGAAAGCGTTTCAAGTTCACCCGTGTAAGTGAACTTTTCCCTCACCTGACATCACGGAAAGTCAAGAATAAACGTCCAGAACGTTTCTTTCAAGAATAAACGTCCAGGACGTTTATTCTTGATTGCCTGTGAGGTAACGTGAGCCAAAAGTCAAAAATCACTTTTCTAGTTTTTTACGCATTTCACAAGTTTGACTTCTACACACAGACGTTAAAGGTTTCAAAAATCTATTTGATAATTGATTTGTGTGATAACTCAAAACATTCTTTGTGACAATATATCAAACTTTTCGGAAAAATGTTTAAGCCTTTCCTTCTTAGCAATGTTTGTTACAAAAACTTGTTTAATTTTTGATAAATTAGTTTAGCAATCAATATCACGGATCACCATTAGTTGTCCGTGTCAATATCTTGTCATCAAGACACATCCCTCACGACGATTACTCGGGCGAAAAATCGTCCACCAAAACGGTTCAAAATACAGTCGAGCTTGACTCAAAGTCAACGTTTAGACGCAACGTTGACACGCGATTCACGACGTTTAGCCAACGACATATTGCTACTTGGAAAAACATTTATTCGAACGGAAATTAGTTCGAAAGTATTTTCTTTGAACGGAAATCGAAAGCATTTTTTTTCGAAGAGAAATGTCCGCAATGGACAGGTTAGGATACGTCTGAGATCAATTGACAAAGGTGTGAATCTTCCAAAAGGAAACAGGAGAGATAACTTAAAGAAATCATTTTTTGAAGAACTGTGAAAAAAAGTTTATTAGTTTTTTAGAACGAGATATATTCAAACCAAATTTCCGTTCGATTGAATCCCTCTCCATCGTCATAAAGGACAAAAAATATTGTCCAAGATCTTAAAGAAACATGTTATAAAAAGAAAAAATCGTCCGCGGTCGAAAAAAAGAATGAGTCATAATCGGACAAAATAGAATCAAAGTTTTGTATTTAACGTACTTTCTCAAAATCAGACAAAATCATAAAGCACATTATCATTTCATCAATTAGCCCCCTGACCTCTTTTTTTCGAAGACGTGTTTTCGAAGAAATTTCTGTAAATAACTGTAAAATATAATTTTTAAAAATTTTCTGCATTGTTCAAAAGTCAAATTAAAATAAAGTAATTTTATTAGAAAAATATTAACTTTATGTAGTATATCGAAAACTAAAAGTTACAGGAATCCCATAAAACCTATATCAAAACCTATATCAAAATTGGATCATTTCCTACTTAAGCTACCGCCACCTTTTAAGGATACGCCCACAAACTTGAGCCTCGCAATTTCCTTTGATTTATATTTCATGTGATATCCGCGAGAAGAGTTGTAAATCCTATACATATTTCTTTTTGGTGTCCTCGGACCAGAGAAGAGCCACGACTCTCCCTGTCGGTACGTTTGAAATTATACCAGGATCATTTTATATGAATTTAGATAATTTTTTAACGGCAGAATCAAGCAAAATTCCATGAATCTCGTATTAGCAGCTATGTCAACTGACTTTACAAAAACTTTAAGAAAAAAGTAGATACGTAAGCAAATCAGCTGCCTAGTACGACTAATAAAGCTGAAACTCAAAGTAATACAAAAAAAAATGAAGGGTATCTGGAGAACCCCTAGAGTAGACCCGTAAAACAGAACATTAAATTGGAATTTTAGATGCTCACGAAAGAGTACATCTAGGTGTTAAAATAAAAAGGATAAAATTATAGATACAAACGAGAGAAAGTGAGGAGGTAACACAAGAATTTCTTTCAAGTTTATAGGTACAGTGAGCATTACGAGAAAAGTGATAAATTCAAAATTTAGAAACAAGGAAGAAAGTGGACCAGTGAGACCAGAAGGGTACGGAAATAGAAGAGATTAAAGTGAAAGCTAACTTTAACTTAAGAGCTCACCTTGATAGACAGATACTAGGACCAATGAAATGACGCCCTGTTCTTCCGATGATATCGCCACAAAATAAATAATTGCTTCCTGTAAGGATCCCCGAATTGTAATGCTTGGAAAGAATTTAGGACACTATGACGCCGGCTCCAGACTGCGAAAGAGGTGTGGAGCAGGTGGGATCATATTTGGTTCGAGAATGGAAAGACGTCTGGAGCAGATGGAATTACATCAAGAAAAGACGTCTAATCCCAGACAGCAGAGCTGCACTGTCTACCATAAAATCGGCCATAGTAAGCTCTGCACGTGTGGATGAGTGCAAGCGTGAATTCAAAAATCCTGGCAAGACATAACAAGGTGGATCTCCTCTGTATCCCAGGTCTTTAACATCAATTTTTGTAGGTACGACGACTACAAGCACCATTCCTCCACCAGCACCAGTCAAAAGGGTAAAAGACGCATGGGTCATCCCAGCCATCCAGTGCGACGAACCCGAAGATGGAGTGTTCTATGCCCAAATGGGTCCTACAGGAGGAAAAAGAGGGTATCCCGCTATAACCGGTACGATATAATTATACTACAATACTCTAAGTCAAAGTACATATACTTTAGACCAGTGCCGTAACCTTTAAAAACTATTAAATAAATTATATTAGACTATCAGAATTATACGGATGAAGGAACCAATTTTCTTTTCAAGCTTCTTTAATAGTCTTGATGTTTTTTGGGAGTATGACCGTTTCTTGGTGTATATATTATCTGGCAGACATAAAACATCCCGAAAATAAGAACATCTATAGCACGTTACTGTGAATCTACACTTAATTCTTAGGTCACGTGGGCTGGGGTATTTCCTGGTACATCAACGGTCTTCTGATCCCCGAGATTCACGTTGTTAGGGGTACGACATACACTTTCGTGACGGAAGGAGGTGACAACACCGAGATACCCGCCAAGTACCACCCCTTCTACATTACTGATGATCCCATTGGAGGTTATGAGCACAAAACTCCCCAGGAAAGAGAGGTAAATCGGGATTAACACATTACAGTATTTAATAAACGGATCCAAATCTAAATTTTAAGAATTGGAGAACATTTTTGTTAAAAAATATTTCTGTTATTGCCATAAATGCAAAAAAATTATATTATTTATAACTTTCCAGAAATTTTTAAAAATTTTAAGTGGTAAGGAATTTTATTAATTTTAGCTAAGTGAGTTGGTAAATCAACATAAATTAACATAACACCAAGTTAAAAGGAAGGAAAATTATATCGATTATGTTTTGTAGCACAAAAAATATAGCATATACCAACTTTGTGTTTGTAGTCCCTTTTCTAATAATTCGACACTGTTTTATTTTTTATGCACAGGGTGTTCAAATCTTCGCCGGAGTTCGCCAAGCTAAGGACGGCACAGTAAATCCAACAGGCACTGGCAGATTGTGTAACTGGGCGCAAACAGGTCAGCAAAATTATCTTTATGCACTCTTTAATTTCATGTTTTAAAAAATGGATAGGCTCTGATAAATTTGCAAAATAAGGCAAAAAATACTGAAATATTTTGTATATAGAGACTTCTGCTAAAATTATAGCGAACTCTAAGGATTAAATAATACATAAACAGATTCTATTCGGAATTTTTTAGTTAGATTTTTTTTTATCTAGGTGACATGGACGCAGATGATTTTGAATCTTTCGGCGCTTATCAGAGAAATCTGGAATTGAGATGCGATGCAGGAGAACCTGGAGTTATCCAGTGGACTCCAGACAAAGACACCCCTGACACTGTGTATTATCAGGTAAGACTAATAAAAACATCTGGCTAAAATTTAAATTTATTAAGAATTTAATAAATGATGCGCTCTTTTCATATTTGTAACTCCAACGATTATTTAACTTTGCAAAACCAAACTAAACCCTTTATGTATTTATTTTCTATATCATTTCAGATATCTAAATTATAAGTGACCCTTGATTCAGTGAAATTCTTAAATCTCAGGAAACTCAATAGACAAGGAGGTTTAAAAAAGGCGTGATTTCTTTAAATCATAACTACTTTTACATTTTATTTTTATTTAAAACCTAAAAAGAGAGTGTTATACCATGCTCTTAGCGGTATTGAACCAGTTTATCCAGGATCCTTTACAGGTCATATTTTTACTAACATTGATCTTTTAGTGCTTTACTCATCGCCATTTGGGATGGAAAATTCATGTCCACGACCACTGTGAACCGCAAACGGCAGCTAGCGAATTAGAAACAACCTACATTGATGCCCCAGCCGGTGGTAATCTTGAACAAGAAGACGGGGAATTGGAAGGGAGTCCCTCACAAACAGTGGAGACACGGGTAAATCCAAACTTTATTCAAAATGAAGACAAAAATCACATTTTTACTCAATCAATTCAAAGTAATACGAATTCTGACACAGTTTCTCAATCTACAGTTTCAGATTTAACCACTGATCCTTCCTCAGTAGTAGCTCAACAATCTTCCGTAGACTTAGAACCACCTTTCCCAGTAGATCAACACTCAGTAGAACCCTTGGTAGACGCACAGGACCCGACAGGAGAGCTTAGAGAACCATTTGAACCACCACAAGTCTATGTAGAACCTTTCTATCGGCAAAATGGTCAGGAATTTCATCAGTTCTCACCTGCGGCTTTGGCTTATACTTTCCAAGCACCACACATTACTGATAATGAGACAATGACATTTGGCGACGACTCACCACCAACTCAAGATAAATCAAACACAGAAATATTTAGTAAACCACAACAAGAACCATTGATTCATATTGTAGATCAACAACACAAAGACTCTAACTTTCAACACACACAAAATCAAGAATCTTTAAGTTACACATTTCCACAACCATCAGATCTAGAACTAATAAAGCCACACATAACAGAAAAATCGGAAAAAACCTCAACAACACACAAACCACCGAAAACAAGCATGATAAACCATGATTTTAACCAAACATACATTGCTCAACCACTCCTGGTGAAAACGATCAAACGAAAAACACCTCTGAATAGACCATCCCAACTGATGTACGTACCTGTCAAAAATACACCTCAAAGATACCATCGCAAACCTTTTTTAAACCAAAAACCATATTTCAGACGTATTCCTCAAAAGGTAGTCAGACATAAAACAGTTCCACATCATTTAGAAAATACTCACATGGTACTAAAAACTCCACAAGCTCCAAAATTAGTACTAACTTTACCTCAACCTATTAAAAACACTTCCCCTAATTTATTCTTGATGCCTGAAACCTTTCCAAAAGTACAACCAACTAAAATACCTCCCTCTCAAATTCCCTTAATGTCTGAAACTGTTAAAAACGTTGAAGTTTCTCCGCCTCAAGCTTCTACAGAAAAAGAACCGATAGAGAACTTACCTTTGGCTCAAAACAAGGGTTTTAAACCCGAAACTGTAATTATGGAAAGCGGTTTTGTGCCCATTGTAAAGCCTGAGGCCGAGAATCGAGATGATCAAGAAAGTCTCCACTTGGAAATGAAACCCGAGTCTCAAATTGGCGTTTTAAATGTTGAAGGGAAAAAGTATGAAAAACACGACTTTAAGCCTATGATACCAACAGAAAAACCAATGAAAATTAAAAGAGTAAAACGCCCCGTAAAGCCACAAATCTTAAAAATTGTTCTTCAAACGAGAAGCTTAAAAGATTCAGATCTAGAGCTCATAGCAGAAGGCTCTGAAAAAGTCGATTCATTTTATTTGCCACCCCCTGGACAATTAGCACCAAGAACCAGTGCAAAACTTCCGTCCAATATCGATTTGGAGGTGGAGGAGGGCACTCCAGTTAAATTAGCAAACTCTTCGCCAAGTCGAGTCTTTACAAGCGATGGCAAAGAAATCTCTGGTAAGAGTTTGTCTTCTGACAAACTTACAACCTTTGATGGCAAAGTTGTATCAAGTGCTACATTAACAGCCAAAATCTTTGACAAATCTATCCTACCCGAAAGAGGTACAAAAGCTTCAGATTTTCTCAGATCCAGACCACAGTTTGTTGCATTTAAAGGAGAACTCCCACCTTTGACACCTGAGGTACTTTTTGATCCAAGCAAAAACCAACAAAAATTGGGAGTTTTACACAGAGAACTGGACACACCACCCTTACCATCAAAATCCGGGACTACCAAACTTTCTAGGGTAAGAAGGAATGCCCACCACATCCCTGAGCAAACTGCTGAACAGGTAAAAGGACATATATTGCTAGTGCGGTGAGTGGTAGTTATTTGTAACCAGTAAATATAATTTTCTTTTGTTTAGGAGCTACATTTTGATATTTGTGATTTAAGTTTTTAGTCCAATCTAGCGCATTTTTTGAGTGACGTGTTTTATCTCCACAACATAAGGACTGATGATGTGGGAATATGCTAATTTCTCGAGGTTATTCATTAAATAAATTCGTATACGAATTTGGTTTAATTGTTAAATATTTGTATACAAATTTATTTTAAAAGATCACCTTGATCTGAGTTTCCAAGGGCCCATATTGTAAAAGAACTGGCCAGAGGTCCTTTAGTTGTAAAAGTAAACGCATCAACCATTATTTAAATAGTATAAGACTAAGTATATTTTTTTAGTCACTATAATTTTTATTAAGTCCAGTGACCACTGGACAGCAGGATATTAATTGTGTATTTTTATTTTGCCTCCTTCATTCTTTTTCGCATTTTTTTACCAAATTTTATATAAGTTACAATATTAATTGCATTTATGATCACTTGCTGGTTTATTCTGTTCCATCAACTCTAAGAGTTACAATATTACTAATTTTTATGATCACGATTTATTTTTATATCTTTTTATAATATTTTTTGTATAAAATAAATTTATTACTTTTACGCTTTATATTTTAATAAACCAACCAAATAAGTGGCGTATAGTCAAAAATCGTCACACAATTTTAGGTGACCACGTGTTTGCTTCCAATTTGAATAGGAGGGCCGGTGTGACGTCAAAAATCCAAGATGGCTTTTTTCATGTTTTGTCACAAACTTTCACGGTCCCTAGAATAGACCCGTCTCCGGAAATGTCGAATTTTTCGTCACTGGTGGTCCAGTTTGTAAAAAAAAGTTGGATATGATATAAACAACTATTTTTAAAATTTTTGAAAACTAAGGCAATTTTCCTACTGTTTTTTAGGACATTGTTTTAAGACATATTGTCGTTATTTTTTTTAGCCCGCTTTATTTTTTACTGAACAAAACTTAAAATACAAGTCAAACTGAATGTGATCGTTGAGTATCAAAGGTAAACCGAGGACTTGAGATGTAAACAAAGGTGTAGGTCAGCGCATTAGTTTTGAAGCCGAAACAAACACATTATTTTATTCGAATTTTAATTTTTGTGTAAAGAAAAATTACTTCCTTTTTATTGATGTCTTCTTCTAAACGATTACATTAGAAAGGAAGATATAAACTCTTATCTGGTTGTTACGAACATATTGATTTAGCCGGGCTTTGACGTTTTCTATTCGTTGTTGTTTTGACTGTTTATGTCAAACAAATTAGACGGAGCTTTTTACAAAACAAATTACCGTTTTTGCAACTAAATCATTATTTGCGCACATTTTAATATATTTTGGATCATCTTTTATATTTTGGATCTTTATTTATTAGGTAAGTACCTATTTGATCTCTCCTTTAAAAGGTTTTTCTTTTATCCTCGAACATTAAACCCCGAGCGGCACACTGCATGTACAAAGTGAAATACTAATATTTTAAGGCTTCTTTACTTAGATTTTGCCGAAAAAGTTGGTTTACCATAGCTATGACGCGGTGCCACTTTAATACAATATCAACTATAGTTATATTAGTTGTTGATATCATCAGGGCTATCAAAATGGACGGGCCACGATCCTCCACTTTGTTGACGTCACATCCGGGGCTGATTTTTTTTTGATGGTCACGTTACGACACAGCTGATTGTCTTTAAAATATTGAAGTTGGAATGACGGTTCATGGATATTTGATTTTTTTAAAAATAAAGCCGTTTTTTAGATTGTTTTTACTTTATTCTGGCAGAACAATTTTTTTAAAATGTATAGTTAGCCCTAATTTTTCATAGCCGCTTCATAAGCTCACAAAAATTAATTTTAAAGCAGAAGCGAATGTGACAATCACATATGACAAAGTCAAATATAACAGTTGGCATGTCGTACATGGCGGGTAATTTGAATTTAAAATAAGGAATGCTAAATCTTGAGGATTTTAACCTTTTAATCATGTTGCTTCCTTACAAACCTTTGGCGGAATATCGGGATGGTGTCTGAGCATATTTCACTGAAATTTTGCGGAAATCTGTAGTGCCATTTTGAAAATATCATGAAAAAACATCTGACCTCCCATAAGACCCAATGTAAAATTCAGCCCCGGGAGAACAGCTGATTTTTTCAGGGTCGTGGCCTCTATTTTTGTGTTGGCCTTGATATCATATGTAACTTTTGTTTATAAAAATCAGCTGGACCACCAATGACGTGAAAAATTCGACATATATCGAGGGGTAAACCGCGTGGGTATTTTGGTGTACAAATCTTGGGTATTAGGGGAATTGTTAGAGGAAATAGTGGGTATTAGAGGTATTATTAGGCATTAGTGGGTATTAGAAGGGTATTAGATGTAATAGCCGGGGTATTAGAGGAATTAGTCTGGGTAATAGCTGTATTAGAATTATAAAAGAACATACGATTTTTCAAACTTATTTCCCTATTTACCACAGAACAAGTCCAATGTAACCTGGTATCTGGTACCTTTCGACGCGTATCAATATGCTACAGTAGATTATGAGCATTTTTTATGGGAACCTCCTTATTAGTAGATACATATTAACGATTTGGCAACATTGCCTACACCTGTTGTGAAAAAAACCGTGCGTATCGAGGTGCGTATCCAGTGGTAAACTTTATGTTTTTTTGTGGTGGCAGTGAAAAAAAATAAGGTAAGTTATGTTCAGTAGAAATGTCTGTGAGACTGATATTTGTCTATATGATTCATTTTTCATAATACTTTCATTTAAGGTGGCCATCGGCTAAAGCAATAAAGCGAGCAATAAAGTTAGGTTATGTTAACTCCAATATTTTCATGCAGCACCGAGTGGAGCACGATTGCTATTTTTTTTACAATGTTGCCAATAATAGTGTAATACAGGTAGTAATATGATTTTTCAAATTCTAGAGCTCCATAGGAGAATGGTTCGGATTGTGTTTAAGCCAAATCAGCCCAGGGGTAGGGGGTAAGAGGTGGGTTGAACTGCCAAAAAGATGAATTTTTCGGTTTAAAATGCAATGAGGACGGTTTTCGGGGTCTGTTTTTACATGTAAATTTTTCAAAAGGTTGTTCAAAAGCTGCATGACGTACTTAGCTTTGGGGATGGGGGTAAGAAGGGGTGAGGATGTGTTGAGATGGAAAATATCGTGTAATATGTGGTTTTCGAGGTTTGCGGGTTCGGGGATCTCATTTCCATGAACTATACTCCAATTCAAAAAAATTGAGACAACATTTACTGAGAGTTTGACAAGTCTGACATTTAAATGTTATTTGTAATGTCACATTTGTCAAACAGTCAATAAAAAGTGTCTCAACTATTTTGAATCGGACTATATTTGTTATTATTCTCAAATCCAGAGCTTGGTAGTGATGGTAAGAAGTGGGGGGGGGTCGGTTCGGTTCGGTTCGAGAGATCGGGGATCTCATTTCTATGGGCTATTTGTCGTTATTCTCAAATCCAGAGGGAGGGGAGAATACAATAGGAAAATTCTACGCCGCACAGAGGTCATTTATGGCAAATTAGGCGTTAATAAATACGAATTTGAAAATTTTGGGTTTTAACCGTTTTAGAATGATGTAGTAGCCTTAAAGATACTTGCTAATACTTTTTTGCTCAATTTTGTGTGTTTTTATTAGACAGGGTGTTAAGAAATAGCAATTAGTATGTAGTAAATAGCCTATATTTTTTTACCATTAAACTCTAATTAAAAAAAGTATTCGATTTTAAAGCAAATAATATTTTTTAAGTATAACTTTATAAATTTTATATACAGGGTGGTTTAACTGTAACTAAAACCTTATTTTTAAACCATTACTCATCAAAATTGTCGGAGTCGGAATCGCTACTGTTTTCTTTCTCAGAGATATAATTTGGCAATTGGGGCTCATAGAGCAGCTCTAAAATCTCTTTTAAAAAGGGTTTCTTATTTGAGCGAGTACCGACACATTTAGATAAAGATGATATCAGCGGATCAGACGAAAGCAGTAACCTAGAAAATACGTCATTCATTGTCTCCTCCCTTAAAAATTTCCTGGAGTAACATTCCCGATATTTTCTGAAGTCTTTGTTGCGAGACTCAAGCGCTTCTTCCGAAAACATGCCTACAGGAAGTGGCACTGCTTATATAATTTCTGGCCCATGAATGAGTATTCGGTGGAAACTCGCTGGCATATAATACCATGAGTATAGCTGAATGTAGAGTGTTGCAGTTTTTTGCAGTACTCTGCAAATGCTTCTGTATTAATTTCATAGCCGGATGACATTGTGCTTAAAATTATAAAAAGATGTTTTATAAAATCTTCGTCGAGTCCTAAAATAAAGTAAACATATTTTAGTGTGTACCAAATTCCAGTTAAAAAAATATATACATGTAATTGAAGCAGCCTTCTCATAGTTTTGAAAAAACCTACGAGCGGTATTTCCGTCATTCGTTGTTCCATATCCCTGTTTAGGGATGTCAACTAATATACTTAGGTCTTGCTTTAACAATTGAATTATGTGATTTTTTCTTTCTTTCATAATTTGGTTTTCACTTGCATCCCGTATTTGCCACTTTTTCAAATCAAGTCTGTAGGATATATGAGGACAGCATTCTAAACATCTTATCCACGCATGTAATGTGGAAATTCCGTAATCATCACGGAACTGTAACTACAGTTCCGTGGTAATCATACAAACTCTCGTCTACTGGCAGCGCCGTTATTTTTTTCCAGGCTGTTCATAATTTTAGGACTTGCTCCACATATTCTACAGGTCTGTGTTGACGAATTGCTTACAACCGAAAACATTTTTCCATCAATCATTGTCATTTTAAATGTATGATAAATTGTGATTTGGAATTGATCAATAATTGTAGGTTTAATTTGAGATATTTGGTTTTCAATATTTTTAATTTCATTTTTACATAACTCAGGAGTTTCTTTGTCAAAAATCAGTTTTATGGGTTTGCAAAATCTCGTGGACGATGGCCGCGGATAGTTAGGATAAATTTGAGCATTGTGCTCTTTTGCTCCCTGTTGCATCAAAATATAAGATTTTTTGGAAAGAGAACAATCTAGAAAAAGAGTAAGAGCTTCATCTCCTGAATACTTAACGGGTAAGACCTCTTTTTTCTCTATGATTTTTTTTATTTTTGTTGCTCTTGTCGGTGAGTTTTCAGTTATTTCTTTAATTATACGTGACGCATTTCGTTGGCCAGCAGCCTGTAGACTTTTTTGAGGAGCAAATGCAATATCTGCCTGAATAATTTTCTAAGAGCGGTATTAATTTTTGTCTTTTTCTTTGTTCGCCAAGTTCTTCAAAAGGCTTTTCTGGTCTGCCCCTACTAAATTCAGAGACATTTTGTGGTTCAATAAAATTTATAGACTCATTAAGACACGGCCTATGCCTCGCTTCAAAAAATTTTCTAGAACGATTGCAATTTTTCCACAATGTGGTAACTTTACTATTAAAATTATGAATTTTTTGTACTACCATAACATATTGTTCATGTCGATCTTCATCTAAATCGAGTTCACTTGTTACAAATTGAAAAACAGCTGAATTTTTGTCGGTAAGTGAGCTTTGCCCACACCAGACGTCAAATAAGTTGTTTCTAAGTAATGACATTATGCCTAAAAAAAAATGTTTTTTTAAGGTCTTGGCACCCAAAAGTGTAAATTACAAAAAAGTAACAAAGCAACTGAATTTTTAAAACTATTTGTGTGGCGAATATCTACGAATATTGGCATTGGCAGCCTTTGAAAAATGGTATATTTAAAAAAAGCTGTGAAAAATGAATGAGCTAACATATATCTATTTTTTATAGCTGCCCAATTCTATAAAATATATTTTTTTATTTTAAAATATTAAAGCTCTTACCTTACTCCCCAATCAAACAATATCAAAATTTAAAAAACTTTACACAGAAAACAACAATACACAATGCAAACAACTCAAGATCTTGTAACGAAAACAAACGCGATATTTACGTCATAAATGTCTTTCACGGTTTTTTGTTTTTCCATGGCTAACTCGAATCTGAAAAATGAATACGTTTGATAATATTGTACTATGGGGTGTTTTATTAAAAATAAAGGCGTAATATAAATTATTTGAGAACATTGATATTTTTATTTATTAATTCCTAAAAAAAATACTCTGCCAATATATGGGCCCCTAAGCTCACACTAGGTACTATAGTTATAGTGTACGTGTGAGCTAATATAACTAAAAACTGAAATATATTTTATTTAACTCCAGACTAAATTACCTTTTGTTTGATACCACACAAGCCATGTTTTGACTTAAACTCAAATTTTTGAAATCTACCCCCACCCTTAAAAAAACAAAAAACTAAAATGTATTTTATTAAACTCCGGACTCAATTACCTTTCGTTTGATATCACACACGCCATATTTTCACTTAAACTCTAATTTTTAAAATATGCCCCCACCCTTTTTTTTTAAATAAGTTAAAATGTATTTTGTTTAACTGCAGACTCAATTACCTTTCGTTTGATATCACACACGCCATATTTTCACATAAACTCTCATTTTTGAAATCTACCCCCACCCTTTTATTTGGTTTCTGTTCGGTGGATTTTGTTCATTTTTAAATGGGACCATCTCGACCCAAGACCCAGCCTAGGTACCAAATTTCATTAAAATCGGCCAAGCGGTTTTTGAGTTATGCGCGTTGGTCGTTACAGACATACAGACAGACAGACAGACAGACATACAGACAGACCGACAGACAGACGGCGCAACAAAAAAGTTTCAAAATCATCTGAAACGCAAAGATATATAAAAATTTTTGAAATCGGAGCAACTTTTTTTTTCTCGAAAAAATTAGGATCACCATAGCTCACACTACTATAGTATAGTATATGTGTGAGCTAATAAAATGACCTCTGTGCGCCGTCGCCTATGATAAACAATGGTTTATCGGCAAAGTTTTTGATATTCTTAAAGAAAATCAATTCAAGGTCAAATTTCTAAAATCAAACAATAATCACTTTGTCTGGCCCAGACAAGATGACACCAACATCGTTGAGCTAAAATATATTAGCTCACACATATACTATACTATAGTAGTGTGAGCTATGGTGATCCTAATTTTTTCGAGAAAAAAAAAGTTGCTCCGATTTCAAAATTTTTTATATATCTTTGCGTTTCAGATGATTTTGAAACTTTTTTGTTGCGCCGTCTGTCTGTCTGTCTGTATGTCTGTCTGTCTGTCTGTCTGTAACGACCAACGCGCATAACTCAAAAACCGCTTGGCCGATTTTAATGAAATTTGGTACCTAGGCCGGGTCTTGGGTCGAGATGGTCCCATTTAAAAATGAACAAAATCCACCGAACAGAAACCAAATAAAAGGGTGGGGGTAGATTTCAAAAATTAGAGTTTATGTGAAAATATAGCGTGTGTGATATCAAACGAAAGGTAATTGAGTCTGCAGTTAAACAAAATACATGTTAATTTATTTTAAAAAAAGGGTGGGGGTACATTTTAAAAATTAGAGTTTAAGTGAAAATATGGCGTGTGTGATATCAAACGAAAGGTAATTGAGTCCGGAGTTTAACAAAATACATTTTAGTTTTTTGTTTTAGCTCACACATATACTATACTATAGTAGTGTGAGCTATGGTGATCCTAATTTTTTCGAGAAAAAAAAAGTTGCTCCGATTTCAAAAATTTTTATATATCTTTGCGTTTCAGATGATTTTGAAACTTTTTTGTTGCGCCGTCTGTCTGTCTGTCTGTCTGTATGTCTGTCTGTAACGACCAACGCGCATAACTCAAAAACCGCTTGGCCGATTTCAATGAAATTTGGTACCTAGGCTGGGTCTTGGGTCGAGATGGTCCCATTTAAAAATGAACAAAATCCACCGAACACAAACCAAATAAAAGGGTGGGGATAGATTTCAAAAATAAGAGTTTATGTGAAAATATGGCGTGTGTGATATCAAATGAAAGGTAATTGAGTCTGGAGTTAAACACAATACATTTTAATTTATTTTAAGAAAAGGGTGGGGGTATATTTCAAAAATTAGAGTTTAAGTAAAAATATGACGTGTGTGATATCAAACGAAAGGTAATTGAGTCCGGAGTTTAACAAAATACATTTTAGTTTTTGTTTTTTAGCTCACACATATACTATACTATAGTAGTGTGAGCTATGGTGATCCTAATTTTTTCGAGAAAAAAAAAGATGCTCCGATTTCAAAAATTTTTATATATCTTAGCGTTTCAGATGATTTTGAAACTTTTTTGTTGCGCCGTCTGTCTGTCTGTATGTCTGTCTGTCTGTCTGTAACGACCAACGCGCATAACTCAAAAACCGCTTGGCCGATTTTAATGAAATTTGGTACCTAGGCTGGGTCTTGGGTCGAGATGGTCCCATTTAAAAATGAACAAAATCCACCGAACAGAAACCAAATAAAAGGGTGGGGGTAGATTTCAAAAATTAGAGTTTATGTGAAAATATGGCGTGTGTGATATCAAACGAAAGTTAATTGAGTCTGCAGTTAAACAAAACACATTTTAATTTATTTAAAAAAAAAGGGTGGGGGTATATTTTAAAAATTAGAGTTTAAGTGAAAATATGGCGTGTGTGATATCAAACGAAAGGTAATTGAGTCCGGAGTTTAACAAAATACATTTTAGTTTTTTGTTTTTTTAAGGGTGGGGGTAGATTTCAAAAATTTGAGTTTAAGTCAAAACATGGCTTGTGTGGTATCAAACAAAAGGTAATTTAGTCTGGAGTTAAATAAAATATATTTCAGTTTTTAGTTATATTAGCTCACACGTACACTATAACTATAGTACCTAGTGTGAGCTTAGGGGCCCATATATTGGCAGAGTTTTATTTTAAGGGTGGGGGTAAATTTAAAAAATTTGAGTTTAAGTCAAAACATGGCTTGTGTGGTATCAAACAAAAGGTAATTTAGTCTGGAGTTGAATAAAATATTTTTTAGTTATATTAGCTCACACGTACACTATAACTATAGTACCTAGTGTGAGCTTAGGGGCCCATATATTGGCAGAGTATTTTTTATGGTCCCCTGGAGCTATCAGGAAGTGGTCCTTTCAATTTAAGGAGGCATGACCTAATTACCATAGAAAAAAAATATAAAGAAACAGCTAAATAGTTTTATTGTAAATTGTAATAAATTATTTCCAATTAATTTTAGCTCACACATATACTATACTATAGTAGTGTGAGCTATGGTGATCCTAATTTTTTCGAGAAAAAAAAAGTTGCTCCGATTTCAAAAATTTTTATATATCTTTGCGTTTCAGATGGTTTTGAAACTTTTTTGTTGCGCCGTCTGTCTGTCTGTCTGTATGTCTGTCTGTCTGTCTGTATGTCTGTCTGTAACGACCAACGCGCATAACTCAAAAACCGCTTGGCCGATTTCAATGAAATTTGGTACCTAGGCTGGGTCTTGGGTCGAGATGGTCCCATTTAAAAATGAACAAAATCCACCGAACACAAACCAAATAAAAGGGTGGGGATAGATTTCAAAAATTAGAGTTTATGTGAAAATATGGCGTGTGTGATATCAAACGAAAGGTAATTGAGTCTGGAGTTAAACAAAATACATTTTAATTTATTTTGAAAAAAGGGTGGGGGTATATTACCTAGGCTGGGTCTTGGGTCGAGATGGTCCCATTTAAAAATTAACAAAATCCACCGAACACAAACCAAATAAAAGGGTGGGGATAGATTTCAAAAATTAGAGTTTAAGTGAAAATATGGCGTGTGTGATATCAAACGAAAGGTAATTAAGTCCGGAGTTCAACAAAATACATTTTAGTTTTTGTTTTTTTAAAGGGTGGGGGTATATTTCAAAAATTTGAGTTTAAGTCAGAACATGGTTTGTGTGGTATCAAACAAAAGGTAATTTAGTGTGGATTTGAATAAAATATATTTCAGTTTTTAGTTATATTAGCTCACACGTACACTATAACTATAGTACCTAGTGTGAGCTTAGGGGCCCATATATTGGCAGAGTATTTTTTATTCAAAGCATATTTCGGTACATATTATTTAGGTTTATTGTTATTTCTCGTTGAAGATTTGTTCAAGACTCGGTTCAAAATGATTTGGAAATAAACATTATTTTGAATTAAAAATTTAGAAGTTTTAATTGTTAAAAATACTGGTTTATAACCCTTTCTCATTCAAGGCAAGTAATAGAGTGTTTTTGGTCAGCACATTTGTCTCCAAAATCGTGGTTGTGGTTATTCTGAGTCGGCGCAATAGCGACCTGTCCCGTGGTTTTGTTTAATTACCACAAAGGACGTGGTTAATTACGGATCTTTAGCGCTAACTTTATGTGAGTGGGTATGGTTATTTTACATTGACATTTCAACCAACCAAAACAGGAATCGTGTTCCAAATTCATATTTTTGTTATGTTTTGAACATTTTTGATTATTTTGAAGAAAGTTTCAAACTATTTTTCTTGTAAAATGGTTTTATAAAATGACAGTTCGTTATGTGGCGTGTCCAAAAACTGTGTTGTTCGTGACAAATAGTTATGGTTATTAACCACTAACATAACCACAACTATAACGCAATTGACGTCTAGATGTGCTGACCAAAAACACTCTAATAACTTTTTAACTGCAAAAAGTGGATTTTTTTCCAGAGATATTAGTGGGTATTAGTAGGCTCGAGTAGGTATTAGTGGGTATTATTAAGGGTATTAGAGGGTAATAGAGGTATTAGTTTAACAAATTCGGGTATTAGAGGTAAAATGAGGTATTAGTGTACACAATTTTGGAGCGCGGTTTACCCCTCGACATATATAGAAGATCTGAAGACCGGTCTAATTCTAGGGACCGTGACAAACTTTAGCTAATAACGTTTGCAAAATTAGTTTTACACAAAAACTGTTAATACACTTTGTTTTTAAGAGAACAAATATGGTGAAGAAATTAGCTTTATATCTCAGAAACTAACAAAGATTTTTTTAATGTTAATTTTACCCAAAAAAAATAAAGAACGAAGATGTAGACTACCCCAAATCGTTTGATTATGGATCACTTAATTTAAAGTCAACGGGTGTTTGCCTTAAATTTAAATTAGAGCGCCTGTATGACGTCATAATTCCAAGATTGCGATTTTTTCCATGCTTTTTTACAAACTTTTGCTTTTAACTTTTGCCACATCAACTTTACAGAAAAGTACAGAAAAGATAGTATAGGTAACAATTTGTTTGCAATAGAAGTCAACAATTTAATTATATCTTGCTTAGTTTTTGGGATATTAAGCTAAATTCTTTACTATATTAATAAATTGTTGTTCTCTTGCAAATAAAAAAACTATTTAGTTTTTATGTAAAACTAATTTAGACAAATTTATAAGCTAGTTTGTAAAAAAAATGGAAAATGCAGTCATTTTGGATTCATGACGTCATATAGGTCCTCCTACTCAAACTTGAACACCCGGCGACTTTTCTGGATCAATCTTGAATTTTTATAATTTTGTTAATATTTAAAAAAATTACATCTTTTTTAGTTCTTCAGATACAAAACTCATTGAAACGGCAAACAAATTGCCGTTCTATTGCAAAATGATTATCTATTCCATTTTCAAGTTAAAAGCAAAGTTTGTGCAAAAAAAATATGGAAAATACGCAATCTTGGATTTATGACGTGACACAGGCACTCTTGCTCACTCACGAGCCGAACCGAACACCCGGCGACCTAAAATTGAGTAATCCATAACCAAATAATACGCAATCTTGGATTTATGACGTGACATAGGCACTCTTGCTCACTCACGAACCGAACCGAACACCCGGCGACCTAAAATTGAGTAATCCATAACCAATCTATTTGGAGTAGTCTAAAACCTGGGTCCTAAATTTTTTTTGCGTAAAAATTACTATTTTTTGATATTTAAAAAAAATTATATCTGATACTTATAAAGCTAATTGCTTTACCATCCTAATTGTTGTTCTATTGAAAACAAAAATCGTATTGACTCTGTAAAACTAATTGTGCAAAAGTTATAAGCCAAATTTGTGAAAAATCTTCTAGAATAGGCCTCTCAACTACAACCAAAAATCAATTAAATAATTTAAGCACATTATTATATAATTTTAGAAGACTTGGTTCTACAATGCAACTGACAAATCACTGAAATGATACTATAAACTAAGAGTCAAAATTATCTTAAAATACAAAAAATATGTATGAACTTATTTAGTCGTCTTTTATAGCAAACAGCAAAAACTTTATGAAATTAATACAAAATGATTTAAAAACTACTAAATAAATTCTAAATCATTAAATAAATAAACTAGAAGTTGTAGGTTATTTTTTTCACACAACACAAATTTTACGACACGGGTTTGCTTGTATTATTTTTGTTTCTTTTTCTTAATCAATTATTCTTTATCGTTTTTTACCTCTTTCTTTGTGGATCGGCTACGAGACCTAAAACAATAAGTTTTTTTTAGTGTTTTTTCTATAATATATACTGGGACTTTCCATCCAATCAGGATCAATCGTTCAGCTTCACAAAGTCAAGATTTGAACACGGTCCACCCGAGAGTGAAGCAAAGATTGCTACCACTGCGCAACAAACGGCGGAAAAAATAAAAACTATAATAAATAGCTTGTTATAAGACAAACAAAGAAAACAATTTCTAGACCCAACTGATTATTCAATAACTTTATAATTTGGGCATAGTCAATGATCACAGTTTTTAAGATTTGAGCAAAACTTTTGCATAGATATACCGGGTTGATTCTAAAGATGCATCAAACTTGGTAATTGAATTGGTAAGATAGGTCAAAAGAAAAAAAGCAAATCAGATTAAATTAAATCTCTTTATTTTTATATAGGGTGTCAAAGTTAGTACTGTTTTTCGATTTTTTGTTATAACTTTGTTAAAAATTACAACAGGCAATTATTACCAAAAATCTTTTTTTTTTCACCAAATTAAATTTTATTTTAATTAAACTAGCAGTTTTTGGAAAAATGTTTCAAGCAAAACTTTTAGAGCCTTTTTTTTTTCCTGATTTGGTAACCGTGACTCTTTCGCCGACACTAAGGCCGCCATTTCGGAACGCCTAATTGCACGGGTCATCGGCCACCTTTGGAACCCCAGACCGGGTATTTTTTTTATCCGGTCCTTTTGTCCCTTAGAATGGCCTACCGACTGAAGGAGTGTGTAACAAAGTCCGCCTTCACGAGATATCCGACCTCATCCGGCCTGGTTACCGGCGTGAATGAAGGGGTAGGACAATATTACATTTTACACTCCCCAGGAATCCTATAAATGTCTGCCGCACCCGACCTCGGCAACCGACGGGGGTCGAACCCGCCACTGTAGCATGCGAGATTCCTTAACTCACTCGTGATCAATGCGCGAACGCACTGAGCCACCACGGCTACTTCTTTTAGAGCCTATAATAATTATTTACCTAAGTGTCATCTTGACTTTGAGGTTGACAGATTGTTTGTAGGTTATTTTGGGGTCAAATAACTTTTTTTAAAGGGAACTCTCAATTTATTTTTCTTGATGTTAAAAGACGTCAAAGTTATCTTTCCAAAAATGGATGCATGTCATGGGTTTAGTAAAAAAAAATTATAAAAAAAAATTGTTTTCATTTAAAAAAATTAGGTTGACCAAATATGAACAAACTAAACTTCAAATAATATATCAATGTCAATTTTAAGATGACACTTTGGTTAATAATTATTATTATAAGTCCTTAAAGTTTTGCTTGAAACATGTTCGAGATAGAATCGTGATTTCTCCAGGGTGAAGTAGAATCATAATGAAAAGGATTGAAGGGAAAGTCCAAAATACTTCACAATCTTTTTTATTTCTCAAAACACACTACGCGTTTCGATATGTAAATATCATTATCAAGTGTGATCTGCAAGCAAAATAAAACCGGATCTTAGTTAATCAATAGCTATTAATAATGGATAAAATTTCGTTAATTAACAGATTGATTAAGAAAAAGTATAATTTGTTTTTAAAAAATCTTCTGTCTGATCCTCAAGATGTATCCATTCCTCCTTATCAGCCACCAAGATATGTTAAACTAACTTTTCTGGGTACTGTCTCTTTACAGATTGGCAATGTGTTAAACTCGTTAAATAAAAATATTAGAATAGTTTATAAGTCATTTTCCAGTTTAAAAACATATTTTAGTAGACTAAAAGACCATGTTCCGAATTTAGAAAAGAGCGGAGTTTATCTGTTGTCATGTGGTTCGTGCCCTGCTAAATATGCAGGACAAACGGGACGTAGTTTTAAAGTTAGAATTAGAGAACACCTTAACTCTCAAAAATCACCGTCTGATAAACGTTCGGCATTCGGTATGCATTTGAGAGAGTTAGGTCATAATTTTAGTATTGATAATAACTTTAAAATGTTACATGATGCACATAAGGGTAGAAAACTTAATTTTTTGGAAAACTTTGAAATTGCTAAATTGGAAAATGATACTAATGTTCTAAGCTTGAACGAACCTTCCAGCGCCCACTGTAGAGAGGTAGCGAAAGTTATCAATTATTTTAATTAAATGTTTTTAAAAACTGTTTCTTGTCCCGATCGATTTTGTTTTATATTTTATTGATTTTTAACATTTTGTATTTAACTTTGAACCTTTACTCTTTTAAACTAATTTTAGTATTTTAAACTTTTGTAAGATGTCGTTAGTTGTACCAATTTTTAATTTATTTTATCTATTTTGTTTTTAATATTGTTGTTTGTATTTAAATTTTAAGGTTAAGATGTTTGTTTAATTGTGTGGTTTTGTTTTAATTTTTTTTTTGACTTGTGTTCCAGATTTTGTCCTAAAAGAGGGATTTTTATTTTCTGTAAGTAAATTTTTTTGATACTTTTCTTTTTTATTAACTAAGATCCGGTTTTATTTTGCTTGCAGATCACACTTGATAATGATATTTACATATCGAAACGCGTAGTGTGTTTTGAGAAATAAAAAAGATTGTGAAGTATTTTGGACTTTCCCTTCAATCCTTTTCATTATGTTCGAGATACTTAGGCGTTCTGCTACTTATGGGACACCCTGTATATAAATTTTTACCTGTTGCAAACGTTATTTGGCCACACTCTATCTCCTTAAAACCTAATTCTTTTAGACATTTTTAAACTCACAGCTTTCTCTAAACATGACAAATGCTAAAACTTTTGACCAAAAATTATATGAACATTTTGTCTACTTTTGACATTACCCACCAGCCCCTAAAATTCGATGGATCATTTAAATTACCCCCCGTAAACTTTTTAATTCATGGATGAGTCTTCGACGATAATTTTCATTTAAATTAACAAATAATTCTAATAATAAAACATTAAGTTAATTAAAGTGTTATTAAAATCATTTTTAAAGATTTTTTTCAATTTGTTTTAAAAAGCAAGATTTTAACCTATTTTCTTACCTGGATCTTGAATGCCCCTTAGAATCGGAGCGACTGCGACTTCTCCTGTCTTTGTCTTTCGATCCAGACCTGGATCTGCGGGAACGGGATCGGCTTCGGGATCTCGAGTGAGTTCTGGAACGAGTCCTACGGTCCCTGGAACGGGATCTGCTGCGGGACCTAGATGACACGGAGAGAAAGAGCTTTGTAGGATATTTGAAAAAATGCTTAGGGTTGTCTTTTTTAAGGTGTGAACTTTTTACATAATATTCTATGTGTAAAAATGATTATGTAAGTACAAAATTACGCGTCATTCTTTATATACTTTTTAAATAGATTTTTGGTCGCGTTAAAAAATTTAAAATTTAGACTATTCTTTATTTAATGGTTATAAGATTTAAAGGAGGTATAAATTGTTTAGGCCTCTTTCGAATGGTACCTACATTATTTTTGCATAAAATTACACAGAAAAAAACTTTTTTTGCAGCTTTGTTTTTCAAAGCGACAAAAAGACACTATAACGTTTTTTTAGAGAAATCGTTGAAACTTGTGAAATAAGAAACATGTTCAAGTTTTATAAGGCGCCATTATATTTATTGCTGGTGCAGGATCACATTTTTATAAAATTGTAAAATGTTTTTTATATTTTTGGCAGTACAGTATATATGGATGATTCTACAAAAATGGTGCTGTGGAGTGGGAATGCATATTTTTCAAACACAGACTGCAAATGAAGCATAGTTTTAGTTATAAGTTTTAAAACGAAATGTTTCCTTTATGGAGCATTTGAGTTTAATGTATAAAAAAAATTGCAAGTTTATAATTTTTTTTATTACAAAGCAAATACCTCATTCCTCTGGTGTAGTCCCCAACCAAATATTAAAAACTCAAATTAAAAAAAATATCCTAATAAATAATATTCAACCAAGTCTTAACCATTTATCAAAAACTTGATAAAACTTAAGTTTGCAGTCATATTTTTGAAAATCTGAACTTACATTTTCTCCGAAAAATTTTACAATTTTAAACGTGCTCCATTTTTAATAACACAATATTTGTGAATACCACCGGTTAATTTCTAGAGAAAGAGACGGCCCTGGATATCTAATTTTACTTGTGAGGGTGACAAGTTGTGACAGATAATGTCAACTTTAGTTTGGTTTAAGTTATAGAAAAAGGAACGAACGCTTCAATTATCATCCCTCTGGTAAGTAAATATTCGACTGATATCAATAGTATAACTTTTTTGTTGATTGTTTTAAAATTATAAGTATAGGAACTTTGTTTATATAAAACTTAAGTTAATTAGTCTAAATAGATTTTGATTTAAATTGGAAAACCATTAAAAAAATCATTCCTCTGGAATTTTTATGCAATAATTCCTAAAATTCGGGAAAATAAATGTTTCTTAGCATAAATTTAAAAAAACAAAATTATTTACTGTGCTGTACTGTTATTTAAAGGCAATGACCAAAAATGATATCCATATAGCCCACTTTTGGTAAAATCATCCATATGTATACAGGGTCCCTAAACATTGGTATAAAAAAAATTTGCACGGTGAGTTCGTTCATCATTTGAAAAATGTATGTCTCTTGAAAACTTTTGCAAAAATGTTTTGTTGCCGAGGTACAGAGCGTTCAAATTTTATCTGCCCCGGATGTTTTTTGACGGTGCGCCTCAGGAGGATTACAAAACACAAAAAATAATCCTGCGTTGTAAAGAAACTTATTGATTTTTAGTATTTTTTGTATCTGCAAATGATATGGGGAAAAAAATAAAAACATAATTTTTTGTGATTTCCAAAATAGTTATTTAGCGAATCGATTTTATTTTTAACTTCCTAGCCCGCGCAGCAATGACTAGAAAAGGTATTTTTTTCTGCAAAACCGTTAAACCGATTTTCATGAAATTTTTAGGTAAAATAGTCTGATTAGATTTTGGTAAAAATTCATTAATGCGAATAATAGTTTAAAAATTGAAAATATGCTTATATAAATAAAACTTCTTAACAGAGCATCGCATCAATATGCCGTTTTTTGGAATATTCTAGATACGTTTTGCTCAATTATTTATGTTATTACTAAAAACTTTGTAGAAGATTCCGTTTCTCAGATATTTACAAAAACCGTTTTTAAGGCTGATATAGCGTGAGTTCACCTGAAGTGTGCTAATGGGCTAGAAAGGTATCAGATCCATCATGGATTCATAGCAGGTACAAATGAACCGAACCGATACTCCACAAAATTATTATCAAAAGACAAAAAAAGTATTAAAATGACGCAAAGAATCACTTCGGAAACTTTTCACCACTGTTTGATTTCTTTAACCAAGCACAAACATAGTGTAACAATGTCAAACAACATGAATTCCGATATATGCACGTTCAAAAAACTTTTATTGTAATAAAAGAATCTTCTTGAATTAAAGTTAAAAAGTGCACACCTTTTAAGGATAAAAGACACCCAAAAAAGCCCCCAAACGAAAAAACAGCACCTGTATGAATTTAAAATTATTAGCATTATGTCAAGAAAATCAAGACCATCATTTTAAACATATTTATTGGTGTGGTTATGCGTGCAATATTTTCAATAGATCTGGCATTAGGTTTGACAGTTCTTTATGTGTCACTTGAGCTACACAAGGAGCCACATAAAATGCATACGCCGATTTAACGTGGTAAAATTTACGCTTTACATTGGAGTACCCCCCTTATTAATCAAAGATTATATTATTTGCCAGAAACACGACATTGTCGGTTCTTGTTGTTTGTCCAAGTTTTCCAAAATACCTCCATAAATTTCCGAATTTTATAAGGCTCAAATTTTGGCCAAATTAGATGCCGGCCGGTTGGTCGGTGCGTCGAGTAGCCGCTCACTATGGATGAAACACGTCGACGATTGTGCGAATCAAAAGAAAATATGAACATGGAAATGTTCGGCGAAAGCAAAGTACTGGCTTGACAAAAATCAGTACGCTCCAAGAAGATCAGCAACTAATAGAATGTTTAGAAGAACATCCTTTTCCAACGCCTGTGAAGCAAGAATTGCCTCTAATATTCCTAGTTCACTTACGAGTCAAAGGCAAATAAAGCGTTCCAGATGTCGTGTGGCAGCAAAAAAATGCAGAAAAAAAAACAAGATCGCCTAATTTGTGCTTTAACTTATTCTCTGGAAAATGATGATTTTTGGCACCATGTGGTGTTCACAGATGAAAAGATATTTTTAATCAAACAGTGATCGAAAACAAATTTTAGTTTATTGGACATTAAGAAAAATATATTATGGGAAATAAAGACTTAGCTGGAAGATTTTCTGTGGATGTTTGGGGGTGGATTTTGGCAAGAAGACATGGGGCTCTTTTTAGAATCCTTGGTAGGTTTAATGTTCAAGCTTATGTTACTATCATGAGAGTCGTCATGCTTCCTCGTCAGGAGTCTTTACCCAGATGGTTTTGTATACTAGCAAGACAACTGCCCTGTCCACAAAGCCCAAATATCACGACAGTGGTTTCAAGAGAAGAGTGTCGAGGTTTTGCCATGGCTAGCCAAAACTTCCGATGCCAATCCAATCGAAAACGTGTGGGGACTTATTTCAAGAAAAGTAACAAAAATGAATATTATCTTAGAAACTCGAACCACCTTATGGAACTTATTATACAAGCATATGAAGACTTCATTAAGGCAAACTCAAATTTGTTACAAAATTTAACAAATTCAAAACCTAGAAGACTAGCAAGTATTATCCAGCCCGATGGTGCAATAACACGTTATTAAATATTGTATTTTTTTTTGCTAATATGACTGGAGCGCATTGATTTTGGTTAAATCAGTGCCTTCTTTTCACCGAACATTTCCCTCTTCTTCATATTTTCTTTTGATTCGCACAATCGTCGGTTTGTTTCATCCACAGTGCAACCGGCATCTGATTTGACTTTGACATGAAATAAACATATTTCCTAACCCGAAATATATTAAAAAGTAAACATGTCATGTTGGTATAAATCTAAAGGTAAAACTGTCATTGTCTGAATAAAAAGATGCTGACTGTAGATTGACAAAAAAAACGCACAGATAAAAACAATTTAAAGACATGCCATTTTTCAGATTTTTTTTTGTTGCTGCCAGTACTGCATATAATAATGGCAAGAACTATAGTACTTAGCATTAATTAGTAGCCTTATAGAACCGTTAAGCGGACCTCACACGATCAGTATTACTGACAGTATTTTTATATATGTCTTTGTTTATAACTTTTGACAAACAAAGACATATATAAAAATACTGTCAGTAATACTGATCGTGTGAGGGCCGTTTTAGACACTCAGATAACTATAGAAGAAGTCTCCTCATTAGTTTACTTGTCAAAAAAATAATCTTTTTCGCAAAAATCAGTTACAATAAGTAAGGTCACTCATCGTCAAGCAATAAAGCTTGTCTTTACGATGAGTGTCCTTAACAAGAAGCCCTAGCAAATTTTTTCTGTACAATTAAAAATAGAAGCGACGAAATATAGGTGTTAGACGTCGTGGATTTATATGGTATAAAAGAACTGCCAAAATATTTTGTAGGGCATTTCATCAACGTCAAACTTCTGTATTTAGTTGCTTGTATTTTTAATTGTGCTTTCAGCCTCACGTTCACTGACACACAAACGTAGAAACCTGTCAAACCAAGAACCTGACCAATAAAATTGCAGGCTTTCCCTAGTTAGGACAGCGACAACGCGATTATTATAGGTAAGGACGGCCACCGACTACTAAATGCCCATTTTTTTTTTTTTAAATATTATGACCTATTTTTCCTAATTTTACTTTTTTTGGAAAAAAATTATAATTTGATCTCAACAAAAATCTGTATAGGAAAATATGTTATTACTTTTATTTTATCAAATATACATATATTTTATTACTTTTAACTTATCAAAAAAAAATTGATTTGTCAATCCGCTTTTTGGTCACAGCATTTTGCTTTTACTATAAATTTTTGATGCCAGTATTTTTTTTATACTGGGACTTTCCATCCAGCAGGATCAATCCCCAGTTTCACAAAATTACAGCAAAGTTAAAGCTTTTTAAAGAATCAAACAATCATTGTATGGCTTTATGGAATTTTATGATAAACTTCATATTTTATTAATTTTGATGACATTTGAACACTCGCCTGAAATGATGTCACAGGAATAACATTGGCGTTGGGCTTCAGTGGAATGCTTAAAGACTCACGTATGTTATAAATGAGATCTATACAATGTTTAAATGGGACAAATCCTCCGTAGATATTTTGGATCTTAAACGATCTGATAGTTCCATCACATGCTTTGGCAAATAACAAGCTTTAAATTAGGTCCGTGTCGTCATGTGCTATGCGAAAAGACCTCCATTGTGCAAGCTTCTCCTACGATCCGACCGAGAAACGTTCAGTCGGTACGGGGCAGGAAAACAGATTTCACTTTAAACGCGTAAAATTCACTAACTCTGAAGAGAGGGCGACTATGCCATTGGTCGAGACAACACATTTCGCACAACACGAGACCGCTCAGAGTTTGCTATTGGTCAAAGCGTGTGATGTGGATGGTCACATCGTTCAAGACCAGAATAGCTACCCAGATGGGCTCCAGTAGCTTTGGAATTTCCATCCAAAGTTTTCCACTTGATCGGTGACCGCCCTGAGTGAAATTATTTAAACACAAAACGCAAGAATATGTTTAAATTGATGTAGCCTTAATATATTTGAATTTAAGAATACCCAAGAAGGCACAACAAGCTGAATACTCCGAGAATCATTCTAGTTTTTCCGAGTGAGAGAGCCCTGCAATTTCTTTTAAAGAAAAAGTGATTTCACTTGCTTTTATTGAGAGGAATCCTTATTTGAAATTAAAAATCTTTTATAGGATAATCATACCCAAATAAAATATGACTATCTTATGTAGGGTAATCATACCCAAATAAAATATGACCATATTTTATTATGATTCCCTTATAGTCCATTCATTAGATACATAAAAAAGTCATTTTGGTGCAAAAGGTTTAAAAGCTTTGAAACTTGGCACAATTATAGAGTTGATGGTCCTGTTTCAAAGTTTCTGGACCTTTTACAACCTCAAATGTATATGGTCTATTAAGCATAACTACTAAAACGCGCATACTTAGATGTCAACTAAGGAGTTCCCCTAAAGATGCATGTACAATAATTCCCTAATATCTTTCTTTTAAAAATAACTCTGATCTTCAAGGCATCAAATATTCAAACCTAAAGCGAACCTCGCACAATCAGTAAAACTGAGAGTATTTTTATATATGACTAGGTTATAAACAAGGACAAATATAAAAACACTATCAGTAATACTGATCATGATAGCTTAAGAGTAAAACAAAGCACATATGTACAATGTTTATTTTTTATGGCTTAAAAGACATTCAGAAGATGTTTGTGTTTTATACCATAAAAAGAAAACCATACAAAAAGGAAAAACATTGAAACCATTAAAAACATTTCTTCTGAATTTGTTTAAAGGATTTGATTACAGATTTGACAGACAAGGAAAATGAATCATTTGGTTTCAAAAAATTACAAATTTCCCAAGGTTAGATCTTGTCAAACCTTGAGAAAGTGTCCTCATATCTTGCAAAATTATGAAGAATTTTGTGATACAGATTTTGCGTGTTAGTGTGTGGGAAAGGCAAGTTTAAGGTAAAAATAAAATAATTCATGCCTTGAAACATCAATGCAGGAAAAATGGATTTTTCAAAACTTTTTACTTCATCTAACCAGCTAAATAATCCGGAATACGACTTTTTATAATAATCCTAGCAAATTTCCCCAAAAATTTGGTTAGCACAAAACATATTTTTGGATCATTTTGTATCAAATCAACCAGTGGTCTGAACCACCTCACCTGCAACTTTGAAAAAAGTAAAAAATTTTAAATTATTGATTTTTTAAATCAGTAGTTTTTTTATTTAATTTTTAAAAATCAAACACTACTGAAATAAATTCAAATATTTTGAGAACCACTTGAACTAAAACGATGATTTATATTTTTTTAAAGTATTTTGAATGCTTTTTAAATCACATTTACTTTTAGTTTAAAAAAATTATATTTTTTTTTTGTATTTTTATTTAAAAGTTTTGTTAATACCTATACTAAATTGCAGAACAGTGAAATAGTGGGCTTAATTTGAAAAAAAAATGTAATCAATAAAAATATGTACATGAAAAAATAGTAGAAAAATGATCATTTTCCTGATAAAATACACATAAGCAACATTTTAGAGAAAGTGTTTAGTTTACCAGTGTTATTATTACTTTAGTAAAACAAGTAATTTATTTTATAATTTATCAAAAAAAAATTTTTTGTTAAAATAATTCAATAATTGAAACTTTTATTTTTTTTTTTTTTATCAAGGATATGACCATGTTTTCTACTATTTATGCTTGTAAATTGTAAACATGTTTCTTTCCACATCCATCATTTCTCCATCCTGAAATTTGATGATTTTCCAAATTATTTTCTACTAAAAGATACATTCAGTGATACATTATTTGAAAGGTGTGACATGTGAGGTTAATACATGTTTTGCCAAAACTTAGTAGGTTTTTAATTTTTAAAAATGAATTGTAAAAAAATTTTAAATTTTGAATTTTTCACTTTTACAACAGTAAAACATCTATACCAAAAAAACATCAGAATTGGAGATGATGAAATCCAAAACCACCTGTTTTTGATTGATTTGATATGAAACGACTTTTTTATTGTAAGAGATATTACTATTGATTTTACCATTATTAGATCAGGTCAGTAGAACTTTGAGAACGCGGTCAACAACAACATGCCAATGCAGTAGCTAGTAGTTTAAGGTCACTAGTCGTACTAGTAGATTGATCGAAGATTCTAAGAGGGCATAACTTGACGTAGCGATCGCAGACTAGTGTGTGTGCTACGCAGATGCCGTTTTGCTCTATGCAGTCGGTTCACTCAATCAATTCATCATTTTCATGATTTCGATCAGTCGTGGCAGACAGTGTGAATTGCGTGCGACGACTGACTGACTGACTGATTGAAGTAGCAGTAGAAGTAGGGTAGTTGTGCTCTCGTTTCGCAAAAGTCTTTGTTACCTGTCTTATCATCCGCCGCATGCTAATAACCTATAAACATGGCAGCATGGTCAAACCAATTTCTTTTTGTCTTAGTTTTTAACACTTTCAAATTTTGAATTGTTTTAATTTTCAAACAAAAAACTTAACTGTTTTTATTTATGTTTATCTTTGGTCTAGAGAAGTGAAAAGAAATACAAACATATTTTGCTTTGCAGTTATTGTATTGGATGATGATTCATATGTGAATGTGCCTTGCAGCCCTTCCACTGTGACCACCAGTGGGTCTATTGTGGATCATCATTGTATAATTAGCTGCTTATTAATTGTAGTTTTTGAGATATTGACCGCTCTGTTGGTTTAAAAAAAAGTTAGCAGATCAAGTTGTTTGTTCAATTGTTTTAATCTTAACCAAAATAATATTTTTTGCCTTTGTATAAAATAATAGTTTGTTACACAGTTTTTTTTGCTAACAGTCAGCCAGGCATTAATAAATTGTAAATTTACTTTTTTTATAACCAAATAATATTCATTTAAACAAGATTTTGAGCACTGGATTTGCAGAAATACCAGTATTTCTGGTGCAGAATCAAAGGATTAAAAAGGTATTAATTAAATTTGTATTTCTTTTTACATCTCTAGATATAAAAGCATAAATATTAACAAAATTGGTACTAGAAAGACAACACACTCTTGAAAAATAAATTAAATAAATATAAGAATTTAGATCCCACTTTAAATAAAAATATGATTTTTGTAACATTTCAAGCCCCTTCGTCAACCCTTAGAATTTTTTAAACACAGAATATATCTCACAAATCAATTTGGTCTAAAATCAATAAATGATTTTTAGTGTATATAAAAGTGTATAAAACCGAGAGACAAACATATCACAAGCATATATATTTTGATTGACTAAGAATGAAGACTAAATTGATATTGCAGCACAAGGTTTACTATAAATTCTAAGTTCTAGGACTTGGTTACTAAAGTTGTAAAAAATAATTATTAACAGCTGGAGTTGACAATAGGAAAGTAACTTTATAATATTAATTTACATTCAACATTCTATAAAAAATAAAATTTTTAGAGAGAAACAAACATTTTAATATATAAACTACATACTGCTTGATGAGAAAATGTTTACCTTATAAACATTTTAGATCAAATTTACCTAGACAGCATTAAATAGAGAATAATAAAAAAATCTAAATAAATTTAGATTTTTTCCTATTTTATTAAATCTTGAATTTTATATGCTCAACTCATGTCCACAACAACCATAAAAAATTTAGATCATATAAGTATACTGACTGACAGGGCAATAATAAAAGAGTAAAAACTGTGTTGTGTTTTATTTAATTAACACTTGATTATTTTTCAACTGCATTTGTAGCCACTGTATATAAATTTTTTTGAAACTTTTACAATCCTCAAGAAAAATTAAAAAATTACCCAGAATTTCATATTTCTAATTCTTTAGGTAAGGAGTGAGGGGTTATCATCTGAAACAAGTTTGTACACCATGCTACAGGACTTTTAAATAAATTCTTAGTCCTGTAGTATACTGTAGCATCCTGTGCTCTTGTAGACAAATTTTTTACATCTACTGTGGGCAGCTGATCACCCCTTAGGACTTACTTTTATCCCTGCTAAAATTGTAGAATTAAAAAAAAACTGAACTTTTTTCCAAGTCATAAATATTTAAACCCAGAATTTATAATAAATCACCGTGTACCCATCAATGGTTTTTTAGGCAATAATTTGAGGAATTGTGGAAAAACCAAGAAGTAAGGTTAATAACAATAAAAGAAAATACCTTAAAAATATTAACAGAAAAAATATGTTAAACTTACCTATCACGACCTCTACCACCACCTCCTCCTCCTCCTCTACGGTATTTTCCACAGTCTCTTGCATAGTGACCCCTGTCTCCACACTCATAGCAGCGATCTTCAGGGTGGAATGGGCGACCACGAGACCTTGGTGGAGGTCCCCTATGTCTGCCTCCACCTCCACCCTTTCCATTGGACATTTCCACTCTGGCTCTACGACCACAGATAGTCCTTCCATCTGAAATATACCAAATTGGTTAGCATTTACTAAGGTAACTATGAAAAATACAAATTTTTTGTTGTATTTATTCTGCTTTTACCTAGGCCTCGAACTGCATCTTCAGCATCTCTGGTATCTTCAAACTCAACAAAAGCAAAGCCTGGTGGATTTCTGGCAACCCAGACATTTCGGAGTGGTCCATAATACCTGAAAGCATCCTCAATCTCTTGCTTGGATGCACTATTGCCCAAATCCCCTACATAGACTTTACAGTCTCCATAACGAGACATTGTTGATCCTAAAGGCTATCTGCAAAAAATAGTTCGTAAATAATTTACCCAAAACCAATAGTGTACAAAACCAATCATTTGTTTGATCACCTCATTTTATTAACATTTTGGGCACACAGTATTAGCTGCCATTTTAAAGGTTAGTTTATTAATTTATTATTTAATATTTTAACCACATATACTACAGTCCAAAATAGAGATAAAAGTTCATATAAACTAGGGTCGAAAATTACTTTGATTTTGAGATACAGGATGTTAAATTTATTAAGTAAAAATATAGTTTTAAACAGATTATTTTCAAAATTGGTACCTGGAGGTTTTTTGGGATGCAAACCTGAATACTTTTTTAATGTGGCTCTTAGAGGGCCCTTCACACTGCACATCTAATTAGAATGACCAGAACTTTTTCTCAGTGTAGTTTTTTATTAAAGAAATCTATTTATTTTTATTTTTTATTTATTTTTTATTTTTAACAGTCAAAAAAAGTCAAAAATTTAAATTACAATAGTATGAACTATAACTAACATTATTATGTAGTAATAATTATTGAGCAAATTTTTTCACAAACTTGTTGAATTGTTGTAAAGTTACATTAAATAAATCTACATCGATTTTATTTAAAGAATTTGAAATTTCTAGTAAGAGGAGAGAAATCATTTCTTAGGCATTTTAAAGCAAAAAAGATACTCTTACTTGTTAAAATCCGCGAAAGTAAGCTAAACTTCAGCAGAGAGAAGAGTACCCACATAGCACAAATCAAAACAACATTAAAAACACACACTTTTTTAAGTTTAATAGGTCGTCTTTAACGTTATTTTCAAAACCATGTTTCTTCGGTGTGATTTTAATGTGGTTTTAAAAATAATGTTAAAAAGTGACCTATTAAACTTAAAAAAGTGTGTTTTTAACTTTGTTTTGATTTGTGCTATGTGGGTACCTGTTTCACTTGAAATTGTTTAGGAAATTACTTTCATAATAAAAAACATAAAAAACTACACTGAAAAAAAAGTTATGATAATTTTAAATCATTAACCGAAATATGGCCACTGTCTTTTAAAAGAACAGTCAAGCTTTCGAAGTTAGTTTCAGTATTTTTGGGTATATTTGTGGGATGGCGCCGTTTTATGAGCTGCAATTTTTAAAAAAATCTGAAACTAAAATTTATGTTTGCATGTTTTTCTAAAGTAAAGTAGAAAAAATTATCAAATTTCAAAAATAAAATTTTGTTGCCTTTATCTGGGTTAAAAGTGCAGTGTGAAGCATCCTCTAATAGCCACAGTAAACAAGTGTCCATATTCATGTTTTTAATTCCAAAAAAACACCACTTCTGAAAATAATATGTGTAAAATTGTTTATTTAAAAAATTCTATTAGTATCTCAGAAACAAAGCAATTTTTATTATTATTATTATTAATATTATTTGCAGTTAGTCGGTAGTCCGATTTACTGCTTTTCTTTAGTTCCGGTTGCAATTGTCACTTTTTTTTCACATTTTTTTTTATTTATTTTTATCTCACTAATTGTGGCCAATATTGATCTAGTCTATTCTTAAAGGTGGTTGTGGTTGGAGCATTAATAATGTTCTCTGGAAGTCTATTCCAATCGTTAACGACTCTATTGTAGAGAAAGTTTTTGTGAGAGAGTCTTCTCCAGCTCTTTGTATTCAGTAGAGAGTTTCCCCGCAAGTTTGTATTGCGGTTTCTGGAGAAAAAATCAATGTCACAGTTGTAATGACCTTTTAAAATCTTAAATGTTTCAATCAAATCGCCTCTTCTTCTTTCTGCCAGTGTGGTAAGGCCCAATTTAGCTAATCTTTCTTCATACGTTTTTTCTTTTGATGTTGAGGGAAGTTTAGTGAATCTACGTTGAACTCTTTCTAGCAGATCTGAATCCTTTTCAAAGTATGGGTTCCATACCACCACAGCATGCTCGAGAATAGGTCTTATATAGGTTTTATATATTAGAATGCACATCTTTTCAATGATTTCGGTAAATGCTCTTCTTATAAGATAAATCATAGAGTTCGCTTTTTTTACTATTTTGACAATGTGAGCTTCCCATTTTAAGTCCTGGCTAACACCCAAATCTTTCTGCTCTGTGACACTTTCTAGCTCTTGGTTGTTAATAAAGTATGTGAGGTGGGGGTTGTTATAGCCAATATGTAGCACTGTGCACTTACTGGAGTTTAGTTTGATGAGCCATTTCTTTGTCCAGTCCTCGAGCTCTGATAGGTCTTGATGCAGTTGACCATGGTGGATGGAGGGGTCGCCGTAAAATTTAGCATCATCACAGAAAAAGCTTATTCTACTAAGGATGTTTTCTGACATGTCAGCGATGTATATCAGAAAAAGCAATGCTGCCAATACTGAACCCTGTGGTACTCCACTTAAAACCCGTCGTTTATTTGAGAGACAATTTTCTATTCGCACTTGAAAAGTTCTTTCAGTCAGGTACCCTTTTATCCAATTTAATAATTTTCCTCTAACTCCACTGTGTTCTAATTTTAATAGTAGCCTTTGGATTGGTACCGAATCGAAAGCCTTTTCAAAGTCTACATATACAATATCTACTGGATAGCTCTCATTGTGAGCTTCAGTCCATGCTTCGAGGTTGCTAAGCAGGTTTGATACCACAGATCTTCGTGGCAGAAACCGATGTTGATTAAATAGTGGTAGACTATTATGCTCAAGTAAAAAGTGTTAGTTCCCCAGCTATAATCCTCTCCATACTTTTGCAGATAATGGAAGTTAGACTTATTGGTCTAGTTATTTGGGTCCAGCTTATCTCCTTTTTTATGTATGGGAATGACCACAGAGCTTTTCCAAGTTTCTGGTTTTACACTTGTTTCAAATGATTCAGTCATTACTTCCGAGAGGAGTTTTGTGATAGAGGAGGCACTTCTTTTCAGATAAATTGCTGAAACAGGGCCAGGACTAGAGTGCTGTTTTTGTTTATTTAAAACTTGCTTAACTTTTTCGGGTGTAAAGCTGATGTGCTCAATTGACTCTCTCGTTCTGTTTTCAGGTTTGCAAGATAGTAGATTTGTCACATCTTCCTGTGTAAAAACTCGGCTGAATTGATCTGCAAATATCTCACAAACTTCTGTTGGATTTGTTTTAATAGCCCCTACATTGTCTTTTAATGTAAAGCTGTGATGCTTAGATGTAAGTGTGCTATTTATTTAACTGTAAAAGCTTTTTGGCCCTTTGTTAAGAGTAGATTCTTCATAAGATTTTTTAGCATTATTGATGTTTGCTTTAATTTCATTATTAGACTGCGAGTTTGCTTATATCTGTGCCATAGTCTCCTCTTTCTGTTAATACATTTTTTTAGAGATAAAGTGATCCACTTCTTGCCACCTTTTTTCATTGGAGCTTTATTGGGTATGAACTGATGGCTCTCTAGAAAAATTCTATGTAGTGTTATGGATCGTTCATACTCGTCTTTTGTCTAGTCTTTTGTCTTGGTTTAGTCATATGTCTTGTCATAAGAAAGTTAAAACCACTGTTTCTTATGGGAGTGTTCATACAATGTTTTTTGTTGCCAACTTTCAATCCTTAGGACAACGACAAGACGAGTGACAGACATCAGCTGATATTTGTTGTTTTTTTTTACAGGGCGTCCGAAGAGCGCAAGCGCGCGGCCGAAATTTTGAATTTACAGACATTAATCATGTTTTTAACAGAAAATCTCAACCTAACCTCAAAATTTTATTTGTTTTTATTTTCTTTTTCGCTTTTGTTCTTTCGTGTCGGTGTTTCGTGCACAGATTAGGTTAAATAAGATTGTTTTGTGTAGAAAATGACTTTTGAAAAGGGGCTTTTTTATTGAAATTGAATTTTTTTTCAGTGGGTTATGACTAAGACTAATCAAAAACAAAAGACGAGTATGAACAGCCGATTTTGTTTAAGACAGCTAAGACTAATCAAAGGACAAAGCCTAATCAAAAACAAAAGACTAAGACGAGTATGAACAATACTTAAGATATTTGGAGGGTTCATTTGATTGCCCTGCATTTTCTAATAGCTTGGTAGTCTGCTTTCCAATAGTTTGGTACTGGAGATGTATGTGTCCTTTGCACAGGGGTTAGGTTAACCTGCATGGAAGTTCTGATGAATTTTGGACCCTAGTTTAAATGAACTTTTAAGTATTGTTCATACTCGTCTTAGTCTTTTGTTTTTGATTAGTCTTTGTCCTTTGATTAGTGTTAGCTGTCTTAAACAAAATCGGCTGTTCATACACGTCTTTTGTTTTTGATTAGTCTTAGTCATAACCCACTGAAAAAAAAATTCAATTTCAATAAAAAGGCCCTCTTCAAAAGTCATTTTCTACACAAAACAATCTTATTTAACCTAATCTGTGCACGAAACACAGACACGAAAGAACAAAAGCGAAAAAGAAAAAAAAAAACAAAAACAAATAAAATTTCGGCCGCGCGCTTGCGCTCTTCGGACGCCCTGTAAAAAAAACAACAAATATCAGCTGATGTCTGTCACTCGTCTTAGTCGTTGTCCTAAGGATTGAAAGTTGGCAACTCTTAAGACAAAGACTAATCAAAAACAAAAGCAAAAGCATTGTATGAACACTCCCATAAGAAACAGTGGTTTTAACTTTCTTATGACAAGACATATGACTAAACCAAGACAAAAGACTAGACAAAAGACGAGTATGAACGATCCATTAGGGGCCGGTGCACTATCCGGACACACGATTTTTTGGAAAAAATAAAAATTACCTTAAAGTAGACCTCAATAACGTTTTTCCAAAAAAAAATTTGCGGATTATCCAGTATTTTTTGAGAAAATAAATAAATAAAACCTTAAAAAACACGTACAAAACAGCATTCTAACCTCACTTTTCATTCAATTCTGACTTCTTCTTTGTTTTTCAACCGCATCAAAACAATATTTGCCAATAGGGCTGTCTAACGAAACATATGATCAAATCCAAGATGTCTTCCATAGGACAAACAAACCGATTTCCCATTAGCCGTAATGTTAACAAAAACGTAAATTTTACAAAAACGACAAGAGCTTTAGTCTCAAAAATTAATCAGTTTTAAGAACAGATCCTTTGTGCATATGGGAAAAATGCGTTTTTCTTAAAAATATTAAACTAAAGCGAAAAAATCTGAAATAAAACGGACCATGTTTTCTTCAAAAAAGTAGGTTATGTTTTTGTTTATTTTGTTTTTTTTTAACTTTTTTTCTAGTTTATTCACTTATTTTGAATTATTACATGGGCGCACCAAGGGGGCGGGGGGCTAGGGGCCCGGACCCCCCCAAACCACATATTTTTTAGATATTTTCCATATATTTCATGAATAAACAGAAAAAATATATAAACCTAAGGTTCATCAGCTCACAACAGTAAGTACTGTTCAAATTTTACAACAGTACAATATTCGCTGTTGTATTACTACTGTTACTATTACTTTTCTTACTGTTTTTTTGTAACAATATTTGCTCAATTATGTATCTAAAAGTTTATGCAAATAAATATATACTCTACAATTGGGCGTAACAGCATATGACCCATTAGGAGTATTAGAACCCAGGTTTTTTTGAGAGAAATTGAAAAAAATATCTGACAGAACTTATTTGTTTTTCCTGTGGTCATCAAAGTCAACAAAGATTACTTTTTTTCCATCTATTATTAATGATGGCATAAAAAAATTTTTTTGGTAATAAGCTCAGAACAGTACCATAGAAATTTCACAACAGGACTTGTAGTAGGTTCAGTCAGATACTATACAAATTTTACTATACTATACAAGTTTTAGGTGTCAAAAAGCATGGAAATAAAGGAAAATTTGCACCAAAATAGTTTAAGATAAAAAGTGGTTTGAGTTAGGGAGATGGTCAAATTCACCAGTTTATTCTAAACTGTTTTGAGGTCTGTAAAATAAATATTTATTAAAGAAAAAGAAACTTTGATGATACAGGACCTCACTCGACACTATACAGGCTGCTACACTGCCAAAAGTTTATTTAAGAGTTCTGTAGGATGGTGTACAAATTTGGTTCAGCTCATTATTCACCTTTAACCTCATATTGTTTTTCTTTTCTTTTTTCTCTGGACCCTTTTTTCAACCATCATTTTAAAAATTTTTCAACCGTTTTGAAACAATAATCCATTTAGGAGAGACCCAGTCATGATCATTGCTGTACTCTAGTTTTGAAAGTTGCTTGCCTAGAATAGTAAACAAATCAGTGAAATATTTCTTAGAGTTTAACACAATTCTATGTTACACTTCTGCAAAAGGTCCACTCAAGCACAAAAAAAGATCCCAATAGAAAATGTTGCCAATGGCAGTTACATATTTATCCAAAACCGAGGGGTGAACAGCTCTCACAATTGGTGTACACATTTCTCACAATCTGTTCACAATCTTTACACAATCCCTCCCAATCACCGACAATCGGTCACAATCTCTCATAATCTCTCACAATCCTTCACAATCTTACCACAATCCCTCACAATCTTAGCAAAAGATTGTGGATTTTCACAATCGGTGTACACATTTTGGGGTTAGCTGGTCCCCCTCAGTTATTAAGTAGCAGGGCCGGTCACGGTAAATTAAGAGGGCGGCCAAGGAAACTATAGACAGGATGACCTTCTTTTTTTTTTGGTTGCCAGAATTTTTGATGGGACGGCCCCCCCTTCCGGTACGCAGGTACGCTACGCCGCTGCACAGTCCTCCACAATCCCTCACAATCTTGCCATAATTGCCACAATCCCTCACAATCTTAGCAAAAGATTGTGGATTTTCACAATTGGTGTACACATTTTGGGTTAGCTGTTCACCCCCTCGTCCAAAACAAACCTGACAAAAAACTTTCGAATATTTCAATTTATCCTCTATTGTCAGGTAATAGAGCACTTATCCACTTTCTTTTCCCTTCTTTGAGCTGATACCTAGTTCATTTAAATCAAGATGATTTTTTAAGGTCAAAATACTTGGCATTCCATCAAAACTAACATTATCAAGCTCTCCCCAGCTGCCACAATTCATAACAGCACTCAGAAACTAATAATAATGATTCAAACTGAGTAAAAAACTGGAAAAAAAGTAAAAAAAAACAAAAGTAAATAAAAACATAACCTGACTTTTGAACAAAACATGGTCCCTTTTATTTGAGATATACTGGCTTCAATTGATTTTTTTAAGAAAAACGCATTTTTCCCATGTGTACAAAGGTTCAATACTTAAAACAGCATCTTTGTTGTAAATTAAATCGTTTCACTTTTTTAAAAAATTATGTTTTTGTTAACATTGCGGCTTATGGGAAAACGCTTTGTTTGTCCTATGGCGACCATCTTGGATCGAAAAACAGCTGATCGTGACAGTTCATTAGACAAGCTAAAATCTGTGGCTTATATTTTGCAATGTTGCCACGTTTCCGCAAAAATAATCAAAATAAGGAAACAAATATTATTAAATCTGTTTTGATCACACCTAAAAAGATAAAATTAACCAAACTTAGTACAATGAAGCTTGTTGGCAATAAAGTGATATTCTATTAAAGTCACCCCAACCACTACATAAACCAACCTAAACCAAACTGAACCAAACCTAGTACAACCTAACTAACCCCAACCCAGCTCTACCTAAACCAACCCAAACCGAACCCAACACAACCGAACGGAACCCGAACGAAAACAAACCGAACAGAACCAACTGGTACCGAACCGAATTGAACTCATCCCAACAAAACTGAACCCAAACGGAACTGAACCCAAACGGAACTGAACCCAAACGGAACTGAACCCAAACGGAACCGAGCCCAACTGAACCAAACCCGCATCTGAACCGAACGGAACCAACCTGAACCGAACCAAACCAACCCGAATGGAACCAACCCGAACCGATCCCAACCGAACCGAACCAAGCCCAGCCGAACAGAACCAACCTGAAACCAAACCGAACCGAACGGAACCAACCCGAACTGATCCCAACCGAACCGAACCAACCTGAACCAATCCAAACTGAACCAAAACAAGAAAAACCAACCCAACTGAACCCAAACCAAACCTAAATCAAGGCATCCCAGCTCTACCAAAATCAACCCAAACCCAACCTTTCTACAAATATAATGAAACTTATCCTTTTTTTTTTTTTTATTTAATCAACGTATAAGGTACATTTTCAAGTAAATTAAATTAAATACAGTTGTTTAAAATCCTAACTTATTATTGCACAAGCAATGAGCAATAATAAATCACCAAACAATTTTATGTAAGAACAAATTTTTTTGCAGCCGATTTAAATTTTTCTAAGTTTGAAAAATTAAAATAATCAAGTTTAGAGTAATGTTTATTAGCAGTGTTTGATATTCGGTTTACTGGACAATGGAGCAAGTAGAATGCTCTACAGTATGGCACATGTAGAAGAGACTGGTTACAAGTGTGATAAGCTGGAATATGTATTTTAAGAGTTTCTAAACATTCAGGACTCTTAGTAATGTTGTTAAAAATTTTATATACAAAGCACACATCGTAATACTCTCTTCTGCTGGACAAACTGTTCAGATTAAGGTAGGACTGAGTTAAGTCTCTTATAAGATGTGTGCCAGTTTTTGAAAGAGTGTAGCATGCAAACTTTAGAAATTTGTTTTGGACATTATTTAATCTGTCTATGTGGATTTGATTATAAGGACACCAAATAATATTAGAAAATTCAAGTATTGACCTACAATATGAAATATACAGTGTTTTCAATGCAAAAACATTTGTAAAGTCCTTACATGTTCTTTTGATGAACCCTAGCATATGGTTCGCCTTATTGATAATATTCTCATAATGGGTGTGGAAGGACAGTTCACTATCCAGGTAAACACCTAAATCTTTGATGACTGTAACTTCCTCGAGAATAATGTTATCAATAGAATACTGAGCTGGCAATTTTACGGTTAGCCGGCTAAATCTTAAAAATTTGCATTTATCTGGATTTAAAGACATATCATTGGCCTGGCACCATGAGAAGACAATGTCAATATCTCTTTGTAGCTGCAAAATATCTCTTAGTGACGTGATTTTAATAAAAAGTTTTAAATCGTCAGCAAACATTAGGAAATGACAAGAGAGTAATTCGCCAAGGTCATTAATAAAGAGGATGAAAAAAAGGGGTCCCAGGTGCGACCCTTGGGGAACGCCAGATGTTACTGTGAATGGATTAGATAGGTGACCATTAATTTTAACTTGCTGCCATCTGTCGATCAGATAGGAGCCCACCCAATTTAGCAAAGCTGCAGATAAACCATAAAAAGAAAGTTTTAATAGCAGCAGAGAATGGTTTACTTTATCAAAGGCTTTGCTGAAATCATTGTATATAGCATGTGTCTCTAGCCCTTTATCAAAGTTTTGAAAGATGTGGTTTGTAAACAAGTACAGGTTTGTATCTACAGACCGGCCAAGGGTGAAGCCATGTTGTTGTGACAGAATTTTACTCTGGAAATGGCCAGACATAATTTCCATGACACACTGTTCAAAGACTTTAGGAAGTGCTGATAAAATACTAATTGGCCTGTAGTTTTTGATGTCACTTTTATCGCCAGATTTGTGAATGGGAGTAATGTAAGAAAGTTTCCAGACATTTGGAAATCTGCCAGATTTTAGAGAACTGTTAAAAAGCAGGTAAAGAGGATAGTAGAGTGTTTGAGAGCAAAGCTTTAAGACTCTGTTTGGAATTCCATCAGGGCCTTTACCTTTTTTGATGTCAAGGGAACTTAATGCTTTTTCTACTGCAACAGCGCCAATAGTGATTTCGCTAAGATTATCATGTATTTCTTTATCAACTTCCTGTGGATGGTTTTTCTTTGCATTGAACACAGACGAAAAGAACCTGGCAAACAAATTGGCCACATCCTCACCCTCTGTTGCTGTTGCATCGTCCAAATGCATTTCCTGGGGCACTGCTCCAGTACTCGATTTGGAGCGAATGAATTTCCAAAAAGTATTTGGATTATCATTAACAGAGTTTTCTGTTTCCTTTATGAAAAGTTCATAGCAATGAGCAGATAATAACTGACATTGCCTTCTCAAAGTGCTGAAATGAACGTAGTCAATATCACAGTTAGTACGTTTATATTTCTTATGCGCTAACTTTTTCTGAAAAATTAAGTTTTTTAGTTCATGAGAAAACCATTGAGGAAATTTAGACGAAGGTTTAAACACTTTAACTGGAACAAAATTATCGAAGCACGAAAATAGGACAGAGTACAGATTATTATTTGTTTTATCAATATCATCATCCAGAATAGATAGCCAGTTAAAACTTAAAAAATAATTATTTATTCGTGCGAAATCCGCATTTTTAAAGTCATAGTAAAAACACTCTTTAGGTTCCAGATTTTTTGCGGATTTACTATGTAATAATATTTCTAAAGGTGGGTGCAATGGATCTGGTTTAACCAGTCCAACACTCTTTACTACGGCCTTAAGCTCAAAGTTTGCAAAACAGAGATCAAGAATTTTATTTTGGTGATTTACTATCCCATTATACTGAGTTAGTTCGAGAGATGCATACGTATCACACACTAGCACATCTTTTGCATTGAACAAATTTGACGGCGAAAAACCGGACTTACTGACGTTTTGAGAGCACGCGACTTCCGCAAAATTGTAGTCACCTGCAACATCTGAAGGCAAGAAGCTCGAGTCTTCGATGTTTTGAGACCATGTAATGTCAGGAAGGTTAAAATCACCAACCACTATAACTCTTTCGAACAACTCGCCTGCTGTTGATACCGACTTTAAGTGGGCTTCATAAACGGATATACCCATGTGTGGAGGAATGTAAACGCAGCCGACGCAGTAAGTTGCGTCACCAATCGACACTGACACCCAGATTTCTTCAACGGCTGGGTTACTAAAGTTTAGCCGGTGAGATTTGTAACGGCCGTTTATTGCAAGAATAACTCCACCTCCTTTTGATTTAGTACTGTTTATAGAGTTTCTGTCAGTTCTATATACGGCGTAACGAGAGTCAAGAAGTTCAATAAAAAAAAAAAAAAAGAAACTTATCCTGATCCAAGCCTTCCCTTTTAATTTATTGGTTAAAAAAATATGAATGCCAGAAAGAAGGGAAAATTAAATCAAAATATTTCCATTTCCAGTCAGTCGGCTCAAAGAATAAAACCCCAGCAAATGGCCCAAAGTCCATAGTATATATGCCCAATATCCCTGTGTATGTGATTTTGTGTGCATTTTAGATAGAAATTAATGGATCGTTCATACTCGTCTTTTGTCTAGTCTTTTGTCTTGGTTTAGTCATATGTCTTGTCATAAGAAAGTTAAAACCACTGTTTCTTATGGGAGTGTTCATACAATGCTTTTGCTTTTGTTTTTGATTAGTCTTTGTCTTAAGAGTTGCCAACTTTCAATCCTTAAGACAACGACTAAGACGAGTGACAGACATCAGCTGATATTTGTTGTTTTTTTTACAGGGCGTCCGAAGAGCGCAAGCGCGCGGCCGAAATTTTGAATTTACCGCCATTAATCATGTTTTTAACAGAAAATCTCAACATAACCTCAAAATTTTATTTGTTTTTATTTTCTTTTTCGCTTTTGTTCTTTCGTGTCTGTGTTTCGTGCACAAATTAGGTTAAATAAGATTGTTTTGTGTAGAAAATGACTTTTGAAAAGGGGCCTTTTTATTGAAATTGAATTTTTTTTTCAGTGGGTTATGACTAAGACTAATCAAAAACAAAAGACGAGTATGAACAGCCGATTTTGTTTAAGACAGCTAAGACTAATCAAAGGACAAAGACTAATCAAAAACAAAAGACTAAGACGAGTATGAACAATACTTATGTGTTTTTTATTAAAAAAAACTATTTTTTTTTTAATTTTCCGTACCTAAATCAGTTTCAAGATCGCTAAATTAATATTTTCAAAAAGAATCGTCATCAAAAAATGTCTCGTTTTAGTGTCCGGATAGTGCACCGAAACCGAACTTTAATCTCTATTTTAAGCCGTAGAATACTTGGTTAAAATATTGACCTCTAATTTCAGGACATCCTGTATCCTAAAGCAGTAGCCGGCAAACTTGTAAGCATAAATTTAAGTTTTTATAGTGTTTTAATAATATAATACAATAAAATATTTATAACATGCTGTGCTAATTTATTGATGACGCCGCTAAATACAAGCACACGCTAATCTACAAAACAACTTTCTTTTTTATCGACCGCCATTGCTGAAGCCTGCCCTAATTTGCATACCTACAGGTAAAACTTCTTAAATATCGAAAAATATAGAACTAATTTAGACTTACCAAATTGTTTTTTTCTTCTACAAGTTCTTGGCTAAAAATTCACACTAAAATTTCCACATTTAATAAGATAAATCACGCGAAAATTTACCAAAACCAATAAAATTTCCACGCGCACAAAAGAACAAAGAAGCCAAGCCGCAGAAAAGCAGAGTACGCCGGTTGGTTGGTTGCAAAAAGAGGGCTGGGCACCATAGAAATAGCAGTTTGGATTGTTAATAGTTCAGTCGCACTGGACGGCGGGAAATTTAAAATTCAGATTCACAAGACATCTAAATATAAGTACCAGTAAGTACTTTAAAAACAAATGAGTTCCAAGAATTAAGTTTTAAAGGAACCTGCTCATAGGTACCTGTATAGTATATTAAGTAAGTTTAAGTCATTAGCACAGATTATTATTGTCATTAGCATTTTCTCAAAATTTAAAGATATAAAAATCTTTCCTTTGGGGGTATGGTCGTAAAATCAGAATGTATGGAAAACTTTACTTATATTTGGAGCTTGGTATTTTTTATATGTAAAAATTTCATAAAAAAATAGCAAAAAGTATTTACAGGAAAAAAAAATTTCAGGGCTTAAAAAAAATCAACTAAAAATTTGCATATTGTGCATTTTTTTGTGTTGCTTGTAAATAAATTAATTACTAATTTATGAGTAACACCCTCCAGCAATGCATGCACACCCCGATTCAAAAAACGCATCACGTGATGGACCATGGATTTGCAACGGTTTTAAATGCAGCATTGCCTGATGCGTTTTTTGAATCCGGGTGGGCATGCATTGGTGGAAACAGGGTGTGATGATGCGTTTTTTGAATCGGGGCATGCATAGGTGTAAACCGGGTGTAATACCCTGTTTCCACCAATGCATGCCCATCCCGATTAAAAAAACGCATCAGGTGACGCTGCTTTTAAAACCGGTGGAAGTCCATGGCCCATCACGTGATGCGTTTTTTGAATCGGGGTGGGCATGCATTGGTGGAAACAGGGTATAAGATTCATCAGTCCCTATATGGTGGTGCGTTAATTTCTTGAAGCAGTGTAATAACATTATCGTATAATACTAAATTAATTTTTGAGTAAAAAGACACCTATATACAATTTTTTTTATGAAAAAATAATAGTTTTACTTATAGGGTGCCATTTACACCTTGTTTCCACCAATGCATGCCCACCACGCACAGATTGATTAGCTTAAATAAGCCACCACGATTCAAAAAACGCATTAGGTGACGCTGTATTTCAAACCGGTGCAAATCCATGGGCCATCATGTGATGCGTTTTTTGAATCGGGGTGGGCATGCATTGGTGGAAACAGGGTATTACACACATGCTGATGATTCATGTGGGAGTGGCCCTAGTAGCCCTTCCACTGTGACCACCAGTGGATCTATTGTGGCTCATATTACCCATACTTCAGTCACGGATCACCAAAGATCCGTGCTTCAGTTTTAAACTCCAGCTCCAGAACAAATGGCAAAAAAGAAGTGTTATGTAAATTTTGAATTATTTTTGTGTGTAATACCTATGTATGTACTGCGCAGTTAACTCTCAAAAAACAAAACTGCATTGTTTAACTTATCTGTCTTTTTTGTAGTTTAGTTTTTACTCGTTTTAATATTTTTAGTTTTATTAATGAAGAAAAACTCATAAAAAAACCTAATGTACTTGCTTACTAACGCTCTATTAGAAAAACGTACACATAAGCAGTGTACGCAGAAATCAATCCTGGGGGGGGGGTCGAGCCCGGACGCATAGATGAATCGCGGGGGGGAGGATTTGAGCGCAGCTCGAGGCATTTTATTCTTGATTTTTGTGGAAAATTCACGTTTTAGGGGTAAATATTCAGTGGCTCTGGGGGGGGGGGGCTTTAGTCACGAAGTCCCCCCTGCGTACGCCACTGCATAAGTACAGATATGTCACGCACATTGATACACTTTTTGTCCCAAATTCAACGTTTTTAAGGATTTCAGATATTTCTATAAATCTCCCTTAGAAACATCTAAAACCATTAAATTTAGGACACGCTGTACATTTATAAAATTTTTGAAGCAATATTAATAAAGAACACCCGGCGGCAAGTCAAAAAAGGTGCCGAAGGGGCCCGCCGCAAATGAATTTGTTTGAGTTTTGAATGAGTTTTGTTATCCTAATTTTAAAATACATAAAAAATAAATTTGCTAAAAAGACTCAATTCATGTATTTACTGTGTTTGTAGTTCCATTATTATTTTTAAATTGAGTACTCAATTTTATTTTATAAGTTATTGTTCCTGGCTAAATAACAAAGAAAAAAATGCCACGTGGCGTTTAAATTACCGCCAAACTGTTAAAATGAGAGAGTTGTACAAATTTTGAATACAAACTTTTTTCGAAAACGCATTTTTTTCAAAAAATTTGTATTGAAAAACGAGTTTTTATAGTATACCCTCCTAACCTGTCAAAACACGCCCGGTTAGGATAAACGGGTGAACAATTGTCCTAGCTGTGTGACCACGATTAGGTTTAACATCGATTTGGCCTCCCAAAAGGAGGACAAAGAAAAAAGAACGTATCCTCCTGTCCAAACACGCCCGGTTAGGATAAACGGGTGAACAATTGACCAAGCTGTGTGACGACGATTAGGTTTAACATCGATTTGGCCTCTTAAAAGGAGGACAGAGAAAAATAAGTTAGTTTAGGACGGAAACCCTTCTTATTTCTCTCTATCACAAATCAGAAAAAAAAAGTTTACTTCAAAAACATAAAAAACTCACATTTGTTTTGCTTAAATTAAATTTTTGCGCTAAATATTTAAACATAGGTGTGCGCGCGCAGCACCTTGGACTCGTCACGACAATGCACTGTTACCATTTGTAAGAAGTAATAGTTCTTCGAACATTTTAGTTGGTCTCTCATTAACGGCTTGTGTTAAAATGCAGCGAAGAGTTGCTGACACTCGTCTATTTTTTTTGTCGCGAGACATGAATTACCCCCTCTCAAGGTTAGGGTCTGGATACACCATTACTTGTACCCCATACCCTATACGATTTTTATCTAGATTAGAAGGCGCCAAAAAACTCTTTCCATCCGGCGCCATCACATCTAGCTACGCTACTGAATAACCTACTCATACTACTGATTCTCCTTATATCAAAAAACAATTGTATGATATAATAAAAAATATTAACGTAAATTCTTAAGTAGCACTGGAACAAAATTTTTTGAAAATAGATTAATACCTATCTCAAAACATTTTTTTTGCTTATCACTTTATTCAACGAAAAGTTGTGCAAGCATAAGGTTGTGCTTGACCTTCTGGGTCCCAGTATTTATTTTAGTAATAATTTTATACAAAAACAATTATTATTATACTTGTGTGTTTGAAACTACAGCCAAACAAGGTATAGAAACGAATATTTTAAATTGTGTGTGTGTTAGTTTAGTTATAAAAGCACCAAAATTATGGTGGGCACAATTAAAATTGATTTAATACTATTAATACTAATGGCTTTTAAATGGTATATATATATAAAATACTTACATTTATTTTACCTGCATTCCAGTTTCAAGCAATTTCGATTTGATAAAATAATGCCAAATATTAATAATATAACCCAGGACTTTTAAAAATGTGGGTTAGGTTTGGTTGGTTCAGTTAACTTGTTGATTTTATTTAACTATAGGTAATAAATCATAAGTATAATATTTTAATATAATATAATAATAACCTCAAGGTAGAGGAATAGTCATAGGTATTATTTTTTTAGCACAATGTCAACCTTAAGTCCCAAAGACATACCCGTGGAGAAAAAATCACTCCACGTGCCTCCACTAGAAGAATTAGTTCAGGTTTTTAAATCTGGATTAGTCAAAAATTTTGCTGAAATCACAGTTGAAGTCGTAGATTGTCCAGATTTGACTCAACAGCCTTTTACTTTGGCCAGCAAAGGTATGTACAGATTAAATCTATATCAGTACCATTATCTCCTACACGTCCATTATTAAAAACGATATAAATAATCCCTTAAGCCTTTTTTAAAAAGGCGTTTATAAAAGAAATATAAGTGTCCTTACCAGCATCCAATGAGCGAGCATAATTTATAGATAATGCAAATTATAGAAACAAAGTTTGTTAAAAATATATTTAGTATTAATAAAAAAATTAGTTTTCGAAATGTTAATTGTAGAAACCGTAAACAAACCGTTTACTGATCTACCGGTAGAGGGCGCAGTCAGTTGCATCAGCTATGGCCGTAGAAAATGAAGGCAATTACAGTATATAATATATTGGGCCCAAAATTCGAAGGAACGTTAATTTTTAATTATTTTCGACAACTTTTTGCCCTTAGCTCATTTTTTTGCCATAATCTTTTCCCTTAAGACCGAGAAAGGGAGTTTTAACGTTTTATATTTCAATAAATATTTTTTTTATAAATTTAGTGTCACGATTTTTGTGTTTATTAACTTTAAATTTATTTAAAAAACTTTTCTACAATTTACCTTTCCATACTATGCGAGGATTATTTTGTTTAATAATTTGATTTGAATATGATAGGTAAATACATAGATGAATTAAAAAGCAAAAGCAGGTAAGTCAATTTTGTATCTATCTATTTTTGGTCTAGGTCTCGGTGGAAAACCAAAACTAATAGAAGTTGGAGGTGTGCCCTACTTGATTCCTCTGGTAAACCGTACGAAAGTATATGACTTAAAAGATTTAGCGAAACTAAGCGAAGCCGATCCTGCATTTATCATTGGAGCAGGAGCTGGACCGCATCCCTTTATTGGAGTTAACTGTGAGGTAAATACTTTTCCATACATAATAACTCCTGCTTAGAAATACTATTTCTTACAGCTTTATTTTACTGTTTATATTTATTTTATATACTGCCTTACAGCTAAAAGGTACATAATTTTTTAATCGGAATTTTCTAAATCTAATGCAAACGATTTTTTTGCCACTTACATCCTTTTTATTCTTAACATTAAAATTTCTAAAACTAAAATTAATGTTTTTTGAAGCGTTTGAAAAATATATCCAAAAGTCGTAAGATAACTTTAAAATTTCGTTTAAGGGTGGTTGTGTGGGTGTACCTCCAATCAGATTTGAGTTAAGTCCCAATCTATATCAACAGTACTTTGTTCTTATGTCGTAAGTTTATTTTTTAAATCGCGATTTACTTTATTTAACTTATCTATATACATTTTCTCAATTTTTGATGGATTTCTTTAAAATTGTCCATATATTTAATATAAGCTTTTTCTACATATTTTAGTTGCCCGCAATAGTTACAGCTTTGAGCCTCTTTTGTAGCTTTAGGCAAGGTATTTAATATTATGAAAGGGTAGTGCAAAATTTAACTAACCATAGTAGATCGGCAAAATATCACACAAATACAGCCCAAATGTATGAGTGTGGTACATTTCACATTTAAATTTCACTCTTAATATTTATTTTACATACTGCGTTACAGCTAAGAGGTACAAAATGTTTGACTCGGAATTTTCAAAATCTAATGCAAACGATTTTTTTAGCCCATTTACATCCTTTTCATTTCTAACATTAAAATTTCTAAAACTAAAATTAATATTTTTTGAGGCGTTCGAAAAATATATCCAAAATTCGTAAGATAACTTTAAAATTTCATTTAAGGGTGGTTGTGTGGGTGTACCTCTAATCAGATTTGAGTTAGAGTCCCAATCTATATCAACAGTACTTTGTTCTAAAGTCGTAAGTTTATTTTTTAAATCGTGATTGGCTTTATTTAACTTATCTATACACATTTTAATTGACTTAATTTCATCTTCAGCATCACTCAATATTTTTGTTGTCAACTTTTGTTGTATTTCTTTAAAATTGTCCATATATTTAATATTCGCTTTTTCAACATATTTTAGTTGCTCGCAATAATTACACAACACTTGGGCCGGGTTTTGAGCGTCTTTTGTCGTTTTAGTCCAAGTATTTAAAAATGATGGAAGCATAGTACAAAACGTAACCAACTTTTTTTGAATTTGCAATTCTAGTTCCCCCATTTGAGGTACACAAAATAAAATATAATAAAAATTTACCTTTATTTGTTTTCAGGGTATCATCAACTTACATCTAGCCAACAACACAGTAGATCAGCAAACGAGAGTATCGAAAGTCGAGGGTGATGACGAGCACTGCTTACAAACAATTTTGCCAAACACCGAGACCCGGATGGCTTTGCTTGGCAACTTTTTTGTCTCCGAAGGCAAACCTGGAAAGGTAAAAACTGTTGATAAACATAATAGTCAAGGTCGGTCTAGAAGCATTTTATATTACTTTTTGGGCAAATCGCTATTTCTACCTCGCTGTATCTGAATATCTTGGTTGCCCATAGCAAAACATCGACAGGGACTGAGAATCCCCTCCTTCGAACCTGCAAAACTAGTTTGTTTAAGTTTTATTCAATTTTTTCGAAACCGAAAGAGCAAACATTGCAAAGAACACTTTTTTATAAAGAATAACATTCGCTTTTCAACGATTTCTTGATAAAAAAAAGTCAGGATTAGGAAGTAGCTCTTCAGTGGCGTCTGTAAATTAGGATTATTCAGAAAAGAATGATTATCATCATATATCATGTTTTATAAAATTTTCGCCAAAACTACACTTCTTGGAAAAAATGTGTGGCCGAAATTTACGGACGCCTGTGGAAAGTTACCCAACATATAGATCCCATTCTGTGCTACACCATTTAAAGGGAAATTTTGTTATCCACCATAAAGTAAGGAAGGGATTGATTTTGAAAATTTACTTTACATGAAGGGCACAACTGAAGCGGTAATCAAAAAATAAAGTTCACCCTCTTACACAGCATTTAAAAGGAAATTTTATTGTCTACGACGAAGTATAGAACATATTTTTTGATAAATAAAAAGCTTGGATATTAAGAAAATCCTTCGAACACTAAACCAGCAATTTTAAAGAAGATAAAATCGAATAAAACATTTGGCAAACATGATTTTTAATTCTTTTTAAATGATCCCCATTTAAGGACGCCGCTGGAGTTATAAATCGAACCTCACTGACTTGTACATCATTGAAAGGGGAATTTCACTAAGTACCTATCTACAATAAAGTGTAATACATATTGTTTCACATTAAGCTAAACTTCTCAGAAAATTAAGATAAAAATGTAAAAAATGGTTTGTTTTGTGATTATTAAAAATGATATTTAATAGGGACGCCGCTGAAGTTTTAAATACGAAATTTATCCCAACCTGTTCTACCGCGTCTAAAAGGGAATTTAATTTTCTGCAAGTATAAGATACCTTTTTGCATAGGGAGATTGGTTTTTGAAAAAATCGAATAACATGGGAAATGTTTATTTTTTAATTACTTCAATAAACAGACGCCGGCCGCAGGAAAGAATGCAATTAATCTAACCCTTACATACTTTATTAAAAAGGGAATTTTATTGTTTACAATAAAGTATATAATACGTTTTTCTCTAAAAAGCGTAGTTTTGTAGAAAATTTGAAAAAACTTAAAAATTCCAGGTTTGGCGGGTTTTCCCAGCTAAAATTTTAAAAACATTATATGATTATTTTTTTTGTTATATAATTACACATTTTGGATGCCCGCAGCCATCTTGAATGTTTTAGCCCCTGTCACCGTTTCGCAAGCGGCAACCGACAAATTCTGATTCAGCAGGGTCGAAGCCTTAAGAGAAGAGTCAATAAAACGCACTAAGATTGCACATATTTTAAAACTTTAAGCCACATGGCAACACCGCGTTCAGCACACTCCCGTCCTTCTAGAGTGCGTTCGAGTAGGCAACCCGCGCGCCCCGAGGTCCATTTTTTCGTTCGAGTTGACGCTCGGAGCACGCCCTTTTGCGTTCGAGATGCCACCGAGCTTGGAGATGGATGGAGCTGAACCCAAGCTTGAGGATGGAGAAAAGCTGGCGTATTACATAACCCTACTTTTTTATACTTTTAAACTTTTGTTTACATTTTTTACGACTGTTTTCTTACTGTTTTTTTTTGCAAAATAAAATACATGGACGCAGTTCAGTTTGCTGTAGAATTATGTTTCCAAGATTCTGAGGATGATGAAGAAGAAATACTACCAGGGTGCTCCAAATGTATAAACTTAGAGGCGATTTTAATCTAGGGTTTTTTATTTACAAAGTTTTAAGTTGCAAAAAGAAACAAAAATTTTCTGCCGAAAATTTAGGGTTAGAAATTTGTAACACTACTAACATTATCTAACCTAATCTGTGTTTGTAACCGGTGAATGCCTTTTCCGTTTGAGTCGAACCGCGAAAACCAGGGCGTTCAGTCCGTGACGTCACTACGCCCCGCTCGCTCGACGGGTTTTCTACTCGAACGCACTCTTTGTAGAATGCTTGAACACTGTTGCTTGTTGCGCTATAGCCGGAATAAGGTCTTTATATATTTTTTTAGGTTATCAAGGTACATGTTAAAAAACGTACAGGCTCTGACAATTTCATTGAGTGTCTCAGAAAAACCACAGAAAATCACTTCAGTCAAGACCAGCTCGTAGGAGTCGGAGGGGCCTTTTTAATAGCTGAGGGTAAAGCCAAACAGCACATAATGAGACCCTTCTCCAAGACTCCTCTCAAGACCCAGGAGCAAATGGATAATTGGTTGAAGTTTTATGATATGTCAGCTCCTCTGGTTGCGGTTGGAACATTTGTTAGCAATGATGGGGTAAATGCAAATATGTGTATTATTTTACTACTAAAAAGAAAGACTTTTGAGTTTACTTTTTTGATTTTGAGTAGGATCTTATTAGTATAAATATACAAATTCTTGTTTTGCACATAAAGGAAATACCTGAGTAACCAAATAGCTATTTATGCTGCAGTTGAGGTAATAATGCATAATTTCTTGTCAGATTGTTCTGTCAAACAAGAAGATACAATTTTTGTTTAAAATTTGTAGACAAGACGAGAAAAATTTACATTTACTGTGTTAGGACCGCTCTAGGTATCCCTTTAAAAAAAAAACATATATTGCTCTGCTGGCTTTAGCAGAGCAACAAACTTTAGAAATAAAACAGGGATGATAAGAAAACAATCTACAAGGTTTTGATATTTAATTACTCTACATTTACCGTGTCAGTACCAACCTTGGTACATTTTCATATAAAAATTTTAAGGCGGCTCTGCTAGCTTTAGTCAAGAGAAAAGTACACATTAATAGTAAATAAAGTGATAAAGGGTTTAATTGCTTAAAATTTGCAGTGTTAGGACCGCTCAAGGTACTCCTTAAAAAACATATATTGCTCTGCTGGCTTTGGAAGAGAAAATTTTTTTTGAAATAAAACACGAATGATAAAAAAAAACCATCTACAAAGTTTTGAAATTTAATTGCTCTATATTTACCGTGTCAGTACCAACCTTGGTAACATTTTAATTTAAACAACTTAAAATCCCGTATTGACTGATCTTTAGTATTATCACTAGTATTATTTGAGGAGCTTGCGTTCAAAAGCGACTATATCCGTTTTTTTGCCGATATGTTTTTTTTGCGATTTTCGGTTAAGTTTCACAAGCTCTGTTAACCGGTACGTTCATTTGCGTTCAAAACGGGCCATTTGTATTTTAAAATCGCATATAAAGTCGTGTATAAAGGCGAACCGACAAGAAGTTTTTCTCGATTAATGAAAATTTTTTCGAAATGGATATAGCCGCTTTTGAACGCAAGCTCCTCATTTGTATCACTACAAGCACTGTAGTTTGCATAATCGTCATTTAGTACTCTCACTAAAATAGTTCAATGAATAGAGGCCAAAATAGGGGGGTTACCCTACAAAAAGTCCGGTAGTTCTGAATTTTGGATATGTTGTTAAGCTCAGGAGGGTTGTTAAAAATCGGAGTTTTCGTCACCCCCACCCCTGTGCTCCCTCCGCCATCTTGAAAAAACCATAAAAAATTGGCATTTTTTTTAGTTTTTTGCCTTTAATTTCGTTCCAGTACACTAAATCGCAAAAAGAGTTATATGAAATTTTTTAGAAGATATAATTATCTACAATTGGGTGGTACTATGGTTGTTCTGCGAGCAGTAGTTAACGGAGCTAGGTAATTTCCAAAAATGACTAAAATCACGTGCTTGGGCAAATTTTCAGATTTTTTTCTACTTTAGACGGCATAAGCTCCGAAATACTTTGTTCTAGTGTAAAAGTTCTAAGAACATATCTCGTAGAGAATTTTATCAGCTACAAAATCCATTCTTTAAATGTATTTTTAAATATTGTAATGGAGTGGGAGTAACTTTTAACTTAAAGTAAGTTAGAAAATATTAATTTTCTTAAATTTAGTGCTTTAAACGGCACGTTTTTTATTTATTTTTTTCAGTAAATTTAGTGACGTATAAAAAGGTAAGTAGGGGTCAAACACCTCCTTAAATGAACCTCTTCAAAAACCCCCCCAGACCCCTCAAAATCTAACATATTTAGGTTTTCTCAAAAAATACGCTTCTAAGAGAAAAATGTGTAATATACTTTATTGTAGACAATAAAATTTCCTTTTGAATAAGGTACAACTCGATGGGGGTCAACTATTTATAAACTCTTCAGCGGCGTCCGTTAATTGAAGTAATTTAAAAAAGTAAAAAAATATCCATGCTTTTTCCATGATTTATTCGATTTTTATTTAAACCAAGGTTTATACAAGAAAGTCGGATTGGTTTTATGGTTATAAATTCAGAGGCGCCCGTAAATTTAATCAATTTTAAAAAATCACAAATTAAAATATTTTTGTTACAAGTTTTATCTAATTTTTTCAAAAACTAAGCCTAATTTTAAAAAATGCTAAGACGCACTTTATTGACAGTAAAATTCTCTTTTCAACGGTGTATAACTCGATGAGGTTTGACTTACAACGAACCATCCAGCGACGTCCGTAAATGGGAGCCATTTAATGGTGGGTGTGCTTTCGGGCTGTTCGGCCGTTGTCGTTGGAAATTCGTTCTCGACGTTTCGCCATCTCGAGTGGATGGCATCTTCAGGAGATGTTGACTGTTTGTCGGCTTCTCGAAGACTGGTGGTTAGTCTGTCGCGGGCGCAGGTTATATACGCTATGGTGGGCGGGGCGTATATCAGAGCTGGTCGGTGATTGGTCACATTCCCTTGATTCAGTTTTGTTATTGTAAGCGAGCCGTTTAGTTTTTTTAAGAACCGAACCGAACCGAACCGAACCCATGTTCTGTTAATTTTAAGCGTTTCTTCAGATCTGTTGAAGTTCTGCTGGTGTTTATGAATTTCGATTGCTTCTCTATAGAGTCTTGGATAGTATGAAGAGGAAGCGCAGAGAACTTGTGTGTCTTCGAATTTTATTCGGTGGTCTTCATTGTTTAGTGTGTGGTCTGCAACTGCGGATTTTTCCGTATAGTCGACAGTTGACTTTGTGTTCTTTGATTCTTGTGTTTACGGACCGTTTGGTTGTTCCGATGTAGACACTTCCACAGGTACAGGGAATGCGGTATACCCCCGAAGAAGTTAGTGGGTTCCTTATATCCCTCGCAGATCTGAGGTGGTTCTCGATCTTCTTAGATGGCTTGAAGATCGTTTTTATGTTGTGTTTTCCCAGAATACGTCCGATCCTATCTGTCACTCTAGGGATGTAGGGCAGAAAGGCTCTTGAAATAACTTCACGGCTGCTCAGTCTACCGCTAGTGTTACTTCTAGTGCTCGGCTTTGGTCGTATACATTTATCTATGTCGCTTTGAGTGTATCCATTTGCTACGAGGGCGTTTTTAAGATGGTTTAATTCTTTGTCTAGATGTTCTGGTTCGCAGATTCTTTTCGCCCTTTCTACCAATGTTCTTATTACCCCTTTTCGTTGGCACGGGTGGTGGTTAGATGTGTTGTTTAGGTAGCGGTCTGTGTGAGTAGGTTTTCTGTATACGGTATGTCCTAGTCGTCCCTTTTCCTTGTTACTAGTACGTCAAGGAATGCTAATTCTCTGTTGTTATCTGTTTCCATTGTAAATTGTATACTGGGGTGTATACTGTTAATGTGGTTGTCTACCATAAGGCCAAACGACAAAAGTGTCATCTACATATCGAAACCAGAGTTTGGGTTTATGAGGGGCATTATTCAACGCCTTCTCTTCTAGCATAAACTAATTAGTTTATGCTTCTAGTTTCTCCATGAAAAAGTTCGCGATCACTGGCGATAAAGGGCTACCCATTGATACTCCATCGATCTGTTCATTTTTATTAAATTCTTTAAAAATTATGTTTTGCACAGGTTTTATTTGATTTTCTGAAAACCATACCCTTTATCAAAAAAATTGTTTTTTACTTCATTGTAGATAATAAAATTTCCTTTTAAACGTTGTGTAACATGGTAAAAAATATTTCATATTTACCGCTCCAGTAGTGTGCTTACTTTAAAACAATTTTTTTAAATCACACATTTTTTAAAATTGGTTTATTTTACGGGCGCCTGTGAAGTTATTATCATGAAACCAATCCGACTTTGTTATACACCATTTAAAAGTAAATTTTATCATCTACATAAAGTATAAAAGACATTTTTTGATAAAGGGCTTGGTTTTTAAGAAACTCGAATAAAATATGTAACAGAATTAATTTTTTTGGTGATTTAAAAAAAATTGTTATAAATTAAGCACACCACTGGAGCGGTAAATATGAAATATTTTTTACCATGTTACACAACGTTTAAAAGGAAATTTTTTTATCTACAATAAAGTAAAAAACCATTTCTTTGATAAAGGGCATGGTTTTCAGAAAATCAAATAAAACCTGTGCAAAACATAATTTTTAAAAAAATTAATTAAATGGCCCCCATTTACGGACGTCTCTGGCGGGTTCGTTGTAAGCGAAACCCCATCGAGTTATACAGCGTTGAAAAGAGAATTTTACTGTCAATAAAGTGCATCATAGCATTTTTAAAAATTAGGCTTAGTTTTTGAAAAAATTAGATAAAACTTGTAACAAAAATATTTTAATTTGTGATTTTTTAAAATTGGTTAAATTTACGGGCGCTTCTGAATTTATAACCATGAAACCAATCCGACTTTCTTGTACAGCATTTTAAAGGAAATTTTATTTGCTACAATAATGTATAACACATTTTGTTCAATAAACCTTGATTTAAAAAAAATCGAATAAATCATGGAAAAAACATGTGATATTTTTTGACTTTTTTAAATTACTTCAATTAACGGACGCCGCTGAAGAGTTTATAAATAGTTGACCCCCACCGAGTTGTACCTTTTTCAAAAGGAAATTTCATTGTCTACAATAAAGTATATTACACATTTTTCTCTTAGAAGCGTATTTTTTGAGAAAATTTGAGAAAACCTAAATATGTTAGATTTTGGGGGGTCTGGGGGGGGTTTTTGAAGAGGTGGTTAGTTTAAGGAGGTGTTTGACCCCTAAGCTCTCTTACCTTTTTGTACGTCACTAAATTTACACAAAAAAATAAAAATAAATTAAAAACTTGCCGTTTAAAGCACTAAATTTAAAAAAATTATTATTTTCTAACTTACTTTAAGTTAAAAGTTACTCCCACCCCATTACAATATTTAAAAATACATTTAAAGATTGGATTTTGTAGCTGATAAAATTCTCTACAAGATATGTTCTTAGAACTTTTACGCTAGAACAAAGTATTTCGGAGTATGCCGTCTAAAGTAGAAAAAATCTGAAAATTTGCCGAAGCACGTGATTTTAGTCATTTTTGGAAATTACCTAGCTCCGTTACTACTGCTCGCAGGACAACCATAGTACCACCCAATTGTAGATAATTATATCCTCTAAAAAATTTCATATAACTCTTTTTGCGATTTAGTGTACTGGAACGAAGTTACAGGCAAAAAACTACAAAAAGTGCCCATTTTTTATGGTTTTTTCAAGACGGCGGAGGAAGCACAGCGGTGGGGGTGACGAAAACTCAGATTTATAACTACCCTTCCGACCTTAATAACATATCCAAAATTCAGAACTACCGGACTTTTTGTAGGGTAAAACTCCTCTATTAATTGTACTAAAAGTCTTGTGCGATTCATTGCAAAAACGCAAATACGTTCGATGCATCCCGAAAATAAGCGGGTCGTGATAAGAAAAAACCAGGGACATGTACAGTGCTAAGAAGGAGTCACGTAAAATTGCCGCTGCTAAGAAACAATCGCGTATATGATTCGTTTTTACGTGGTTTCTTGTTAGTACTGTGTAAGTACGTGGTTTATACCTCGTATGACTGGGTAGTGTGGTGCAGATACGTAAACACTTAACCACGAATTTACGACTAAATCTGAAATATACGCGTATTTTTCTTAAAAAACATGTTTACAAGAAACACAATATCTTGTTTTTCCAAAAAATATTGAATACATGGTTTCTCCTTATGATGGCAGCATAAATATTGCGGAGTTCTGACAGGTAATAGATACTTACAAGACTTACTAACCAAAACGTCCATCATGTTTAAAATAAATAAAGACAGTGCAAGTCTGAAATTTTCTTTGAAAGAAAATACCAGTTATACAATTCAATTTTTTATGATTTTAGGGTGACTTAGATTTGCGAGTTCAGCATTTCCATAGCTTTAGTCATCATGGTGAGGCTGGACACTACCATATTGACACAACACCAGAAACTGTAGAATATTTGGGATATTTTGCTGTGGCCAATGAACTATACAGATTGGATAAACCAGTGGCTACTCATAAAATCGGCAGGGACTAAGCTACTATAAATTGGAGGTTTTTAAAGCAATATTAATAATTGTAAAATATAATAAATTTTATTTTGCTTATGTTTTGGCTTATCAACTTTTATTTAGGGATCATGCTTAAATTAAGTAACATCAATGAGTATATGACCCATATAGTGGCAACCGGCGAGCTTTGCAACATTGAGGGGCAGATGGCGCTGAAATAAATTCGTCTAATACGCAATATTCAGGGACTATTAGTACCATTTAGTTGCATGTGCAAGGCTCGCCAGTTGCCACTCTATATTGGTCATATACTCATTGGTAACATTCAAGAGGAGTTGCAGCCTTTTCTTGAAAAGGTGTAACAAAGGGGGAGGGGGGATTAAATATAAAATAAAATTGACAAGTATACAAGAGAACAATAATATACTACTACTAATAGGTATAACTTTTTTCATACATATCTTGTGTCACTTTTTATCTCCAGGGTGAAAAGTGACAGATCAGGGATGAAAATTTAAAATTGGGTATTAAGTGATAGATCAGGGATAAAACATAAAAATCTTTAAATCCACCCCCCCCCCCCAAAAAATAAAAACTCAAAAAAAGCTTAAAAGTGTAAAAAAATAAACCTCAAGAGTAAAGTGTTGTTCGACCCTCAACAAATTGTAGCCCTTGCCAAAAACTTTTTGCCTCAAGATAAAGCTGGGTTTATACAGAAATATAGGATGACATAAGACATAGCATGACATAACATAACAGGGTTGAACTTATGACAAACCCTGTTGGTGTTTATACAGAAAAAACATGGCTATGTTATGCCATGGGACATTAAAAGATGCCCATCTTTTTTCTTTTTATGTCATATCTTCTGTGAAAACTCATTAGGCAGATGAATCTGACATCATTATTTACCATTGTTCACCATAACCCTATGTTTGATTGTGTTTTGATGGGTTTGATTTTTTGTTTGCTCTGCCCTAATACATGTGGTGATGGCTTTTTGGTTAGTTTCATAAGTAGTGTTATTTATTTCTTTTAGATGGATGAAGAATCCACACTTTCCACACAAAAGTCAAACTATGTTTGGACCAAGCTTTTATGTTATGTTATATTTTTTGTAGAAACAGCCATTTTCCTTCTGTAATGCTAAGTCAGGCTATGCTGTATGTTATGCTATTTTGCTGTATAAATCCAGCTTAACAAGTTATCCCTAGGTATATAATACTTGCTGCAATGTTTAAAAAAAATTTAAACAATAAATATAATTTTGACATCATGCAGGAATATGAACAATGTGATTTGTGAGTAAAATTTCATATTGTACACAAGATAAATCATGATTTTATACTGAATTTTGACTATTTACATTATTTTAGGATTGTTTATTTTGTACCTATTGTTTATCTAATTCTTTTCTTATCTATGACAAGTTGGCCAAGTCCAAAGTGAGTAAGGTTATAAGGATTCTATTGCAAACTTTTTGATAAAAATGGTCAAAAAATTCCTGTATTTTGCGTATGGTAGCAATTTGTTATCCCACCGAATTCATATTAACAATCCCAGTGCAGAAAGAAAAGGGATTGGAAAATTAAAGGTAAGAAAGAAAACAATTCAATATTTTTTGTTTACATATATCTGTAGAACATAGTTTTCCACCCATTAATTCACCCTAATTTGACAAACCTAACAATTTATAAAATTTTTAGTCAAGTCCAGTAAAATCTTACCCCTTTGTGATTTCATTTGCAGGATTACCAAATAAGTTTTATTACCTTTTCTAAGAGATGGGGTGGCTGTTCGGCTACAATAGAACCCAAAAAGAATGCGGTCTGTTGGGGCGCAGTATGGGAAATTGACGAAATTCACAAGGAAAGTTTAGACAAGTAAGAAAATTCTAGTTTTCCAAAAAATATTTAAACTTTTAAACAAATTTATTAAATGAAGGAAAAAGTTAGGTTAAATACCGTTCGCTATTGCGAAAGAACTACTTTTTGCTTGTTTCACATCCCACGATTTTTCCTCTACAGATGAATTATAGCTATTTCTGTCACACTTTTGAGAACAAGTGATGAAGAAAAGAAATATTAGTTGTCAATCAGAAGTTGGAACCAGAGATATTTAAACTAATTTTCTTAGATTGAACCGTTCATAAATTGCGGGTTGGGGACCCCATAAATTCTTTGCAGATGATTGTGCAACCATCTACTAGAGTCCCTGTGTGTTGAAATATTTGGATATATTAATATAATATAAACTCTATCATCTACTAAATCGAACCAAGCATAGCAAGGACAAACCTACTAAAAAAACCATTAATAAAGTTCATCTGTTATGAACCCTTCATCATTTAATCCTGGTTTTAGACAAGAAGGAGTCCACCACAAGCTATACATTCCGCTAGAAGTTCCAATTGAATTAACCACCGGACAGAAAGCCATTTGTAGAACTTATCAACAAACATCAAAACCTCCTGAACTTAACTGTCTCTCAGAACTGCCCCAAGATTGCAGACCTTCGGTGCCTTATCTACACACAATCCTAAAAGGAGCAGAAGAAAGTGGGTTGCCCTCAGAATACCTCGAGTTCTTGAACAAGATTCCACACAACGGGTTTCATGGTCCCGTCGATATTAATTTACCATTGGAGATACAACATGTAAAGAAGCACTAATAAAGACAAAAGTAAAATATTCTTATAAATACAAAAGTGTTTCAACAAAATGAAAAATACTGTTGGAAAGTTGAGTTCAAACTTTTTATAGATTGCCGCAATAGTGTGGGTAGGCTCTAGGCCTGTCGAAAAGGGCACATGAAGTGCCTTTTCGCCAATACCCAGGCATCCCCCTTACTGTGTCCTTCCTTAGCTGAGAAATCTGCTCTGTACAAAGGCCAGAATATCGGGCCACCTCAGATTCACAAGGTCCTCCGTCATACGGCTTCCTCTTCGAATACCTCTCTTCTTGCCTCCTTGTGTGCTTCACATGATGTGAGAAAATGTGCCGAGGTCACGTCCTCACGTCGTCCTCCTTCACTCTCATCTTCGCCAAGTGTTCTTTGTAGGGCGCAGCGTCCGGTGAGGACTCCAAATATGGCTCCTACCTCTCTGCATGTTCTACGGAGTACCCAGTCCCCACGGAACATGGTGTATCCGGTCACACACCCTGTTTGACGTTACCTGTATTGGTGCATTCCTTTTGTGAGCCCGACGCATTTCTGCCGCGATATACCTCCAGCGAGTTTGCCGGTTTTCTCGTTTCCTGGGACTTCCATATGTGGCCTGGGGCACATACAAGATCCACCTCTCTTGTTCCGACTAACACCTGTAGTGCATCCGCATACTCCTATACCAAACCCGCGGACATGTTTGGTTTGCACAATGCTTTCAGCGCAGCTTGGCTGTCTGAACATATGCACACTCGCTTTCCTGTTTTGTTCCTGAATTCTCCCTCCCATACCTTTGCTTTCCACGTACAATCCTGCGCAGGTCGAATTCCGATCTGTTAGCCTTGATCCGTCTGTAATCTTTTTTTTCAGGCTCGCCAGCCTCTACATGTTTTCGAGATTTTTGATGTTAATGGTTTTCACTGCCTCCGGCCACGGATCCGTAGTGGATTCTCGGTCTTATGATGGCCGTGAAGATCGAGTACATGATCTTTTGGCTGAGTCCGCACTTTCTTCGTACCACCCGTCTTACTTGCCAGAATGCGGTCTTTATTGTTAGTCGGTCTATATGTGGCTTCCAGTCTAATTTACAGTCTAGCACCATCCCCACCCAGACAGCACACTTCGTCCTAGGGACGTACATATTATGTCCATTTTACGTCGGTACGTCCCAGGACCAATAAAGTAAGTACTATGTACGAACAATTGTGTACGTACATAGCCACTAGCCACGTATGTTTTACGTCCCTTTTACGTCGGTACTTCTCGGGACCAATAAGGTACGTACTGTGGACGTACAAATGTGTACGTCCATGGTACGTACACTAGGAACGTATATAGTCAGTGGCGGCTCGTGACAGTAAAGTTTGTGAGTTCTGCCGATAGGGTATAAAAAATGCTATTTTTTTACAGTCTCCAGATCACGTGTCTATTATAAAAAGTAAAAAATTTCTCTTGTAACAATCCTTTTATACGATTTTCCCCGGCTTGAACCACACTTTTCTATTAAAATATCGGGCAATGGCTGTCCTTCTTTCAGTTTTAGTTTTTCTTCATAAGTAAAGAGAGATAATTTTTTTACATTAATTAAATTATCCACCACATTCCTTGTGACACAATTATAAAAAAACAAACAACAAACACGACCATAACCTCCCGCTCATGCGTTTGGCGTCTTTTAAATAAATAAATACGCCTGCAAACATGCAACGCTGAGCCCGCCCGCCCGGAATTGTACTGGAACTGCAAGTTTTGCAGCTCTATTTTTGCCTACATTTAGCTATCTAAACCCAGGAGCAAGTGCGGTGCGGGGCGAAGGAAGGGGTTCCTAGCCGAGCACAGATCTCGTTAGCCGCCCAGCTACGTTGTGTTGCAATTTAGCAGCGCAACAATGCCAATAACTTCATTTGACCGACTGTAAAATACGGCCTTCGGCGACGGCGCGCGGCGTCATACTCAACACACGTACGCGATTTGAAGGCCTACTATACCAACACCGGACCGAAAATATACTGCTATTCCAATAATTTTAGAAATAAAATAATTATATTAGAAAAATTGCAGCGGCTGAAAAATAGTCAAATAATGTGAAAATTTTGGGGGTTCTGCAGCTCTGCAGCCCTTATGGACTAGCCGCCCCTGTATATAGTACATACATTTTACGTTCATTTTAGAGATGCGCTTCCAAACATTTAACAAGGGATTTTGCTGATAGATGGCGTACACTAGTTAACATTTAACGGCATTGTTAGAGATATATTACTTAAATATTAAATCAAGCAAAACAAACCTCAAACCTATCGAGGCTTCGAGTCTCGAGGTAAAACTGAACGATCCACTCTAAAGTAGGAATGTATATACAGGAAGCTGGAATTGTTTTAAACGGTACCTAGTCCTAATCCCTCACTCTTTTTATTTTAATTTTATGTCCCATGTACGTACCATGGACGTCTAGCGTACGTATATTTTAGGTACTACATACGTACCATGTACGTCTGGACTAAGTACCTTTTACGTTTAATTGGACGTACCATGTACAAGTTTTTTACGTACATTATACGTACATTCGTCCAAAATACGTCGGATGTACGTACACAGGTACAACGCCAAGACTGACTGTAGGAATTTAAGACATATTCTTTAAAATTTCCACCAATATCCATTTCTGTATAAGTAGGTTCAGCATTAACCTCAAAAATAGAGTCCAGATTATCACCAACCTTAATATTTATAAATAAATTTGGTCTACTTTAAGCTCATTTCTAGAATGCTGTCAATTTATGAAGGTTGACGTTTGAGATTCTGAAACTAGTTCACTAAAAGTGCTTAAACTGTTGGCAGTATCTTCTTCGATTTTTATTGCTGATAAACTCCATCTGTTCATGAGTACAGCAGAAATAAACCTCTAAAATGAAATTGTCGTAACGTCAAAGTTCGTCAGTCACAATTTTTGAAATATAAAACAATATTTAAAACATATCTTATCATAACAAAAACATTTCATGTAAAAAAAGGCCAAATACGCGAAAATGGCATTCCGTAAAAAGAATTGAGATAAAAGTAAAGCCAAGTTCTCCAATACAAATTTCAAAATTAAAGGTTCTTACTAGCTTGGAAGTATTTTTTTAAACTTTGCTATTACAGTCAAACTTCTTTATGTTCAATTTAGCACTGTGCCTAAGAGTCATTTACAGCCGTAATAGCCAAGTTTAGAAAAATATTTCCAAACTAGTAAGAACCTTTCATTTTGAAATTTGTATTGGAGAACTTGGCTTTACTTTTATCTCAATTCTTTTTACGGAATGCCATTTTCGCGTACTTGGCCTTTTTTTACATGAAATGTTTTTGTTATGATTTCACATCTTTTTTAAAGGAATTGGATAATACTTAATTTTTAAAATAGTAAAATATGCGGAATATTGTTCAAAACTTTTGCAATGCCTTACTTAAATTTTTGAGGTTTTTTAATTTTTTTCCATGGTTTTATCGTAGTTCCTATTAGCCTTCCAAAGCTCAGCTCTCTAGCATTTCTGAAACTGCACAATGTTACTTTTACATAACTTTATATGTATAGGGGAGGAGAGTATTTTTAAATTTTTTCTCATGGTTTTTCATAATTTCTATCAGCATTCCAATGCTCAGCTCTCTAGCGTTTCTGGAAGTGTGCAATGTTACTTTTATATAAATTTACATTTATAGGAGAGGGAAGTAAATTAAAATGTTGGTGTTTTTAAATTTTTTCATATAGTTTTATCATATTGTCTTTCAGTCTTAAAAAGTTCAGCTCTCTAGCGTTTCTGGAATTGGGCAGTGTTACTTTTACATAACTTTACATTTATAGGGGAAGGAAGTAAATTAGAATTTTGGGGTGTTTTAATTTTTTTCTATAACTTTATCATAGTTACCATCGGTCTTCCAAAGCTCAGCTCTCTAGCATGTCTGGAAGTAGGCAATGTTACTTTTACTTAACTTCACATTTATAGGTGAGGGGAGTAAATTAAAATTTTGGGGTTTTTTGATTTTTTCCTATAGTTTTATCATAGTTCCTATCAGTATGCCAAAGCTCAACTCTCTAGCATTTCTGGAACTGGGCGATGCTACTTTTATATACTACTACTTTTTCCCAGGGGTTTGGTCATAATTTCTATCAGTCTGCCAAATTTCAGCTTTGTAGCATGTCTGGAAGTACAGCAGAATATTGATGATCTATACATGAGTGAGTGAGTCAGTGAGTGAGTGGCAATTTCGACGTTTTTTGAAATTTCGTAACTACTTTACTACTTTATGGAATTCCATGAAACTTGGAGGGGTTGTTAATTCCATGGAGATCTACGACTGCAAAGTTTGAGATTCGTAGCTCATTCCGAAGTAGAGTTTTAGGTAAGTCAAATATCGGCTGAAATGTTTCTAGAAAAGATGGTTACATCGGGCGCGCGAACTTGGCGAGGCACTGCCGTGCCCTCAGATATGAACCACAGCAGCTAGCAAAACGTTGTTGTGTTTTATCTTCTTGGATTTCTTTAAAAGATCAAATTCTACCAAAATAACTAAATCTTTTAATATGTGAACTGAATTTTATAAAACGCAGACACAAATTTTCTTTAACCTATAATGGTTAAAAGGAATGGTGTTAAAACACAAAACAGAAATATTTTTAAAAAATGATAATGGTTAACATTCTATACAATACATTTACAAAAATACCAGTATTTGAAATTTTTTGACATTCTGAGATTTAATGATAAAGTTAGCTTTTTAGCTGTCACAATAAATACTGGCAGCACTTTACATGGCATAACATTTTTGTATATTATTAACTTATAAATACCCTGCGATTTGTAGAGAAGTTATTTTGGTATATTTTAACTCCATAGGTTATTGTCAAATACATCAAATATTTGGCAAAATACAGCGAAATAGCTAACGAACGAATATGCTACTCCAAGTGAAGTGCTGCTATTACATAAATATAATAAAGCAAACACTCATAAAACTTACCAATTTAAGGCATATTCTTTAAAATTGTCACCAATTTTTTTGCTGATGGCCTCTGCTCCATTTCTTCATGAGTACAGCAAAAATAAACCTCCAAAATTGAGTTGAAATTATCATCAACCTCAATATTTATTGGTAAATTTGGTCTTTTTCTCTTTTTTATGCTCATTTCAAGAATGCTGTCAATTTCTGAGTGGTCAGAGGTCTCAGATTCTGAAACTAGCTCACTAAAAGTGCTTAAACTGTTTGCAGTATCTTCTTCGATTGGAACTGTTAGAGCAATCATCTCCCAGATCACAAGTCCAAGCGCATAAATATCTGCTTTGGTTGTTATCACTGGTGGGTCGTCTAATACCTCAGGACTGCACCATGAGGGAGTACCGCAAAACTCTAGTATTTCTTGATCTGGCTGTGTGAAGTTCCCATCTTTAGTTACTGGTAGACAGACCCCAAAATCACAAAGCTTGCAAATGGTAAAATCACCTTTTGTCAATACATTGTAAGATTTTATATCGCAATGCATTAAAAGAGCTTCATCATGCAAATATTCTAATGCTTGTGCTATGTCCAAAGTAACTTTTTGGATTATATTGGGTGGGTATGGTCCTAAGTCATCCTCTTCTCTCTTTTCTATTAAATCACCAAGACAGCTTGTACACTCTTCCATTGCTAATATGTTGTTTCCCTCTGGACCCTTTACAAAAGCTCGGAACCCAACAATGTTTGGATGATTTAATTTGCGCAAGATTTCTGCCTCATTTTTTAACCTTGATTGAATTACTTTTGAATTTAAGGTGGTTTTTCTATTGATTAGCTTTTTTATAGCCCAAGGAGAGAGAAGCAGTTTATTTGGCAGGGGAGAACGTTGGAATTCATACACTGCTACTCCTAGAAGAAAAAATTGAACCTAAAATGAAACTGTTCTAATCGCACACTACATATTCATGTAGGTGAATTTTAACAACAGGAAAACAGTTTTTATATCCCAGTTTTTTAAATGTAATAGTCACAAATTTTCATATGACTTAGATTATAATAAAAGCAGGCAGACAAAATAAAAAAGTGTTTATGTTATTAAGGACCAATAAATCCTTGATCGCCTTGCTGTCATTGTGATTTTTGTGTCAGCCAATAATAATCCATTTTTTTTAATAAGTTATTTTAGTAACTTTAAAATTTGCACCCTGAAGAGCCATTGGATATGAAGCACATTCAAAATAATTTGTTCAGAAAATACAATTTTCTTTATAAATTAACTCTTAAACAGTAAAGTACTTTACCTGTCTCAGAGTATTACAGCCTGGATTACAGCAATTTTTCAAAAAATAACTAGTTTAATAACTTAAATGTATGTAGGTATATATCTACTCATATTTTTTAAAATTATTATATTACATGTTTGTGCTTTTTAATTGTTATTAATATTTTTCTTTTTTCATTTCAAGTCATCAATGGAATTGTATGTTTTACAGCATTGATTTAAAAGAATATGAATAGCCAAGTTTGTTCATTTAAATTTTTTGTAAATTGTTGAATGTCAAGTATTGTGTCCATGCATTTGTCTTTGTATTGTAGTTTTGTGTATACATTTGGATTGTTTAACTAAGGATTGAATCAAGGTTTGGTATTCCTAAAGTTCTATATACCTACCTACTTTGCTTAAGGATGGAAAGTAATCAAATTGAAATAAAATTTTTAGAATTATGGTTTGTAAGATCTTTGCAGCTGTAAGTTTCCTTTTTAACATTAATTTTTAAGTTGTTAAAAACTAACCAATGTTGTAAGTCTTATTATTTTTATTTCTAGTTCTTTTATATTTTTACTTTTTCTAACTAAAACAGCAAATAATAGTAGGTACACTCACCCAATTTTTCAATGTCTTATTTTCCTTTCAGTGCTGTTTGGCAATACCACATGGTTTTAAAGAAGTATTGTGCTCAATTTACAAGTGCATAGAGTCCACTGAATTTCTGGGCTTTTCAGAGTGTACCTGCTGGAGTTTTTATGCTTTTATTATTTCGGCATATTTTAAATATGTATATCACCCTATCCTATAGGTAGGTATATACATATTATTCTAAATACGCCTTAGGACAGATTACCTTACCTGATCCATAGCCTAATTTTTTCATGTAGGGTGAAGCTGGAATTTTTAAAACTTCCATTAATCTTTTTTGTTGTCCGTTTTTAATTGGTGTACTACTGGTAGTATTCATATTGAAGTGAGTTAAGTACTTTTAAAATCCTTTAACATAAAATCAAAAATACAACCGTTTTTAACTTCCTCACTTCACTTTCCGAAAAACCACAGAAAGAACAAAGTAAATAAACACATTAGTTGATTGCTCGTTCAGATGACCGACTGGACCGACAATCAAGGGGCTGCTCAAAAGTTACGCAGCAATTTTATACATGTTAATCCAAGGCCAACACAAAAATAGTAGCCCTGGTTAATCATTGACTTCTATACCTTCTATACTCATTTTGGTGTATATCAGAGACAAGTCTCTTTTTTGTCTCTAAATAAAACAGAACCGCCAATGCGAAACCGAGGAAAACATGTCAAAAGTAATAGCCAAAAAAATAGAAACCCTGACGTTGCTTCGCTACCTGTAAAGCTTGCTTGACGATGAGTGACCTTAATGGAAACGGGGTATAAAAATCGGGATGAAAAGTAACTGAAAAGACATAAACAGTAAAATTATAAAAAAAGCTCGGAAAATAAACTAATAAATGCGAAAAATAGCGTATAAACCTCATGTTGAAAGTGCCTTTTTATTCGTCGACGAATGGCACAAACTTTTTGCCTCAAGATAAAAAGTACCTCTTTTATCTCTTGGTTCTTGGTACATAATATAATTAATATTTAAATTGCCTATTTAGGTTTTGAAATTTAAACCTTTTGCAAATCGCTACACTTTTTGTGTAATATTTGAATAATATTTGAATAAACCCGCCTGCGCGACGCATGAACTACAATTTAATTATTTCCATCAACTAACCAAACCAAAGTATAAAATTTTTTATCTATGATTTTTAACCTCAAACTTAAAAAAAAGAAAAATATGTTTTAGGTTTCAGTGCTAAAGCAAGTAAAACAATTTTATTCTTATTTAACGAACTCCACAAGTTTTTTATAATGTAAGTTTTAATTAATTTAATTTTTGTACATACCTATGAGCTTATGCGTGATTTATTGAACAACATAATGCACACTGAAAAAATTTAGTTCTTAATTTTATATAATATCTTACAATACTAAACAATTGTAAATTAAGCATGTGTCAGCAGTGCACTATGGGTTCATATGTATCAGGTAGCCCATTCTTAAGCCTGCAGGCTATGAGCCGGGTCTGTGAGACCCAGGCCCTGTTAGTTTCAAAAGTACCAATAAGGGGCATCCAGCCAGCTGGGTTAAATTACATAAATGGGCGATTAAAAGGGAATATTCTTGAATTATGTAATGCTCAAGGGAGGCAAGAAGGGTTTAGAAAATGTGATACAAAAGGGGGAGGAGAGTCAGACATCCTGAATCGAGGGGTAAACAGCTCACCCAGAATGTGTACACCGATTATGAAAATCTACAATCTTTGCTAAGATTGTGTAAAGATTGTGAGGGATTGTGAATGACTGTGGTAAGATTGTGAAGGACCTTAGAGTAATAATAATATAAAAAGAAGAAGTCAACCGCGGCCCCCTGTAAATTTTCCTATCTGTGACAGTCATTCCTGAAAACTTAGAATTTGCAGAATCCCCGGTGATGGCAACATAGCTGCGTCACTGGAATCATCTCGAAAAAACCACACTGGGCTGAATTTTCACAGTATTTTCAGAAACATAGCACTTCTTGTTTATTTTTACATCCAACTAAGTTCTTTTTTACAAAAATAAAACTCAGCACACAGAAAAAAACACCAAAAATTCAATATACCAAGTCCGACAACCAAGACAACACTGCATTTAATACAAACACATGTTACTGTCAGTGTCGACCTTAGAGCTTAGGAATATCTGGGCTAACCGTTCACAACTTGAGGACCCACCTAATTAAAATTGTTGCCATTATATAAGTGAAAAAATAATCTTTTGTTTGAAACTCGTAGACAATGATTGAGTAGAAATACAACTTTGGACTTCCTTCCATTGCCTTTATCTGAGGGCACGGCAGTGCCTCGCCAAGTTCGCGCTGCCGTACCATCTTTTCTTGAAACAGTTCAGCCCATATTTGACCTATCTAAAACTCTACTTCGGAATGAGCTAGGAATCTTTGCACTGTCATAGACCTTCATAGAGTTAACAACCCCTCCAAGTTTCATGGACTTCTATAAAGTAGTAAAGTAGTTACGAAATTTCAAAAAACGTCGAAATTGCCACTCACTTACTGACTCACTCATGTATAGATCATCACAGATCATCAAAATTCTACTGTACTTCCAGACCTGCTATAAAGCTGAAATTTGGCGGACTGATAGAAATTATGACCAAACCCCTGGAAAAAATCAAAAAGCCCCAAAATTCTAATTTACTCACCTCCCCTATACATGTAAAATTATTTAAAAGTAACATTACCCACTTCTAGAAATGCTAGAGAGCTGAGCTTTGGCAGCCTGATAGGAACTATGATAAAACTATAGGAAAAACACCCCAAAATTCTAATTTACTTCCCTCCCATATAAATGTAAAGTTATGTAAAAGTAACACTGCCCACTTCCAGAAACGCTAGAGAGCTGAGCTTTGGAAGGCTGATAGAAACTATGATAAAACCATGGGAAAAAATTTTAAAACCCCAAATATTTTCATTTACTCTCCTCCCCTATAAATGTCAAGTTATGTAAAAGTAACATTACCCACTTCCAAAAACGCTAGAGAGCTGAGCATTGGAAGACTGATAGGAACTATGATAAAACTATAGGAAAAAATTTAAAAACACGAACATTTTAATTTACTTCCCTCCCCTATACATGTAAAGTTATGCAAAAGTAACATTGTCCACTGAAAGACACTATGTTAAAACTATAGGAAAAAATTTTAAAACACTAATATTTTAATTTACTTCCCTCTCCTATAAATGTAAATTTATATAAAAGTAACATTGCCCACTTCCAGAAACGCTAGAGAGCTGAGCTTGTTAAGACTGAAAGATACTATGATAAAACTATAGGAAAAAATTTTAAAACACCAATATTTTCATTTACTTCCCTCTCCTATAAATGTAAATTTATATAAAAGTAACATTGCCCACTTCCAGAAACGCTAGAGAGCTGAGCTTTGGAAGGCTGATAGAAACTATGATAAAACCATGGGAAAAAATTTAAAGACCCCAAAAATTTTCATTTACTCTCCTCCCCTATAAATGTCAAGTTATGTAAAAGTAACATTACCCACTTCCAAAAACGCCAGAGAGCTGAGCATTGGAAGACTGATAAAAAACTATGATAAAACTATAGCAAAAAATTTAAAAACACGAAAATTTTAATTTACTTCCCTCCCCTATACATCTAAAGTTATGCAAAAGTAACATTGTCCACTTTCAAAAACGCTACAGAGCTGAGCTTTGGAAGGCTGATAGCAGCTATGATAAAACCATGGGAAAAAATTAAAAGACCTCAAAATTTTAAGTAAGGCATTGCAAAAGTTTTGAACAATATTCCGCATATATTCCTATTTTAAAAATTAAATATTATCCAATTCCTTTAAAAAAGAAGTGAAATCATAACAAAAACATTACGCGGCATTCCCTAAAAAGAATTGAGATAAAAGTAAAGTAAAGTTCTCCAATACAAAATGAAAGTAAGAAACTAGTTTGGAAATGTTTTTCTAAACTTGGCTATTACGGCTGTAAATGACTCAGGCACAGTGCTAAATTAAACATAAAGAAGTTTGGCTGTAATAGCAAAGTTTAGAAAAACATTTCCAACTAGTAAAAATCTTTCATTATGAAATTTGTATTGGAGAACTTGGCCTTACTTTTATCTCAATTTTTTTTACGGAATGCCATTTGCGCGTACTTGGCTCTTTTTACATGAAATGTTTTTGTGTTGGTTTATTTTAAACAGGACGTTTCAGTAAGTAAGTATATCTAACCGTTTCAAGTGTAAACTAAACAATCCAGTCTAAAGGCTACTACTTATACTACTTGGTGTGCAGTCGGCCCGCCCCCTTTTTACCTTCCTAGCCCGCACAGCAACGGCTAAAGAAGGTATTGTTTTCGACAATTTTTTTTTTCAGATAACACCGAAAATGTGTTATTTGGGTGTATTTTGACCTACCCTAGCAATATCGTCGTGATGTCTGTCTGTGTTGTGTGTGTATGTATGTATATCTGTCCGTAACGCGATAGCTCCTAAACCGCTTAACCGATTTACATGAAATTTTCAGGTAAAATAGTACTCGATACTGCAACGAGCTGATTAGATTTTAGTCAAAATTCGTGAATGCTAATGACAGTTTTTTGACAGTTAAAAAGTTAAAAAAATGCTAACTTTTTAATGGAACGTCGAAATCAATATGCGGTTTTCGGAATATAGTAGAGCGCGTTTTTTGAAAAAAATTATGTTATAACCGAAAAGTTCGTAGGAGCTTTAATTTCGGAGATATTTACAAAAAACTGTTTTCAAGGTTGATATAACGTGGAGTGTGCTAATGGGCTAGGAAGGTATCAGATCCGTCATGGATCCATTTATTTAATTCCAAGACGCTTGTTTTCCTTAAGGTGTGGTTTCAAACAGAAAAACTACAAAATTACTAAATACTTAGAGAAAATTAAAACAATCCTATGAAATTTTCCTTTGAATGGTTAATAGTGCTTCAACTCTCCAAACAGAAAAGCCGCATTTTAAAATAATAAAATAGAATTTCCTTAATACCGGTTAAAACTGTTGGAACAATGACTAATAGTTAATCGTCCTCTACTATAGGAAAGGGATTCCCTTTTTACCTGGGGATATAGTCCAAGTAGCTCAAAACGAAACCCGGCCCTGCTAACACGAAATCCGTCATATGATGTCATACGCCTGTTGCCACGTACTGAAAAAATTGGGGGAAAAGGGGCCGTTCATAAATTATGTTGTCTAAATGAGTTTTTGGCGCAGATTGTAATAAGAAATACACAGCATAAAACGGCGCGACGCGGGCTAATAAGCGCATGACAAATTGTCGCACGGTTTGAATAGACTAACCAAGTCAAAGCACTATATATTTTGGTAAGGTAAGAAGTTGAACCTTACTTATTATTTATAAAATTTTAAAGTGGCAGAGGAGGCGGCAACAGCGGAAAAGCTACATTGTTTACCAACAAATGAATGAATGACCGCCGAAACCGGGGCTACTACTTCTCTTTATATGTTATTACTCTGAGTGAAGGACTGTGGTAAGATTGTGAGGGATTGTGCAGGATTGTGGCAACATTGTGAGTGATTGGGAGGGATTGTGTAAAGATTGTAAAGGATTGTGGGAAGATTGTGAGAAATGTGTACACTGATTGTGAGAGCTGTTCACCCCTCATCCTGAATTTTTGTGTTACAGAGTTAAAGAATGTTCCCTTTAACCCATAACCGGTGACATAATTGGTGATGTGGAGACTCCTCTAATTTATAGCACTTTTTTAGTTTTTGTTGCATTATTGATATGTTTGATGTATTTTGTAAGATTTTATCAATTGTGTAGTGATATTAATTATTTATTAAAAGTCCAAAATAATGACAAAAAATTAGAAACCCACTATACATGAGAGGAGTCTGACAGATTCCTGTATACTGGTGAGAGGTTAACATATATGGCAATCTCTCTTAGTGTGTTATGTATTTTTAGAACAACCCCTATGTTGCTAGGTAAACCAGCCCAGATATTGATTAAAAAAATTTCATCTTTGAACAACTTAAGTCGAGGGGTGAATACAAGGGTTTGCTCACTTACCAAAATTTGTACACCGATTAACAGTATTGACAGATCTTTTCATATATTAACAGATATTAACATGTAATAGAAGCTATTGCCAACTATTTCCATGTATTAACAAAATATTTCCACATATTGCCAGGTATTTCCCTAGTATTATCACATATTACCAGGTATTGCAATGTGTTAATCTCGGTATTAACAGAGTAAAATAAAATATTTGTCCTAACTTAAATTTTTTTTAACACTGAAAAATAGATAATAATATATTAAGGGTTCATCTTACCGACTTTTTTTTCGGTTCCATAGCTTAAAGCGTTTCTTAATATAATCATAATATGACGTTTTAAGGTACACTTTAGGCTAAGTAACAAAAAAAAAGTCGGTGCGATGGGCTATAAGTCACTTCTTGCTGCTTTTAATGAAATTTTAGGACAGTATTTACTAACGCAAAACCTGTCAGTCTAGTTTACACCTCTATCTATCACTTTTCTTTGACAAGATGAAAAAAGGACAGATATAAAACATTTAATTTCTTAGAAGCTACATAATTTAAACAAGAATATGGAAATTTTGAGGAGTCATGAAATAAACCAAATTTATTACTAAAAGTTGTTTATTTTAATCAAAATTTAACTCAAGTAACCAAAAAACCTAAAAACTTTTTTAAATTTCCTTGTAGTTTGTTTTAATTTAAATTTGATCCGCTCTTCTCAATTAAAATGGATATGTGCCATGTAGCATATTGGGCCAAAAAAAAATAAAATAATTGTTGGTTGCGCATATGTCATCATTTTTGGGCCACCAGAGATTTTCTAAGTCTCATTAAAAATTTGAGTGTGGATCTTACCCCACCCAAAAGAAAACCAAACCCAAAAAAATACCAAACCTCACTGTACCCCACCTACAAAAAATACCTCACCAAACCCAAAAAAAAACAAAATTTTACCATATCTCCCCAAAAAAAACTAAACCCCACTGAACCCAAACATACCAACTCAGAACAAGATCAACCTCACTGTACCCCACCAGACCCAAGAAAACTCCACCGAACCCTACAAAACCTACCAAAACAGAATTCCATGAAACCCCACTAAACCCAAAATCCAGCATTTCCAAAAAATTCAAGTCATCATCCGACATTCATGTGCGCACCCAAGGCGGGCGCATCTAGGGGGGGGGGGCTTGGGGCCCAGCCCTCCCCAAGGCTTAGATTTTTTTACATATTTTCCACATATTTCATGAAAAAATACAAAAAATAGCTTAAAATTCGACATCATGAGGCTTCGACTTCCCCCCCCCCTAAGAGACCTCGGCCCCCCTCCAAGACATATTTCTGGTTGCGCCACTGCAACATTATGTAATTTAGATTAGAAGTTAGAAAAAACGATTGGATTAGTGAAACTAAAAACAGCTTGATAGACTGCTTATTTTAAGCATCAGGTCAATCTTCCCCGCCGTGTTTATGTTTTTCAATATTTTAATTAATATTTACCTACTTTGGAAGTGCTGCTTTCAAAGCATATAATTTTAAAAAATATTCAAATTTTCTACTACTTACCTGTTAAAACTCGACTCACAACACTGTAAACTACACACTTCTCACCTAAAAATTCGAGGTATTGACATATTAACCACAGGTATTTACATTTTATTAACAGGTATGAACATGTTATTGCCTAGGTATTTACAAGTATTGACACATATTAACTACATATTGACAAGTATTGCATAGTATTGACCACTATTGACCTAGTATTGACCACTATTGACACAGTATTGACACAGTATTGACATGTATTAACCAGTGATTTGTACACCGATTAACAAGGTGAGAAACCCCTCGGGTGAATAGCTCTCACAATTGGTGTACACATTTCTCACAATCTTTACACAGTCTGTTCCAATCACTCACAATCTTACCACAACCTCTCAGGGGAGGATCCCAGCAGAAATGCGTCGGGCCAGAACCGTTCCTGGGGCTCACAAGAGGGCAAATGAAGTCGGCCCTAACAGAGTGGACCCAGAAAGAGATACAAAGGGAGTGGACCAACACAGGAAACGCCAGACAGGCGAAGGAGTATGTGACAGGCTACATCAAATCCCGTAGAACTGGCTGCTCCGTAGAACACGAAGAGAGGTAGGAGCCATAGTGGGAGTACTGACCAGACACTGCGTCCTACAAGGACAACCAGAAAAAAATGAGAGTGAAGGAGGAGGCGACGTGCGAGCGATGTTGGGCCGAGGACGAGACCTCGGCGCATTTTCTCTCATCATGTGAAGCATACAAGGAGGCAAGAAGAGAGGTATTCGAAGAGGAAGCCTTTGAGACGGAGGACCTTCTGAATCTGAGGTGGCCCGATATTCTGGCCTTTGTACAGAAGACGGGCAGATTCCTTAGCGAAAGAAGGACGCAGTAGGGGGATGCCCGGGGGTTGGCGAAAAGGGCGCTTCATGTGCCTAGTCGCCAGGCCTAGAGCCTACCCCACACTACTACTACTACTACTACTACTACCACAACCCCTCACAATCCCTCATAATCTGTCACAATCTTACCACAGTCCGTCACAATCCCGCACAATCTTTCACAATCTTACCACAGTCCCAGTGGCGTAGCGTGGGGGTTCGTTGCTTCCCCGCCCCGAGGGTACTGGCGCCCCAGTGGTGCCCGAAGCGACCTAATCGTTATTAAGTAGCAGGGCCGGTAACGGTAAATTAAGAGGGCGGCAAAGGAAGCTATACACATGATGACCTTTTTTTTTGTCACACAACAATTTTTGATGAGCTGGGAATTTTAACCAAAATCTAATCAGCTTGTTACAGTATCGAATACTATTTTACCTAACAATTTTATAAAAATCGGTTGGGCGGTTTACGAGCTATCTTGTTACGAACAGAGTTAAACATCCACAGACAGACATCACGACGATACTGCTAGGCTAGGTCAAAATACACCCAAATAACACATTTTCGGCGTTATCTGAAAATTTTTCATCAAAAACAACACCTTTTCCAGCTGTGCAGGCTAGGAAGGTAACTAGACAAAATACAATACATAATTATTATGACAAAGTTTAAAATTATCCTTTCTCAAATTGAACGCAAAATGCTTTCTTAAATAAGTTAAGTATTTTAACCACACCCACCAACAAATATATATTTTCTTTAATAAAAAAAATCAACAGCTTAAGTCTAAAAACATGCACACTTTTAAAAACCAATATGTTCTTCACAAAATTGAGACAAAAGGCAATTACTTATGACACAAGAGTTAAAACTGTTCTTGCCTTTTTGAATGTATCTTCATAAAATTCAGTTAGACTATAGAAGGCCTTATTAATTAGAATATAAGTTTTAATTATCTAAAATGGCTTGAATGTAAATAAAATTTCATTCTATTCTATGATTGAAATTCACAGTCAGTTCCCTAGTAACATAGGTACATTTTAAAAACGTTTTTGAAACGTCCATTTTGGACCTTCTGCAAAATTTGGGGACGTTTAATAAACGTTTCAGTGACGTTCGGACGTCTAAAAAACGTTTTAGGGGACGTTTAAAAAATGTTTCAGGGGACGTTTAAAAAACGTTCAGGGGACGTTTAAAAACGTTCAGGGGACGTTTAAAAAACGGGGTCGTTCAAAAAAACGTCAGGGGATGTTTAAAAAAACGTTCAGGGGACGTTTAAAAAATGTTCAGTGGTCGTTCAACAAACGTTCAGAGGTTGTTTAAAAAACGTTCAGGGGACGTTTAAAAAACGTTCAGGAGACGTTTAAGAAACGTACAGGGGACATTTAAGAAATGTTTTAAAAACGTTTCAGGGATGTTTTAAAATCGTTTCAGGGACCTTTTAAAAACGGTTCAGGGGCCCTTTAAAAACGTGTTAGGGACGTTTTAAAAACGTTCCTAGAGCTCGGGCTAATCTTCGGGATTCTTGGTCTGGGCCCTTACATATTGGGCCCTTACATATTGAGCTCTTTTATATTGGGCCCTCTTATAACTTGACTCTACTCCAATCTGAGTATGGTAGAAAAGTTTTAAATTTATGTTTTTCTGATCAGCCTATGTAGATAATGATGATGATGCTGGTAAGAGAGATGTGAGGGACCTTAAAGGTACATTTTAAAAACGTCCTGCCTAACACGTTTTTAAAACGTCCTTTTTGGGACGTTTTAAAACAATACTTTTTAAGTACAGGAATATTGTGGACCTAAAGAGACGTAAAAAGTATGTTTTAAAAACGTCCAAAGTGGACGTTTTTTATACGTTTCATTTTAAACGTTTTAAAAACGTACTTTTTAGGTACGGGGACGTTGGTACCTAAAAAGTACGTCCCTAGGACATCCGGTGTTACTAGGGTTGCTGCACATCAGTCTTAAGACCTTTTTCAGCAGTCCACTGCGGTGGACCGTTCGGTTATTAGTTCTCTTGGTTTGAAGGCCTTATTAATTATAATATAAGTTTTAATTATCTAAAATGGCTTGACAGAAAATTCAATTCTATTCTATGATTGAAATTCACAGTCAGTTGCTGCACATTAGTCTGTAGACCTTTTTAAGCAGTCCACTGCGGTGGACCGTTCGGTTATATTAGTTGTCTTGGTTTAAATGCGAGAATCAAAGACAGAGCGCTTAATCAACAAACCTCAAAAAATCATGCATTTTCATTGTTTTTTAAATCAAAGATAACCTACCTCTGGAGAGGGGTTATTAATGGTTAATAGAACAGTGAAAATGCATGACTTTTTGATGTTTTTTGGTTAAATGCTCTCTGTTTGATTCTCACATTTAAATGAAGAGAACTAGTAACTGAACGGTCCATCACACTTGAATTGGTCTATAATTTTTGCTATTTTTATATAAAAAATTATCTATTTAAATAAAAATTTGAATTCTCTGAATATGAACCGAACCGAACTGTTTCTCATTTATTTGCAGATAAATAAGGTTTTAAATGTTAACACCAATATTGAATATAAAAATCATTAAAGGAGGTTTGTTTGGTTTGGTGAAATAAAACATTTTTTATAGGAAAAGCAGAATACAAACGCCTGTTGTCTGCAACGTTTGCGACAAACAATTTTCTTCCCGTTCTACTTACACCAGACATGCTCGAGAAGTCCACAAGAACGAATGGGGTCATTATGTAGAGCTGAAGGACACAGTTACAAAATTTTTTTGTGTTGATTGCAGTTTGTCTTTTTACAGCCACATGGATTTAAGGTTTCATTTAGACGAGAAACATCAGGAGCCTTGGGAATTGGATGAGTTGGAGTTTAGTGATCTTAATGAATTTAAAGTTTGGTTGTTGCAAGAACAAGCTTCTAAAAAGCTTCAATATGTTTTGAGTAGAGGATCTTCTAACAGAAAACAAATTTATTATGAATGTTGGAAATCAGCAACTAAAATTCCATGTCAAACTAAATCTAAAGGAATTATTTCTTCCTGCAAAATGCCATATTCTTGTACAAGTCAAATTATTGTAAATAAAAAATATGACACACCAAAAGTGAATGTTTTGTATTTTAAAACTCATTATGGGCATTCAGGGACCGACTATTTAAATAATCTATCCAAGTCAGAGGAACAAAAACTAAAAGTTACTTTAAATTTTAACAAATTAAGTGCAAAAACGTCTAGAAAAAGCAATCAGGGCTCTAGTACTTTAGTATCATGTTTTAAAAATATTAAAAACAAAAAAAAAGTAGTTTTGAAACACTTTACAAAGCCACCAAAGAAAAAGAAAACTGAAAAGGCTAGTTCACCAGTTGAAGATATATCTGACTCATTACCACAAGATACTGAAATGTTATCGGAAATATTACTAGAAACCTCAAAAAATTCAGAATCCAATCCTAATGAAAATAGTTTACTAGATACCTCAAGTTCAACTCTGGAACCTAAAGACACTGTTAATGACAACCAAACTTTGGTTAACATGATTGAGGATAGACTACAAATACTATCTGCCTCCATAAATAATGATAAGTATTCCTGTGACCAACTAGAAAAGATGTTGACCTTAGTTAATGCAGTTTTTAAAGAAGCTCAAGGTTTTGTAGTAGAAAATTCTATAGGCTTAGAATTAGAAAATATTGAAGTGAATGATGAATGTGATGGTGGGCAACAAGGGCAACATAATGATGCGGTGGAAGATTATGATTTGAGTTATAAGGAGGAAATTTAATTTGCTGAAGAAAACTGTGGGGTTATTCTAGAAGTGCAGGACACAACATATGAAACAATTAATATTGACTCTACTCAAAACCTGAAGCATTTGCATTGTGAAAGGGAAATTAATAATTTATAAGTTTTCACCTGACCTACTACAGATCTACTATTCTATAAAAATAATATTTTTTACTATATACAGTGGTGATATAATATTAAGAGAGCCCTAAAATTGTATGAAAATCTAATCCCGATTCAACTATGAAAAAGGGGTATATTTAAAAACTGCAATCTATATCTCAGTTTAGGAGTTATGACGATTTTCGTCATATAATTTTATTTACTATAATAAATTACAGATACTATCTGCTTCCATAAATCTTGTGACCAACTGAAAAAGATGTTGACCTTGGTTAATGCAATTCTTTTCTTTTCTTTGTGATTGAAAATTCTGCAAGTTCTGAATTAGAAAATGTTGAGGGCAATGATGAACGTGATGGGAACAACATGACGGAAGATTATGATTTGAGTTTTAAGGAGGACATTGAATATGTTGAAGATTATTCTAAAGAAAAATTTGGGATTATTCTAGCAGCATTCAGAGCATTCGAATTGTGAAATAGAATTAAATAGTTCCTAAGTTTCCACTTGACCAACTACAGATGTAAATCTGGATTTAATTGCAAAATAAATTGTTTTATGTTATATTTTAATAAAAAATTTTATGCTTTGAAGAAATATTTTACAAAGTATTTAAATAAATAGAAAATTATTAATTATTACTGCGAATTCCATAACTGTTCACATTTCCAATCATGTTTTCCTTAATTCAAACTTTAAATGAAAACCATTTTGTGGTTTTATAACCAATTCGGCAAACTCTTCCAGACTTTCCGGTTTTTCTTGGCATTTCACGCTAAATTTCCTCAAAATTGTGGCTAGTAAGGTTCTAGAGTTTCTTGAGCTAAATTTGGCTCCTAAAAAATAATAAATTATTTACTACTTAGTACTTCTTCTTACCCACTTGAAGAATTTATTCACAGGCTACTTTTTTTCCCACAATAAATTTCAAATTCTTTCGAATTTACCGCTCTCACCATGATGAGTTGAAGTTTGGCATATCTGGGTCTTAGGCTTACGCTATTGGAGACCAGGAAACAAACAAATACTTGGTAAATAAGTTTGCGACTATCTTTGTGACAACTCCATTTTCTTTCTGTTTAAGAATGCCAGGGAAAAAATAAAAGAGTTCTTTAGAAACCCTTACGATAATGATCGGAGAACACCAGATATTGCAAGCGGAGATCGCTTAACGCTTGCCTTAAGTCTCATATATCGCTATCCCTTCTCTCTCCTATTTTAAACGATTTCAAGAGAAAGATAAAATTATTATTAGGTTACCAAAACATGAAGGACTGAATCTTGCAAGTCCTGGTTATAATTTTTGGATGGTAAACTGCGACGTTGCAAAGCATTTTTGGGTAGTTTTAAGTAGAGACCCTGTATGTATGACATATTTTAAAGAAATATTGTAAAAATATGTCACACATCAGGGTCTCTAGTTTTAAGTTGTTTTGATGTTATTTTTTATGTATTTTTGGATTTTTAAAGTAAAAGAACATTTAAGAGACATTAAAATGATGTGCGATAAATTAAATTAGAAAATTTTGTCACAAGGTCAACACAATAACATGTGTTGCTATTTAGGTTAATGTTGTCAAGTAGTTTTTATCATATTTTTTTAAAAACATATTTGAGAATTTTATGAAAAAAGTGGTAAGTTTTTGTTTTCTTGTGTTTTTAATATATCTAACTTTTTTGGTTAAAATATTTTTACAAAATTGTTTATGTTGATTTGAGGTTACGGTTTATTTGTTGGAAGTGACAAAAATGTATTAATTTCTAACCTCGTCCATATTGGAAAATTTCGATATGGTTCATAGTGGGACAATGGGAAAAACGGTCCATACTGGGACAATCATAAATAATGCTTGTTTAACGCATAAACTTGTCTGTAAAGATTTAATTTAAAAAGTTGTGGAAAGTGTGTCGTTATTGGGCTAGGAGAAAACTTAAACAGCACTAAGAAAATAGAGTGCTATACTACATTTAGAAAAATCACATGCAATGAAAAATGCTTAAATGTATTAACCCTAATAAAAATCTATAAACCAACCTATTGAAAATGTTTAATTAAAACTTTCCAGTATAGCCCTATACCGCCTGTCCCAAAGTAATTCTTAAAAGCTTCTCGTATTGAAGTGTGAGAGAGAATCCGAAATATAGATCTATCCAACAAAGCCGTACTCTTTTTTTTTCGTGACCCCGCCTTTTAAAGTGGTTTCTGCCAAAAGTCGCCGAAATCGGGGATGGCTTGCATCGTCGCGCATCGCTTTTAAAAAGAAGAGTCGAACTAAAACGAGTGCTCTCGTACCTGCGTGACTTACAGAAAGTGCATTTACTGTTAGGCGCTGAAAAGGACAGGGCTCTGTATCCAATAGAATATATTAAAGGCGGAGTACAACTTTGACTTTTAAGAGTCACTTTAGAACACCCGGTATGTGTCCCACTTTGGGCCAATATGGCGTCCCACTATGAACCACCCATGGTCTATACTTGGACAAGTATTCCATACTGGTTCAAAGTCCAAATAACTGTTGCACTTTTTACTTATTCCAGAATATAATTAAACCCTATAAAGTCATCTCTAGACCAATGAATTGAACCACCAATTATTTAAAAATGATAAATAATAATAAGTAAAAAAAAATTAAACCGTCCCACTATAGACCACTGTCCCCTATAGAATGGTAAAAACCTGGCCTTACCTATGCAAATCCTGGGCCCCAAATTAAAAGGCGCAAATGCAAAAGAATGTCGTTTGGTGACTTCCTCAGGCAGAAAGTGGTCTGGGTTATACTTATATGGGGTAGCATATTGCTCAGGATCATGATGCAGTGCGTATAAATTTAAGGTTATGTTTGTACCTGGCAACATTTTTATTCCATCTAAAAAAAACAAGAATATAAGGGTTATGCTGAAGGCGGCAATCTCGTAGGTTCACCAAGAATCTCGCAACCATTATAGGCCCAAACTTCCTTGTCTTTTGTCGTTTACACCTATTCTATCTAAGTTTAGGTAGGACCTATATAGCAGGTGGGCCAAAAAAATACCGGACCAGTTTTTTTTCATTATAACTTTTGAACTATACCATCGATTTTAATGTGACGAACTGCGCTTGATAGAGAATTAATCAGAGTTTTGACTAAATATATTTTTTGTCCGCCATCTGAAAATAAAAGATTGCGGACGAAATTAAATTGTACCCTTCAAAGATGCTCGTTTATTCTTATGTTACGAACATGTTTTAATTATTTGTTTAAATCATTAACAAAGCTGCATTCTTGCCACGCACAACAAGGTACGAATCAGCAAAATAGGTTCAATGGTTCTAAAAAAAAATTGTTTTTGTTGTTTCTACCATTGTTTTGCATGTTATACGATTGCCTTGCCAATCATGTATGCATTTATTTCCTTATAAATGCATTAATACTAAACCGATTTTGATGAAACAAAAAACATCCCGGTGAGAATTGATTGCTTTTTAGAGATCATGATCAAAATTTACCGCCATTTTGAAGAATCAAGTATGATTCTGTCCGCCATCTTAAATTTTAAGATGGCGATAAATTTTGATCATGATCTTTAAAAAGCAATCAATTCTCAACCGGACGTTTTTAATTTCATCAAAATGAGTTTAGTAGCCTATAAGTTATAAGGAAATAAATGCAGACATGATTGGCAAGGCAAATGCATAATATGCAAAACAATGGTTGAAACAAAAATATTTTTTTTAGAACCACTGAACCGATTTTGCTAGTTTATACCTTGTTGTGCGTGGCAAGAATGCAGCCTTTTAACTGATTTAAAAAAATGATTAAAACATGTTCGCAACACAAGCATAAACGAGCATCTTTGAAGGGTACATTTTAATTTCGTCCGCATCTTGGATTTTGAGATGCTGGACAAAAAAATATATTTAGTAAAAACTCTGATTAATTCTCTATCAAGTGCAGTTTGTCCCATTAAAATCGATTGTACAGTTCAAAAGCTATAATGAAAAAAAAAATGTCCGGTTTTTTTTTGGCCCACCCGGTATTATTAACTATAGCAAAAAACATCAGATAAGCCCAAATAAAATTAAATTCAGAAACCAATCAAAAATGTGTTCCGTCCCGCCATGGATCCTTGGCTCGCTGTCGTTTTACTCGTGGAATGAATAAATAGAATTCTTTTTGATTTACCTTGTATCTTGTAGTCAGTTTAATTTACTGTAGTCAGGAAAGCCACGCTGAGGATGGAAACGCCTTTTTCTGAAACACCGGTGTCCGTGGTTAACTTTAGCCTTTTAAGTTGCCTTTTATACTTTGTTAACTCATTGTTTTCGGTTCCGAACCGACGCCGTGGAGACGGTGATAGCATGGTCTGGTTGAACTGTGACGAAATGTCGTTCTTCCTTATAGACCGGTGAAGGTTTTCGTCCCGTCATAGACTTTTTCCTTGTTTGACTTGTTGAATAAATAAATAGTTTTCACCTATTTTTTTCATTCTTTTTGATTTACCTTGTATCTTGTAGTCAGTTTAATTTACTGCAGTCAGGCTAGCCACGCTAAGGATGGAAACACCTTTTTCTGAAACACCGGTGTCCATGGTTGACGTTACCCTTTTGAAGTTGCCTTTTATACTTTGTTAACTTATTGTTTTCGGTTCCAAACCGACGGCGCCGCCGTGGAGGCGGTGAAAGCATGGTCTGGTTGAACTGTGGCGAAACTTTTTTTGTCGTTGACACCTACTTTATCGTGACCACGATATGTAATTTGACAAAATTTATCATTTATCAAATAAGCCAAAATAAAATTCTCTAAGTTCAGAAACAAATCAAAAATGTCTTCCGTCCCACCATGGACTTAGTTTCCTTGGATCGCTGTCGTTTTACCCGTTGAATTAATAAATTGGTTTCACCCATTTTTTCATTCTGTTTACCTTTACAATGAATGAATAAATAGAGTTCTTTTTGATTTACCTTGTATCTTGTAGTCAGTTTAATTTACTGTAGTCAGGCAAGCCACGCTGAGGATGGAAACGCCTTTTTCTGAAACACCGGTGACCGTGGTTGACGTTACTCTTTTGAAGTTGCCTTTTATACTGTGTTAACTCATTGTTTTCGGTTCCGAACCGTGGAGACGGTAATAACATGGTCTGGTTGAACTGTGGCGAAATATCTTTCTTCCTTATAGACCAGTGAAGGTTTTCGTCCGGTTATGGACTTAGTTTCCTTGGTTCGCTGTCGTTTCACTCGTTGAATAAATAAATAGTTTTCACCTATTTTTTCATTCTTTTTGATTTACCTGGTATCTTGTAGTCAGTTTAATTTACTGTAGTCAGGCAAGCCACGCTAAGGATGGAAAAGCCTTTTTCCGAAACACCGGTGTCCGTGGTTGACTTTACCCCTTTAAAGTTGCCTTTTATACTTTATTAACTTATTGTTTTCCGTTCCGAACCGACGGCGATGTCGGCCGTGGAGACGGTAATAGCATGGTCTGGTTGAACTGTGGCGAAATGTATTTCTTCCTTATAGACCGGTGAACGTTTTCGTCCCGCCATGGACTTAGTTTCCTTGGTTCGCTGTCGTTTCACTCGTTGACTGAATGAATTGGTTGCACCTATTTTTTTATTCTGTTTGATTTACCTGGTATCTTATAGTCAGTTTAATTTACTGTAGTTAGACAAGCCACGATGAGGATGGAAACGTCTTTTTCTGAAACACCGGTGTCCGTGGTTGACGTTACCCTTTTAAAATTGCCTTTTATAGTTTGTTAACTCATTGTTTTCGGTTCCGTTTCACTCGTTGAATGAATTTTTTATTCTTTTTGATTTACTTTGTATCTTGTAGTCAGTTGGATTTACTGTGGTCAGGTAAGCCACGCTGAGGATGGAAAAGCCTTTTTCCGAAACACCGGTGTCCGTGGTTGACTTTACCCCTTTAAAGTTGCCTTTTATACTTTGTTAATTCATTGTTTTCGGTTCCGAACAGACGCCGCGCTGTTAAGTAAGACTGAGTTTCTTTAAAGTTGATAAAGATGACAACACAATGAAATTAAAAACGTACCAATTTCAATTTCTTGTTCAATTTCCCTGGGCACCAATGGAATAATAGTGTGCCTTCGAAGTGTTTCTTTTACACATCTGTCCAGGTACTCCATTGCGCCGATATCCTGGGGCGTGACGGGTCTGTCTTCCTCGCCGAAAATACTGTCTAGTTCTTCGTGAACTCTGGCCTGTAAAAAAGATGCTTCCTTTACATTTTAAAAATGAACGAATCGTTTTGAGGAAAATTCTTTACTAAAACTAAATAAAAACAAAATATTTGGGTAATACTTTAAAAACACCGCAAAAAACCAGCAACAATCCTCTCATATCGCGGCGCCGCACTATGGTCTGAGGGATCAATATTTTGGCCAAAAATAGACTTTTATAGTTGTTAGCTCTAATCACTTAAACGCAATCAATAAAGAAGTCAAAATTGCTAATATACAATTAAAAAGTATTGTTTATTAGTTCCCCAGTCTTGCCACCACCATCTTCGTGATTTATACTGCCTAAAAGCCCTTTAAAAAAGTGTATTATTTTTAATATGGCCTGCAAATTACACAGCCTCACAAAAAAGTATAAGTTGCAAAACTCAGAGGGTACACCACCCTAATCCTCCTAATTTTGGTGCGCGAAAACCGAGTTCCCCAAAAGAAAGTTTCAATTATCGAATTTTCCCCTATTAGCCCCCCCCCCCTGGGGGATAAAATTTGATCTATTATAGAAAGTCAAAATATATATATTCTCAAGTATTTTGGTCTGCAGAACTAAAATATAAGGATTAAAAAATCAGTTACCTCATCCCCCCTTTTACTCCGTTTATTTGGGGGTCAAAACTTTACTTTTTTAATGGACATTCAACCAAGACAATAAAAAAAAAATTCACTCTATTATCCCCTGGAGTCACCCTTAGCACAAAGGCATATCCGGGGGGGGGTAGGAGGAGAAGGGCAGCTGTGGAGCTGTTTTTATAATCAGACATTCAATTAGAATATGAATTTCCCCCCCTAAATTAAGAAGGCCATGGAATTCAGAAACCTGCCCCTTCTTCTGTTTTGGGTTGGATACGACCTCGCCCCAACACCTCTTTTTCCTCCCTAAGAGGAGAAGCCATAGAGACAAATAGAAATTTATATAGAAGTTCCATACAAAATTTATTTATAGACTCCCACTCCCACACCTTCCTCTCCCAGGGGGATGTCATTCAGTTTTTCTTGTTCTGGTTGGATTCAGCGAATATATTTAAAAACTTTTAATGTTCTTACCTCCATATACAGGTTGTAAAAGAGAAGAAAATTTATATTTATCATCATATTTTAGTTTGGGGGGGGGGGGTGATAGGAACAAGTTAAATAATTAAAACCTTTTTTTGGTTTTAGCACCTTAATTAATCTTGATGTTTTAAAAAGTTCCAATTTAAGTTTTTTATACCTTTGATATCTCAGGAAGAAAGGATCTATAAAAATCTGAAATAATATATAGGGTGTTTCCTTTAAAAAAACCATCAACCTGTCAAATTTTGACATTTACAATTTTTTTTTGACATTCTTCAACTTTTGTATTTATCATATTTTGATATTTATTTAAGTAAACGTTTTAGATAGGGTGTAAAAATATACGGGAAAACCCTGTACACTTGTCGCCCATTTCAAGATGCAGCCGTATTAAAAGCTAAAATCTGATTGCTGACAAATAGCTGCTCTTTTAGCATGGTTGGATTAATATATTGCTAAAAATGATTACGTGTGTGTAAGCTGGTCACCCTTTTCAACCTACAACAAAATATTTATAAAACGCAAAACACAGCAGCCATGGATCACCTTCAGCAGCTGTGTGTCGACGTGCCAAAACACACGCATGCGCACTTGAAAATTTGCCTCTGCGTATTTCATTTTGCCATTAAGTTCGTTCCATCAAAGCGTGGGACGGTTATAGAACGGTACGAAAAATCCTGTTTGCGTTCCAGGTCGACGTTGTACTGTTATGGGACAGTCAGTTTTCCGTTCCATCAAGCAACCTAAACTGGTTTCGGACTCCTCTGAAAGACAAGAATTGCACACAGGCGCATTAGAAGGCGCGGAAAAATTGTATGTAAAACACACACATTTCTAGTTTACATCACCTGAGATAATAATATACCATAAAATTACATTAAACTTACATTTTTCTGAGAACATTCAAAAAAACAGTGAGTAACCCAAAAAATTATTTTTTTTTTTCAAAATAAATTGAGTTTTACAACCTATTTTAACACATGACAAAATGCCGGGGAAGCCACGTAAATATACAAATATTTTTGAAATTTCCAAAAAAATTTTTTGCAACATCTGCAGCATCTGTTGATTTTTTTGCAAGAGCCTCTTAATTTTTATTACTACGGGACTGCGGATCGTGTAGGTATACCACATGAAAAAAAAGCTATACTGACCATAGGGTAGCTTGCTTAGAAAAAGAAAAACTAGTTTAGCAGGTGATTGGAAGGATTCGCTTTAAGGCATCGACATTAAGGTCATTACTAAAGTACAAGCTACAAAATGTGATTTTCCTAACTTCTTAGAAGTATCACGAAAACCTTGTGAACATTAAGGCTTTCTATAATATGTAGGTAATTTCACAAATATTTTATAAAAATCAAATTAGAAAATACAAATAAATAAATATATAAATTTCACATAAAACTTGTGATATTAGAAAAAATAAATATATTTTCACAAGTTTCGCCCAAAAATATCTGCTAATGCAAGTTCGTGTTAATTTTTGGTATATTTAGTTTATTAGGCAGTCTGTAGTGGTTTATAGTTTGTGAATACAGGGTGTAACTAAATAAGTGTAAAACATTTAAGGGGGTGATTCCGCATCAAAAAAGGATAGGATCTTTCACATAAAGAAACTTCATTGGAGCATCCCGTGTTAAGATACAGCCCCTTAAAGGGGGTACATAAAATGTTCTACTACCAAAAAAGTTGGTAATGAATTTGGTTTACGCCATGGTTGTAAGGGGTGGAAAACGCAACCCCTAAAATTTATTTCCAATGTAATTTTTTGTCTTATTATTTGTTTTCCATTTAAAAATGTATTTCCGATAGCCTGTTTCATTGTAAATAAAAAATGTCTCTTGGATTTTTGCCCAAAATAAACCAGTTCGCAGCAAAAAATTATTTCACGAACAACTACAGAGATACATCGTCACCCCTTTAAGGGGCGGTATCTTAACAAGGGATGCTCCAATAAAGTTTCTTTAATGGAAGATCCGAGATCCTATCTTTTTTCGATGAAGAATCATCCCCTTAAATGTTTTACTCTTATTTAGTTACACCCTGTATAAATTAAATTGATGTAATTTTATCTGCATTTTAAAGAACTAAAATTAAAAATATATTATGATAATCCTATGTAATTGTGTAATCCTTTCTGTGTGCAAATTTAATTTCGTGCTCTCGAACTCATCCGTTGCCTTCGATTTATCTTTAAGCCAGACGCCAAACCTACCCTTTCTTTTAGTCACGTGATTTTGAATTTAACTCTCTCGCATATGATCACGTGCCTGAAGTAAATCGAACAGCATTCGGTTTTTGGACAGTTATTTGGTCGTTCCATCTAACCCGAACCGTTTTAAAACAGTCCTCGTACTCCTTGTACTGCATTGCGCGCGCATTGGGATTTTTTGGACGGTTCTATGACCGTAGAACTGTTTGATGGAACAGAACTATGGTTTTCAAAGCTGCTTCACTCTTCGATTTTCTGAACCAGCCTTTATGCTCTAAAGTATTTGCTCTACCTGTATCTCCAGGTTGTTAGCTATCTCAAACAAAGTATAAGATACAGTGGTGGCAGTCGTGTCATTTCCTCCAAACATAAAAGTATTAACTTCGTCCAACATGTATTTGTCAGTTAAATTGTACATTTCTTGAGCTTTGATGAGGATGTCCAGAAAGCAGGGCCGTTCTTTTTTGCCAAACTCATTGTCGTCTTGGGTTGTAGTTTTTTGTTTAAGCATCTTTTGATGTTCCATTTTACGTTCCTGGATGATCTGTAGAAATAAATCATATTGGTAAGTTATTACCGCTGTATAGTTCAGAGATAGATTTGAGCGATATACGGCGTTTAATGAGAGAAGCAACACATTTGGTCTGGATAGAAATGAGAATCCCCCGAACATTTTACAAAGGGGACCCACCTCTGGCAGGGGGTGCCCCCCTTAAACGTGCTTTTTGACAGTTTTTTGCAAATAACTTCAAAACTGTCAACTTTTTTAAAAATCTTGTAAAGATCATTTTTTAAGCGGACAAAGTTTGCTTTTCAACGATGTACATAAGTAAACTTTTAAAATTAACTTTTGATTTTTCTTGTGGTATTTTTTATCCTTAACACAGTGTTTTTTTTTAAATTATTTTTGGTCAAAAAGCCATTGCATACAGTTAAATAGTTAGACATACCTTTTTAAAATAGCCGCCTTTAAATAAAAATAAATGTGTTTGAATTTTGAAGATTTATTTTTGAAACTCAGTAAATAATAATTTAGTATTATCTAAAAAACGTGGAAAGACACATTTAAGGTGGGGAACCAGCCCCAACCAATAGTGGGGGAGGGGGAGGGTGTTTCCCCTAGAAAAATGTTCAGGGGAGCCTACTCTATATCCGTACCAAGTGAGTTGCTTCTTTCATTAAATGCAGTATCTGTCTGTCTCCAAAATTTCCGGGAAAATATTTTAATAATTTTTGGTACGTCTATGCAAGATGCATATCTGCTTTGAAGGGGGAGCGTTATACATTGTTAAAAAGGGAATTTTTTTGTCTCTTAAAAATACCACAAGGAAATATTTTTTATTTTTTTAAAGATATACCCCTATACCCCTTTTTTTTGTACGTCTATGGAATTTGCACCGCTATTTCCAGGGAGGGGAGGCATAAACATTGCTGGAAATTCTGTCTATTCCACAATTGATTTCTAGACTTTTTAAAAAACTTGATACTTTTCGGGGTATTCACAAAAAATATCACCAAACCCCCCCACAAAGACTGGAAGGGTGGTTCCTACTCGTTATATTTTCGGGGGAGTGTACTATATATCCATGCTGAAGTTAAAGTAAATAGCATAGATCTCAGAAGCTTGCATTGCAGTACAAATAAAGTTTGTCTATAAGACGAGATTTGTGTCAACAGAACTTCCAGGGAGAAACCATGCTGTTTTGATGTTGTAATTTTCTTAATCACAACACAATGTTTAAATAATTTAGGAAGAGTCGAAAAAATACTAATCGGCCGATATTTCCTTTGTCCCCAGGTTGGAAAATGGGTACAACAAATGCTGTTTTTTATAGACCTGGAAACGCACGCAAAAATTGTGGTATGGGAAATACTGGACTGGTGGAACGAATAGCTACCAAACGACCATTACCTTATTTAAAAAAGAAAAAAACAAGGGAAACAGAAACAGAAGATCCTGGGACATGTAGGTTGTGTCCTGCTCTCTTAATTATGTTAATCCCTAAGCAATTTGATACTTTGCTGATTTTAGGACCACCGACAATTCAGTTATCATACTCAATACATGTTGCATTTAAGTAGAAAAACCTTCTGGAATAGATCTAAACTGCTAAAAAATGCTTCAAAAGCAAAGAATATATGATACATTTACCTTTGAGTTGGTGTCGTTGATGATTTGTAAGCAAGCGTTGAATTTCTTCCCAGTGGATGTTAAATTAAAAACAAAATCAGTTTCCAAGAACGGATTGGTCAGTCTTTCACTTGCAGTTTCTAAAATCCTAAAAGCAAATTTACGTGTGGAAAGAAATATTCAAATTTCTTACTGTTGAGAGTTTCATCTTAATCTTGTGAAGCATTTTAATTTTCTTTTTCATACAAACATTTCTCAAAAATTTTCGCACGGTTTTTTAAATTTTACTTTAAAAATAAGTTCTTCGCATATTGTTTTTTGTTTCAAGGGTATCAAGGGGAGAGTCATTTCTCATCTGCTAGAAAAGGCCGGGTATAGTATCGTGATTCTTACCGACTAAAATCCCTCGACTGCGGCTTGCCTTAGCTAGCCAGAACAACTGCACTGCATTACCGGCCCATTGTTTTTGTTAAATGTTTAATTGCTTAACATTTAACGTGTTAGAACCGCCCTAGGTACCACGTGTTAGAACCGCCCTAGGTATCACTTAAAAAAACATATATTGCTCTGCTGGATTTTCAGATTTAATTGCTCTATATTTAAAGCTTCAGTACCAACCTTCGTATCAGTTTTATTTAAAAAATATTTTCTGCTCTGGTAGCTTTAGTCGAGAAACAGCAGGCGCGGATCTACGGGAGGGGAAATCCCCCCTCCCCAAATCTAAAACTTTACTTACTTTTAACACACACAGAGTACATCTCCTGGTCACTATGCAAAATAGTTTTGTGCAATATTTATTATGATATTTCTCCCCCCCCCTCAAATAAAAGTTCCTAGTAAAATATGGGGCTATTTCAAGTCTAGCCCTATGCGTCGGTTGCTTACCCTAATTGTGCTGTAGCATATTGCGAATCAGGATCTTGCATGCAGTTAAATTTTACTCCCATTGCAGATTCTAAAAAATACATTTGAGTTTACCGATTAGAAACTTGTTGTTACTTTTTGTTTAAAGCTCGTAGACAATGATTGAGTGGAACCATTTGGACTTCCATTGTGTTTATTTATTTAACACGACGCACTTTGGTATGAGACCCCAATATTTTGGCCAAAAATAGCGAAAACTAACTTCACAATAAAACTGTTTAGTTATATACTTTTTAAAGCTTTTTAATGGCACCTCAAAATTCCAGCATGATTGACTTCATTGCCCAACTAGGCTTCGAAATATCGTTGTTTGAATTTGACATTTCCTGACAATGGGCAATTGTTTTTTTATTGTTCATTATTTTTCACTAACTTTAATGTGCTGTTTCTAAGAAGTGCGTAGAGTAGAGAAAAATTTGTAAAAATGGCTTTTTTAACTAAAGGTAAGTAGATTTTTTTTTTGATAATTTCAGTCACAGGGATTTTAAACTTATTCTTTAAATACGAATGATAGAAAAATTGTACAAGAAATGTATGAATTATTTTTTTCGATATTTCATTGGATCATCGAGGTAGAATCCTCGATGTATTGGATTAACAAAAAAGCTTTTACGAACTTTCATATAAATTTTTGTAAAAATATTTTCGTCTTGATTTGTACTTTCCGGGGTATATATACTGTTGGTGCGAAAAGGTGCGATAGTCTCAAAATTCTTTATTAATCATGACCGTACATATTCTGATAAACGCAGAGTACCTATTCTAGTGCGTTTTAATTTGGGATTCCGTGTGTTTTCTATATAGATAGTAATGAGCAAAGTAATTTTAAGGGGGGGCGGGGGGAATTCATATTCTAATTGAATTTCAATGTCCGATTTTCAAAAACCTGGTTCAAAAGGGAGACAGCCCAATAGCTACCCTCCCCCCCCCCGGGTACGCCTTTTTGCTAAGGGTATAATTGAGTAAATTTTTTTTTATTCTCTTGGTTGAATTTAGCAAATAGGAATATTTCCATGATAAACTGTTCATGTCCATTAAAAAAGTAAAGTTTTGGGGGTCCACCAAATAAATGGAATTATTGAACGGGTATAAAACTTTTTAATCCTTAGATTTTAGTTCTGCGGACCAAAATACTTAAGAATATATATAATATTTAGCCCCTTTTAGGACCCCAGGGGGTCCTAATAGGGGCAAATTCAATATTTGAAAAAAAAATTTGGGAAACTCGGTTTTGTGCATCAAAATTAGGAGGATTTGGGGGGTCTACCCTCTGAGTTTAGCAACTTATATTTTTTTTGAGGATGTGTAATCTGCAGATCATATGAAAAATAATAAATTTTTTAAAGGCTTTTAGGCAGTATAAATCACGAAAATGGTAGTGGCAAGAGTGCGGGGTAATAAAAAATACTTTTTAATTGTATATTTTAGACTTCTTTATTGATCTGCGTTTAAGTGATTAGAGAGTTTAACTGTGCCATAGTGAGACGTTTCGGTTAGTAAGTTTTCTATACACGATGGTTTGCATGTTTCTGTCTATTCGTTTGACAAAAACATCCAAAAAAGGTAAGGCCGAATCTTTTTCAATTTCCATTGTGAATTTTATTGTTGGTCGAATACCGTTCAGATGGTGTAGAAAATTCTGAAGTTCGTCATCATTTTCTGGCCATTTGTCATCCATGTATCTTAGCCATTGTTTTCGTTTGACACTTACTGTGTAGATCGCATCGTCCTCGAACCACTCCACGTAGATGTTTGGTATCACCGGCGAAAGAGGCGAACCCATTGGAAGTCCATCATTTTGAACGTAAAACTTATATTTCACTTGAAAGTAAGAGTTACGGAGACCGAGCTTCAACATCTCCACCGATAGCGTGGTTCTCTCGCGAGGTGTATCATCGGTTTGTAATTTATTTAAAATGATACTGAGTGCTTTATTTATTGGCACGTTGGTGTAAAGACTTTCTATCAAAACTTACAAATCTATCGTCGGGATCTAATTCGATCCTTTTTAAAACCTCGACAAAATGTTTCCAGTTTTTAATTGCACAAAATATCTTTTTGGTACCCAACACAGATTCCAAGAGCTTCTTTTTAATTTTCATACCTGAAATTGCATCTAAAGTACATCTAGTGAAATACGGAATGGCGCTAAAATATTCCCCTTGTTTGTCTTCAAAAATTGAAGTTAAAATTTGAGCTTTTTCATTAAAGATGTCAGAATATTTATCCAAATTTTTGATATGAAAACCAGGATCCAAGAGTCTTCGATGATCTTTCCATTCATTTCCTAAAAAATTCTGTAATCAGCTGCAAACTCAGGAAATTTCCTTTAAAAAAGGGACTGTAGGCATTCAAAAATAATTCAGAAATTTCGATTCTGATGACGATTGCTAAGTCGACCGACTATTCAAAGTCGATCCACTACCTACTCTCTGCAGTGTTGTCAGGTACTTTAACTTAAATACTTGAAATTGTATGTTATGTACTTAGTACAGTAGAACCCCGATTATCCGTGCGCGGATTATCCGGGCTGCGGATTATCCGTGATATGATTTCCCATCATCGAAATTCTGTTTTTGAAGTTCTATCGAAATAGCGTTACCGGAAATCACTCGACCAAAACTTTATGTAGAATTATATTTTTTGTTCTGTTATCTTTTTATGCAATACATTTATATAAACTTAGTTTAAACTTATGGGGTCTTTTTTTCTGTCATATTTTGAGTATATATACATAATAATGTATGTAACATGTAATAAATGAATGTTCAGATTATCCATGCTTTTCACTTCTCCGTGCCTCGTCCGGTCCCGTGGAGCACGGATAATCGGGGTTCTACTGTACTTTACTTGAAGTACAAGTAAATGAGATAGGTACCTCTCATTGCACTTGTTCAGTGAAGTATTTTTACAATGTACTTGATTTTAATTATAATATTAAATGACTTTATTTCAGAACAATTTTTTTGTCAAGTAAAATACTTTAAATAGGTACACTAACATGTACTTCACGGAAAAGACTAAGTACTTTTATCATCAAAAAAACTTAAAACTTACGTTACGTTGTACTTGGCCTTCAAGTACTTTAATATCGTACTTGTGACAGCTCTGGATGTAACCTAACCTAAGCTAACCTACCATGCGCTGTAGCGAGTCCCCCACCCATCCAAGGAGTCAAAAATCGGTAACTAAACCCTTTCTTAAGGTTCACATTATCTTTCATAACTACCTAAAAAATTTAAACTTTACATTACATATCAGTGACACTATTAAAGTTGGGTTAAACATTTTTTCGTAAATTATTCTATATTATTCTGTTTTAAAAAGCCGATAGTAGTGACACCTATGTTTTTCATTCGTTTGTATTTTTTTTCACCATGCGTGTCTACAAAATGCTTTTTTAAATAACTATTTTGTTACACTCTGTATAAAAAAATAAGGATTGGGAGAGTTCTTAATCTCATCGATGAGCTAATCGATGCAATCAACCAAGTTCTTGCCATCAAACAAGTCCGATGTAATCGATTATTGGCAATAATAGCCATTGGCTCGTGGAGTCGATGCCTTGATGGATGGATTTATATTATAACCTCACATTTCAAGTTCTTAAAATTTCATAAATCTTTTTGAGAAATGTTGCCTATAGACTAGGGTATCCAAGTCCCGGGACCAAATATGTTTTCGGGACTTCGGGACCAAATATCAGGTCCCGGGACTAGTCCCGGGACTGGTCTCGAAACTAAAATAAAAGTAATTAAATTAATTTAACACAGAACAGAACAAACGTTTATTGATATTGGTAAATGGTTAACAAAAAAACAAATTGACAAACGTAGCAAATAAAAAGTTAAGTATAGGGAAACATTACTTTTGTCCAAAGTGAGATTTAAATGTCACGCTTATTAGACGGCTAAGTGCCTGAAGGGGGGGAAAAAAATTACCCCAAAGTTAAATTCACCCCGTCTGGGAAAACAGACGTTTATTGAACTAAAACAAAGGAAAAAAATCGGCAACACGCTAGAAGCTTACCTTCTTTCATTTAACAGCAGTTCCACAGTTTCACTCGCGGCGCCCCGGACTTTCTTGTGGATGGAATTTTGGTCTTAATCTTAAAACACGTGTGACTTCTTTCAGTGTCTTTTCGGAAGTGGTTCTTCATTCCCCCTGTCAAACACAGGGTGGCGCTTCAAACTCCCAGCGTGTGCAAAGCGCGCATGAATTTAGCAAAATGATCAGGTGTTCAAAAAAGGAAATAACTTTCAATAAAGAGAAAAATGATCACCTGATCGGAAGTTCCCCAAACAAGGAGGTTCTCTTTTAAAGGTTTGGCTAAAGAGCCCAAAAAATATCAAAACAAAATTTAAGGTTGGGTTTTTCCCAAAAATTCAAATAAAAACAAAAACAAAAAATAACTGGCAGTATTAAACACTTATTATACATGTGTCTAGTATAATTTAGCAATTTCGGGACCAAGTTGAGGTCCCGGGACCTTCAATAAGTCCCGGGACCACATTTTGTAGGAAAACTCCCGGGACCAAGTCCCGGTACTGGATACCCTACTATAGACAGCTTGGTGGCGAAATTGGCAATAAATTTATTGAAGCATGATGGTAATGATTTATCCACTTCATCAGATTCGGACGAGGAACAACATTTAAGTGCATGAAAACCTCATTCAAAAATCCTGAATTATATCGAGAAAACGGTGGAAACTTATAGTTTAAGTGACTTTAAATCCCACTTTCGAATGACACGAGATGCAGTTCAGATTCAAAAATTGGGGTAAACGCATTGTTCTTTTAGTTTTTGTTGGCCTCATCGCTGATGGCTGTCATAATATTGTGTTTCATCGACTGTATCAATGGCAACAATCGGATGGATTTTAGATTAGTTTAAGAACTCTCCCATTACCGCAATAGGCACTGATCTATTTCCCAGCAATGTAACCTTTAAACACTGATTAAAGCTTGTTTTATGATGAATAATGAACGTACATTGTTTAATACTTACCTCGCAATGTTCAGGCTTCATCAAAGTTACCATGGGTACGGAACCTATCCAATCCCTGTACATAGGTCCGTATTTTTGAAATTTTGCTTTAAAAGTATTCCATCTCTCTAAAATTATATCACAAATGTTAAAATTTTTCACCCAACAACTCTTTTTATAGGACTATCTACCATACCATGGTTATGGTTTACCCGGCTAGTCGCGAATATCACAATTATTAGGGACTTATTGGAATAAAGCCACTCAGTAATAGTATAAGGCAGTATTTTGACAGATCACATTGCAAGCTGACAGTTGGTCTTTCAAAATTGGCATATCCAAGTGGAATTTAAAAATATTTACATACATGTTTGTTTTACTTTTTGGTTATAATTTCTTTTTAATGCTTTTTTACGCTAAACATACATGGTCACCCTACTACGATCAGACAGGTGTGAGATAAATGTGACGGAAAGAATTTTGCATGAGTAGGAAAGAGAGTGACACATGCGCAGTTAAAAAAATTGGTTTGCGTTAATTTTTCTAACTGTTAGCATATGAGTAAGTTAGCAGAATCACCAACCGAGGGTGTTTACAGGGTCGGTGCTTCTCTAAATACGTTATTCATAATATGCTGCTAGTTAAGCCCCGTCCAAGCCAAAAAACAAATGGTGCCACACACGCAACAAATATTGCTCGATTTGGAGGCAGAATTCGCGTCCCTCCCTGTAAGACCAAACGAATGCCTCGCTCGCATTCATGCTCAAGTGAATACGCGCCAACTAAATGCTCCTTTGAAGTTCCCACTCTGATCGGTTGGCGTCGCACGCCGCGTTTCCATGCTTGTTTATGTTGGCTATGCCTTCAAGGAACGTAAACATACGTATGCGCGTTCGTCCTCGCAGCGAGGCATGCGATTTCTGCCTCAAATGAATACACGCCGTAGTTTTGTTTGTTTGATCAGCTGTTATACCAACAAAACTTTGTTGCTCGTTGCAACAAATGTTTTTTGGATTGGACCAGCTTTTCACAGGGATTGTTATTGTTTTTTTTATTATGCTATTGTTTTAGCGGTTTTTAATAGAGGTAACTGTTAATTAAGTAGGCATGAGCAGACTTACCTTTTCGCGATACAATAACAAATTCACCTACAGTACCAATCAGTGGATACCATTTTGGCCCAGGTAATTTGTCAATTTGTTCCGAGATTTTTTTATTTTTCAAATAATTTTTAACAAAATTTGGAAGAAAAATCACTAAAGTTAACAGGAATACTATGAAAAGAACTATCATTTTAACAGGTTTATATAAGCTATATTAAACACTAAAACTAATTTGGAATAATTCGTAATGTGTAGCTAACAGGAATTACAAAACCAAAAAGCGAAAATTGATCATTTTTATTTAAAAAATTTTTATACTAAATTACGATAAAGCAAACATTTTACGGTTTATTGCTAAAGTATTGTCTTATCATCATAAAATTTTTAAAAACAGAACAGTGATAAAAATATTCGTTGTCAATAAAAATCGATAAGGCTAATTTGTAACAAAATTTAAAAGATTGTGTTGTTTTTTTAAACATTATTGGGTACTTAGAGTGATAAAAAAAATCATGACTCTAAGGTAGTACCTATATACAGGAAGGTGAGTTTAAATGAAACACAGCTTTCAGCGGTTTAATTAGACCAGTCAAATTACAGTTTCAAAAAACAAAAATTATTAACAGGACTTGAAGCATTGGAAATTGTAGAGCGGCAGAACCGAAGTTAAAAAAAATAAATGCGTGAGCAGGGGCGTTGCGGGTTATGTTTGGGGGGGGGGGGGGGTAAAAAGAGGCAGGGAATCGTATTATTGCGATTTCCGGGGAAAGCTGACGTCGGAGAAAAAAGTGACATACAGAAAAGTCATAGGCTATGAAAATGTCTAAAACTTTTGTAACTGTCATTTTTTACAAAACCTCAAAATGTTCGAGAAAAATCTTAAAAACCGTTATTTTTTTTATTTTTTGTTTTTTATTTGTGCAAAAATATTGTCAGTATAACAAAACTTGGTAAGAGTAAAGCTCTTTGGGTGCTAAATTTTAACGATATTTTACAAACAAAAAAATTAAGAAGTTTCTAAGATATTTGTTTTTTCCGCTCAAAAACACTTTTTAAATGAAATTTCTCCTTCAGAAAATCATCGTATCCAGTTCTACTGGTACTCAGTCTTTGACACTAAGATATACTTTTTGGCGAAATAAAAAAAGGTAATATGCGTCATTTAAGAAAAGGTCCAAAAAAGGAAAAAACTGAAAAAAAAAATTGTCACAATCTTTTTTACTTAGTTATTTTATAAGTTTTAAAATATTTTTTAAACCTGGATATATTACTTAATTCTACGCAAGAAAAATGGCTATTATTATGGCTAAAAAAAATTAGGCTACCTGCCTTGCTTTTGGAAATTTTAAGTTTTTTCCGTTTTTGGACATTTTTTTAAATGACGCATATTATCTTTTTTATTTCGCCAAAAACTGGATACGATGATTTTCTGAAAGAGAAATTTCATTTAATAATAAAGTGTTTTTGATCGGAAAAAAACAAATATCTTAGAAACTTCTTAATTTTTTTGTTTGTAAAATATTGTAGATATTTAGCACCCAAAGAGCTCTACTCTTACCAAGTTTTGTTAAACGGACATTATTTTTGCAAAAATAAAAATAAAAAACTAAAAATAAAAAAATTACGGTTTTTAAAATTTTTCTCGTTTATTTTGAGGTTTTGTAAAAAATGACATTTACAAAAGTTTTAGACATTTTCATAGCCTATGACTTTTCTGTATGTCACTTTTTCTCCAAAGTCAACTTTCGCCGGAAATCGCAATAATACGATTCCCTGTCCCTTTTTACCCCCCTAAACCTAACCCGCAACGCCCCTGCTCACGCATTTATATTTTTTAACTTCGTTTTTCGCCGCTCTACAATTTCCAATGCTTCAAGTCCTGTTAATAATGTTCTTTTTTTTTTTGGCTTAAATTATGGTAATGGCTTTCTTTATGACGGAAAAAACTTTGGTTGGACCACTAAAAAGGGGTTTACTGCATATACGTAATATTCCAATACTCCCTGTTACCTATTTACACAATGGTTGGCGTTTGATGCAAACATTCAGAAATAAAGGTACGAAAAATGCACAGATACCAAATTTACATAGATAGAGTTTTTGTCAACTGTACGCCGATGATTTGACTACTCGAATACAAGAATAAAATAATATTCATGCGTAAAAGTATAACCATCAATACATTTTATCTTAAGTACCGCAAAGAGGATAGACTTATAACCATTGATATTGCTATTTGAAATATGTTTGCATTCTGCATCGTAACGTACCGTAGGTATTGCAATAATACGTACTATATGGAAATAATATGCATATGTCTTTGAAAGCAACCAATCAGGCCTTTTTTGCTTAAAGACCCCAAGGCCCTCATGTTTGCATCATGAATGGGCAGTTACCGTGGGTATAGTAGTAGTAGTAGGTATAGTGGGAATATTATGTATATGGTTTACTCGCATATCACTTCTTTTTCAGATGGAATGACCCCACTTCTGGTACTTCTTTCGAAATCTTGTCAAGGTAAAATAATTTTTTTGACAGCCAATAAAATGTCAAAAAATATATTTTTAAAATTTTTGTTTTTGGATTTTTAAAAAGTACGTCATTCATTATTTTTTGATATTTTAATGACGTATGTAAAAAAATATCTTACCAATTTATCTTGCATAGTTTTTCGAATGAAGTACCATAAGTGGGGTCACTCTGAAAAAAAATTACCACTTTTCGGGTTTCCGACAAGAAAAATATATTTTTATTTTATTCCCGTTTAAAAACTTAGTCGACGGATCCAGCTAGAGGCGTTCCATTTAACATTAAGAAAAATGGATTACTTCTTTAATTTCGTTCCATTTAAAGTCGCCACCTTGTATAAGCTGCAAATAAAGCCAATAAAGTTTTGGGTAGTGGTGCCCGCGAGAGTCTCGTTTTCGAGAGTCTCGCATGGTCTCGTCTCGTTTTCGAGACAAAACTCGAGACGAGACATTACAAGACGAGACGAGACTTTTATTGGTCCCGTCTCGAGTCTCGTGCAAGACTTCTCGAGTCTCGTGCGAGAGTCTCGCAGGTAAATATATCTGCTTGCCGACATATTTAGAAATAATTTAGACTATTTAGCACAGATAGACAAAACATTTCATTCACAAATACTTTAAAAACACAATCGATGATTGTTGTAAAACGACAATGCGTGAAACGAGAACGGACTAGTATTCTCTCTCTTACGGCGGCGGAACATAAAGGCAAGACTGCAAGAACGACAGATCGCAAATTACTACTATTATGACTACCTGAATATACGTGTTACTTTTCATATTATTTTTATAACTTTCGAATATATAATGCTATGTTTTTTTTTTCTTGTTTAGATGTATGATGTAAATATGTACCTATTAGGTGCTTACTTTATAATAAATAATGTTATTTTTGTTGTAATTTTCTCTTTCTACTTCTACATTATACCTAAAAAGTAGGTAAAGGTAAATATCCCGTACTAGACTGGAACAAGATTATGCATGACGAAATTGCGATACATTTGCGAGACGAGACTCGAGACAAGACTTCATATTTCATCGGCGAGACGAGACAAGACTTTATGAAAGTCTCGTCTCGTTGGTCTCGTGTGAATCACTAGTTTTGGGTTGTTGCAAATATAAATGCCAAATAACGACAACAGCGCATATACACAGAAAAAATACACTGCCAAAGTTCACACGATTAATGAATAATGTTATTTTTATCGATTTTGGTCCCCGAAAATAGCCCCCTATCCGCCACCCAGGTAGCATCTGATTGCAGATTCCGCCCATCCCCCCTGTGCAGCATCACTGAATATAACAAACTATAATATATGTTTTGATCTTCATGCACAGTTACTTTTAATATAGTACCACACAAGAAATACTTTTACCAGAACTCTAATTTCTAAAATCTACCACCATCCTTTGTTCGGCTTACGTCCGGTGGATTTTATTCATTGTTAAATGGGACCATCTAGAGCCAAAACCCAACCTTGGTGCCAAATTTCATTACAATCGAGCAAGTAGTTTTTGAGTTATGCGCGTTCGTCGTTAGAGACGGACATACAGACAGATATAAAGATATATAAAAAAATTTGAAATCGAAGTAACTTTTTTTTTGACACCATCATAGCTCACACTACTATGTTATAGTATACATGTGAGCTGATAAAATGAAAGGTGTACACAAACATTAATATAATGAACTTTTAAAGACAATTTCATAATATTAATGTTCGTGTTTATTGAATCAATGTTTTTACGAAAAAAAACACCATCTTAGAGGTAGGGTCCAGTGGGGTAAGTGGGTTTCTGGGGTAAGTGGGTATTTTTTTGTTTGTAAATTTTAAAAAGTAACTTTTAATATGTGAAACTTTACAAAATGTTTTTCAGACCTTCTGTGAGCCACGGATTATTTTATTTATTAATTGAATTTTTTTTACAGGTGTATTCGTTAATTTTAAAACACCCTTCTTTTTATCACACATATGAAGTTTTGTCTAAAATTTAAAAAATATATATCTTCATTATTCGTAATTTTAGCGCGTCGGTAATTACATTCCCATAACGATAATAAGTCATGGTACCATTTATGATTTTTTCAGATTTTGAGATTGCAGGATGCCAATTTTGGAGTCATAGTACCCACTTGCCCCGCTTTTTTGGTCAGTGGGGCAAGTGGGTACTATCCCTCAGAGACAAGTGGGACATAGTCCAAGCTTGCCTAAATAACACTTTTTTTTGTTACCGATGCAGTTATCCTTTGGACTAAATTAAATCTAGTGTTTTGGTCAAAGAAGTTGTTTTTAAGTTTTCTGATTTAATTTTTAATGTGTAATAATAAACAACTTCTTTTCAACTCCATTGATTTTTCCTTGTAAAATTCATAATTTTTTAAATAGGTTATATTTTCATTTATTTTCAAAATAGTTTGTGAGATATGAATTTTCAAAGTTTTGCCATTTTGGTCTCATGGGATTCCCTGTACTAAAAATCGCTAAATGATGTTTTTGCGAATCTAGACGGAAGGTGTGGTTTTTTCTCATCTCTATGACCCCACTATACTGTAACTCGGTGCGTTGGCTGTTAACATGTATAGTTTGTGAGATATGAATTTTCAAAGCTTTGTCATTTTGGTCTTATTGGATTCCCTATTTGTTACTATTTTAAAAAGACTAAATTAGCTAAGAAAATCTATAACAACTCAAGAATTTTAAATGCAAATAACCTGAACAAGGAAAGTTGGAGTATAGTGAAAGAAAACATGGGTAAAACTTCCAAAACTATAATAGAGCTCAACCACGACGGTACTCAAATAAAGGACCCTTTAGACATTTGCGAAACATTTAATAAATACTTTGCAAATTTTGCGAATGGCTGCGACCCACCTCGGGATCCAGACCTATCGCACATCAACATAGAAGAAAAATCTATGTTTTTACGCCCAACTAACACCCAGGAAATTCAAAAAATCATAAAAAAAGTATGCCAAAAAATTTCGTCCGGTGTAGACGAAATTCCCGGTAAAGTAATTATATCAATACAAGATCTAATAGCTTCTTCATTAGCGCACATAATAAACGAAAGTTTTACACAGGGCATTTTCCCGAAAGCCCTTAAAATCTCAAAACTTGTCCCAATCTTCAAAAACAAAGGAAGTAGACTTGATATTAAGAACTACAGGCCAGTCGCCTTGCAATGCCACGTAGCAAAGGTTTTCGAAGCATGTTTTAACGAAAGGCTAACCAATTTTTTGGAAACTAATAACATTTTCTCCAAATGTCAAAATGGTTTCCGAGCCAGACGTTCGACGGACACCGCACTCGAATGTGCTCTCCAACATATTTATGACAGCCTTAACAACAAAGACCATGTTATGGGCCTATTCTTTGATATGAGCCGTGCCTTCGACACCATTGAGCATGATCTCCTCTTTCAAAAATTAGATCGTATGGGAGTAAGAGGTGCTTGCAATACTTTCATTAGATCGTACTTATCAGAAAGATATCAACAAACAATGTTTGATGGTGCCAGGTCTACGGCTCAAGAAATTCGAAGGGGAACGCCACAAGGCTCCATAATATCCCCGACTCTCTACCTGTGCTATGCCAACGACCTCCCAACAAATTCCTTGGCCGACACAGCGTTTACAAACTATGCAGACGACACGGAAAGGTCAGTCTCAGCAAAGAACGAAGAGCAGCTTAAGAATAAATCTCAGGCATGCCTTAACCACGTTGCAGATTGGAGCACCTCTAATGGCATTAAACTAAACAACACAAAAACGGTCGTCATGAAATTTCTTCCAAAGAACACATCCACGAATTCAAGTCTTCTGCTTCGAGTGGAAGGGCAATCAATTAAAAATGTCGAAACCAGTAAATTTCTTGGTGTTTATATAGACCAGAAACTAACTTGGAATAGACATATTGATCACGTGTTGGCAAAACTTAGTTCTTGTTCATTTCTAATTTTAAACATAAGAAATACCGTGTCGCTGGATGTTCTTAAGCTGGTATACTTTGGACTGTTTCAATCTGCTATGGCCTACGGAATCATTCATTGGGGAAATTCAGCGCGAGTCGATCAAATTCTAATCGCGCAGAAACGGGCGATAAGATATATGACTAAATCAAGCAAACGAACATCTTGCAAAGATCTTATTAAGTCTCTCAAAATAATGACTTTTCCATCCCTATTTATTTATTCACTTCTTATCTACGTAAGAAAAAGTATAAATAAATGGCCAAAAACATCCGAAAAACATGACTACGAAACTAGAAATCGGAATCAACTACAAATTCCATTCTCTAGACTTGCTATAGGCCAGCAGATTCCCCAATATCTCGGACTTAAAATTTACAATCATGCACTAAAAATGCAATGTTTTACAGAGACAGATAACTTTAAAACTTTGAAAAATAAAGTGAAGGGTTTTGCAACAGAAAAGAGTTATTACGCTCTTAAAGATTTTTTTTCAACTTAATGTAAAGTGTGTGTTTTTCGATGTAGAAAAACTTTTGTTTGTTATTTATTTTTAAAAAAAATTTAAGTCTTCTAAAAATGTATTTTAAACTTTTAACTTTTTTTTTGTGACGTTCTAACAAGATACTCTTTTGCATAAATATTAGTATATTAAGGCAATATTGTATTTTCAAAAGCGAAATATATATCTATCTATCTATACTAAAAATCGCTAAATGACGTTTTTCCGAATCTAGACGGAGGTGTGGTTTTTTCGCATCTCTATGACCCCACTATACTGTAACTCGGTGCGTTTGCTAATAACATGTAAAGTTTGTGAGATATGAATTTTCAAAGTTTTGCCATTTTGGTCTGATGGGATTCCCTATACTAAAAATCGCTAAATGACGTTTTTCCGAATCTACAATGAAGGTGTGGTTTTTTCGCATCTCTACGGCCCCACAATACTGTAACTCGGTGCGTTTGCTTATAACATGTATAGTTTGTGAGATATGAATTATTTTCAAAATTTTGCTATTTTGGTCTCATGGGATTGATTCCCTGTACGAAAAATCGCTAAATGACGTTTTTCCGAATCTAGCCGGAAGGTGTGATTTTTTCGCATCTCTATGACCCCACTATACTGTAACTCGGTGCGTTGGCTGTTAACATGTATAGTTTGTGAGATATGAATTTTCAAAGCTTTGTCATTTTGGTCTTATTGGATTCCCTATACTAAAAATCGCTAAATAACGTTTTTCCGAATCTAGACGGAAGGTGTGGTTTTTTCGCATCTCTATGACCCCACTATACTGTAACTCGGTGCGTTTGCTAATAACATGTAAAGTTTGTGAGATATGAATTTTCAAAATTTTGCCATTTTGGTCTCATGGAATTCCCTATACTAAAAATCGCTAAATGACGTTTTTCCGAATCTAGACGGAAGGTGTGGTTTTTTCGCATCTCTATAACCCCACTATACTGTAACTCGGTGCGTTTGCTGATAACATGTAAAGTTTGTGAGATATGAATTTTCAAAGTTTTGCTATTTTGGTCTCATGGGATTCCCTATACTAAAAATCGCTAAATGACGGTTTTCCGAATCTACAATGAAGGTGTGGTTTTTTCGCATCTCTATGGCCCCCACTATACTGTAACTCGGTGCGTTTGCTGATAACATGTAAATTTTGTGAGATATAAATTTTCAAAGCTTTGCCATTTTGGTCTCATGGGATTCCCTATACTAAAAATCGCTAAATGACGTTTTTCCGAATCTACAATGAAGGTGTGGTTTTTTCGCATCTCTACGGCCTCACAATACTGTAACTCGGTGCGTTTGCTGATAACATGTATAGTTTGTGAGATATGAATTTTCAAAGTTTTGCCATTTTGGTCTCATGGGATTCCCTATACTAAAAATCGCTAAATGACGTTTTTCCGAATCTACACGGAAGGTGTGGTTTTTTCGCATCTCTATGGCCCCATTATACTGTAGCTCGGTGCGTTTTTTAACATGTATAGTTTGTGAGATGAATTTTCAAAGTTTTGCCATTTTGGTCTCATGGTATTCCCTATAATAAAAATCCCTAAACGACGTTTTTCCGAATCCACACGGAAGGTGTGGTTTTTTCGCATCTCTATGGCCCCACTATACTGTAACTCGGTGCGTTTGCTAATAACATGTATAGTTTGTGAGATATTAATTTTCAAAGTTTTGCCATTTTGGTCTCATTGGATTCCCCATACTAGAAATCGGTAAATGACGTTTTTCTGAATCTACACGGAAGGTGTGGTTTTTTCGCATCTCTATGGCCCCACTATACTGTAACTCGGTGCGTTGGCTGTTAACATGTATAGTTTGTGAGATATGAAGTTTCAAAGTTTTGCCATTTTGGTCTCATGGGATTCCCTATACTAAAAATCGCTAAATGACGTTTTTCCGAATCTGGACGGAAGGTGTGGTTTTTTCCCATCTCTATGACCCCACTATACTGTAACTCGGTGCGTTGGCTGTTAACATGTATAGTTTGTGAGATATGAATTTTCAAAGTTTTGCCATTTTGGTCTCATGGGATTCCCTATACTAAAAATCGCTAAATGACGTTTTTCCGAATCTACAATAAAGTTGTGGTGTTTTCGCATCTCTATGGCCCCACAATACTGCAACTCGGTGCGTTTGCTGATAACATGTATAGTTTGTGAGATATAAATTTTCAAAGTTTTGCCATTTTGGTCTCATGGTATTACCTATACTAAAAATCGCTAAATGACGTTTTTCCGAATCTACAAAGAAGGTGTGGTTTTTTCACATCTCTATGGCCCCACTATACTGTAACTCGGTGCGTTTGCTGATAACATATAATCCATATTTTTGGGAATTTTTTAGATCTGCAAAGACTATGTTGTAGCTTAAACCGCATATTCCAAACTCACTTGCCCCAGAAAAATTCAATGCTGTGTATATGCGGTTTACCAAGAGGACACCCAATTGCCCCAATAGCCGGGGCAAGTGGGTTGGAGAGACTATATTTATTTTTAATTTTTTTTCTTTTTTAATATTTAATTGATAATAGCTACAATACTAGGATATAATAACAACATAACCAAGTATTTCCTGTCCAAGAATGAAGTCTGTATCTTTTTTTTTGTAAAAGTTAAATGATCTAAAAGTCATCCTTTAACATTTTTAGTACCCACTTACCCCACTTCACCCTATGTTAAATTAATTTGTTGAGCGTAAAGGAGGACGTCAAAGACAAAAGAGCCCTAATTTTCCTATTTTAAAATTTAACTTTTATTAAACTTTTACTACAATTAAAAATTACAAAATTAAAATAAATATTTATTTGGCATGAGGATGTTGGAATAAAAAAGCCGCCATCAACTTTGTCCCTTCATAGTAATTTTTCATAGAAATATTCTCGTTTGGCAGGCCCGGGTTGGAACCCCGGCAAGATAGGGGCAACATTATGATAGTTTTTTCAAGGACTCTGTCCAATATTGTCACTACTACTCGACTTATAGCTTCTCTGATCATACTTGGCTCTTCTTTGTACACCTAAAAGGAAGATATAGGGGAGACTGGGGCAAGTAAGATAGCTTAAAGTTATGTACAACTTTTTACTTTAAAAATAAAACAACATTTATTGAACACTAGCGCAGAAGCTAAATTCCCAAAACCTAAAGAGATATCTAAAAATAAATATATATTTATTTTTTACTACTGTCAAACACCCTATTGTACACGTCGTGTGACCGCCCTGCTTGCTATCGTAATTCGCAAAGCCCGTATACTTGCCAAGTACGCAAATGATTATGTATTTGCCAAGTACACGAGTCGTTTGAGCCCGCCTTAACTAAATAGTTAGGGTAAATGCGGGAGAGTTGCCGCACTTTTTGAAAAATAGCTGTAACATCTGTAAGTCTCGAGATTTTTTTCTTCAAAATGAATCAATGGACAGGTACTGCGTTAAAGTTTATTAAAATATAAAAATAAAAAATATATGTAAGAAAACATGAACATAGCAACAAAAAATATTTTTTAATTTGGTCGGCATCTCTACCACACTGCTGGGGGAGATGCCGCGTGAAAATAGAAGATACGCCGCTGTAACCGTTTCTCTAAAAAACCTCTAATTTTCATATTTTTTTCTTAATTTGAGTCTGGAACAGATGTTACAAACTTCACCATACATGGTGCAAGTGACATGTAGCAATGTTTACACGAGTCGTGCATGTAGCCATTTTAAGCATTTAATTCATTGTAGCCAATCCACTTTTTTAGTTGTTATTGCGTAAACTTCGAAGCATTTCACGCAGCGTTCCTCGTTTTCATTTTTCTTTTTGGCTAGAGGTTCATCAGCGCTATCACTCCATTGAATTTTTTCTCGGTCTTCTTGAACATGCGGCAAGTGTCCTTTTTGTTGGGGGAGATGCCGCACCTGATTATCAAGGTCACAGATTCAAAACGCAACAAAATACGGCATGGCACCTGTAAACATAACCCAAAAATACTGAATAAAACAGACGAATGTGAAAAAAAACTACCACATTGCAAAGAACAGTTAGGACAGTACTTAACATTTTGCTAAAAAAAATTTATCTTACCGTCGTAAATTCAAGGATTGCAAACGATATTTTAGACAACAAACACGTCCGATGTTATAACCGTTCACTAAATGATGACCTCTGAATGTGGGCATACTTGTTTGCCTATGTTATAGCGTAATCATTGAAATACGTGAAACGCGGCGTCTCTCCCTCCGCGGCAACTATCCCGCATTTACCCTATATTTTCGATGGTATAACCCTCACAAAAATCTGCAGTTCCCAAAATGTCATACCTGAATACAAGCTTTTTTAGCGGCGGTATAGCATGGGAGTCGAGAATTTTCAAACCAGGGTCTGAGTTCTGAAATCAACTCACAATTTACTGAGTTTTCGATTTTGTTTTCTTTTACCACTCTCGCTATGTGAGATTTTACTTGATTTTCAACTCTTGTTACCTAAAACCAGAAAGCTTACAACACTGAACCGATTTCTAACAAAATGAAAACAGTTTGTTTAGAAAAATAAGTAAGATACCACTAAACCACAAACTTCCTTTTATCTGGGGGCACGGCTGTGGCAAGCCAAGTTCGCGCGGAAACACCTGTACCATCTTTTCTTGAAACATTTCAGACCATATATTTGACCTACCGAAAACTGTACATTGGAATAAACTAGTCAAACTTTGGACAGTCATAGACCTTGGAAAAAAATCAAAAAACCCTAAAATTCTAATTTACCCCCCTCCCCTATACATGTAAAGTTAGGTAAAAGTAATTGCCCAGCACTTCCAGAAACGCTTGAGAGCTGAACTTTGGCAGACTGATAGGAAATATGACAAAACAATAGAAAAAAATGTAAAAGCCACAAAATTTTAATTTGCTTCCCTCCTCTATAAATGTAAAGTTATGTAAAGGTAACATTGTCCACTTCCAGAAACGCTAAAGAGCTGAGCTTTGGGAGGCCGATAGGAACTAAGAACCATAGGAAAAAATTAAAAAAGGCATTGCAAAAGTTTTGAACAATATTCCGCTTATTTTAATACTTAAATATTATCCAAATCCTTTAAAAAAAGAATTAAATCATAACAAAAACATTTCATGTAAATAAAGCCAAGTACGCTAAAATGGTATTCCGTAAAAAGAATTGATATAAAAGTAAAGCCAAGTTATCCAATAAAAATTTTAAAATGGCTTTTTTTTACATGAAATGTTTTTGTTATGATTATTTTGTTAGATATATATTGCCTTACCACTTGTTTCGGAACAATCTTAATGGTAAACAATCGTTTAATTTTGGAGTTATCTGGGCTTTCACAGAGACACTCCAACAAATCGTACTTATGAAGAGAGGGTAACCTCCACCAACTCATTAGCAGTTTCACTTTGTCCCAAGATTTTTTAAAGTCTGGTAGAGCTGGCCTAAAAGTAACTTTAATTTGCGTTAAGAAACTTAGACTCTGTGTCCAAAACAAAATACCTACTGTCAAGCTATCCGAAATGAAAATAAAAATCGGAAAAGTTAAAAAAGGCTTCCTAATTTTATCACTTGCTTTCAGCATATGTTTATACTATTTACCTAATATCATCAATTTCAAAATCCAAAATGTTTTCATAAACTTTTTCTTCATCAGGAGTGATTTGTTCAACATCTTCTTCAAATCCTCTAATGGTAATTTTTTCAGTGCTGTCATCAGAAAGGGAATCAAAAATTTTTTGCATATCTTCTTTTATATCAGTTTTGGCATCTTTAGTTTGTTTAACTGCTACTTCGAAGTGAAGGGTGCCTGTATTGAGAAATGTGTTGTATTAACTATTGAAGAAATCGCCCCCCTTCCTTGCACACAGTAAATCCACTATCACAGTCTAGTTTAGATAAGGCCAATCGTTTGGGAATTAAATTTCATTTAGCATGCCGTCAGCAGCCAAATTTATAAGATTTTCTTTAATATATGTGGGCAGATCAGTCAGTTGTATTGGAATATTTTTAAAAGGATTTATAATTCATCTATGACATTTTTTAGCTTTAGAGTTTAGTTCTGGAAAGTAACTGAGTAGTTTATTTTCCAAATTTTTGCAAGCTCTGTACCTTTCAAGAAATGTATAAAAAAGGTAGCTGAGCTAATAAAAATGGCGGTGAAAGCTACGTAATGACCTAAAAACGGAAACCTGAATACAAGATAAAATTCCTGAGTAATGGACCCTGGGTATTATACATGCAAGACATGGAATACCAATAGTTTGGAGAGAACCACAAAATCGTTGTAATGACTGCCATTTTTGCCTTTGTAAAACTAATGTAAGAATAAATAAAAAACGTTAAAACATATTATTTACTCAATCAATATTAAATAAGCAATCAGACCAATTCCTCACAGTGATGACCTACCTATACCCACACCTCCCAAAGAAGTGGAAAAAGTTGCTGACAGTAGCTCTCCAACCTCCCGCTAGAGACCATGGATAACAATTTTGAATCTTTAACCTCTGGTAAACCTCAACTATTTTCAAAAGACGAACTAAACGATTTAGTAAGAGATTTAGGACTGTCAAAAAAGCTTTCTCACGTACTTAGATCAAGGTTGAAAGAAAATAATTTTCTGAGTTCAGGAACTAATTTTGAACAGAACGGGTCACTTGTTTACTGCCAATCACTCGCTGATATAGTTACACACCTTGGGGCCCCTAAATACAGATTTTGTGACTAGAGACTTTTTCTAGATTCTTCAAAAATAAGCCTCTAGACTGTACTTTTTATAGCAATATTTTTGCAATAGTCTCAGTTGGTCATTTAGTTCATTTAAAAGGAAACTATAAAAATTTGGAGAAATTACATTTAAGAATACAATACAAGAATCATAACTGGGAAATATGTGGAGATCTAAAGATTCTTCTTTTAAGCCAACCCTCTGGTTATATACGGAACTTCCATGTTTTGGCCACGAAGAAAAAGTTTGGTACCAGGCAATAAAAATGTAATTCGCCAAAGTCTTATTAATACCAAGAAGGTTTTACTTTCACCTTTCCACATAAAACTGGGTCTTATGTAAGGAGTTAGGTTGTAGCTACTTGAGGTAGAAGATAAATAAGGGATTAAATGAATAGAATTATTATTATTAGGATTAATTCACATTAAGTTTTTCTCACCAACACATCCATAAATCAAACAAGGAATCTTTTCTCCAAGCCACTCTCCTTCACAAACCACAACCGTCTTAACGTTTGCAAAAAAATCTTGTGTTCTAGTAGCTAAAAAATCCGCCAATCCTAAACTGTTTTCGTGATGCATAAATTCTATTATGAATTTGATATTTACGGGAAGTTCCATACCAGAACCCTGGAAGGCTTGAATTATATGGAACCACATCACTAGCGGCCCTAAAAATTTTAATATTATTACAAATTTTACAGTATGCCACAGGTCTATCCTTAACCGAATTTCTGCACTTTTACCATTTTATGTCCAGGTAGCTTATCGGGCCTTAATGTTCTCGCTGTAAAGTTCAGTAGGTTGAATGAACCTTTAAGCATGTGCAGTTTTCCTCTCTCAGAGTTAGTGCTCCGAGTGCCTGTTGTTACACCCAAAGATATCGAAAAGTCGATATCTTGAGTCTCACCCTTGAAAAGGCCTTACATTCTCCCACAAAGAGTCTTCTTCCTGCCCATAGCATGTGCAAGTAGGATCGTTCTATGGTCCCTCAACTAGTTGTGTCCAGTTAAAATTCTTATCAACAGTCCAATGTTTTTTGTGTCCGTCCTAGCAACACTTAGTCTGGTTGCGGTTGATTGGTCTATATATTCGATAGTTTATCTGCAACCCGTTGCTATTTTCTTGGAGTTTGCAAATAGAATAAATACTTCTGCAAACCTCGTGTCAATATAAGGGTTAGATTACAAAGTAACCTACCTTTTCCACAGGATGTTCCTATCCCGTACAATAAATTGTCTTTTATAGTTAGCTCATAAGGATTTTGATCCCATTTCTCTAGATCAGGTTCCGGAATATCCAGATGCAAATAGACACATACACTCTCCTTCTTAGGATCATTCCCATAGGAGGCCAGAATGACCGAAGGAATGCGAACTTTTTTACCATCCAGATTGTAGAAGCCTAAAAAGATAATATTGTAGTTCAATACAGGGAATAACAGCGTCAGTGACACAATACCTAGTGTTGCTGTGTATTGTTCTGTTCCTGTTTCCCAGGAGTTTGTTAGTGCATCCTGAGCCCAGTTATATAGTGCGCTTTGCAGTTCCTGCTTCGATCAGCCTTCATTGTAGTAAAGATAATTTTTGATTTAGTTCCTAGGGAATTTCTAAAATATTTACCTATATTGAAAAACTCATACTTCATGTTTAACTTTTGCAGCCATTCCTCCATCATGTTGCTAAGCTTCTTAATATCATTCCTGTACTTCCCATTTCCAGCAATCGAAGGCACCTTCACCAAGTTCGTAAGGTCTTCCAAGAAATCTGGCCTGTGCGAGTCGATATATTGTAAAATTTTTAGTAGTTGCGGTTGGATGGGGAGTTTTTTAAACTGTTTTAAAGCGTAATATTCACCGTAGACGGCGTTTGTTGTTTTGGTTTCACTGTGTTCGGTTCTGTATGTGTGAGGATAAACCATTTTTGTTTCTGTTCTAAGAAGAAATTAAAAAAATCCTCTCCTTTTGTGCAGCTTATGTAGATATGGAAAATTAATAAGGTAATCCGTGTAAAATAGCGAAAAAATGTAAAAAACAGTGACAATAAATATTTCGATTGACATTTTCGGATTACCGATCATTCGGTAATTTAGGGTCACTCATCACGAAAACTACGTAGACTTCCAGGATGCACTAACCCTATAGATTTTCCTTTTTCGTGTTCTGTCGTATTTTTTGCCGCCACTACAGATCACTAGTGGCGTATCCCGGATTTTCGAGGGGGAGAAGTCAAGGAGACAGTAAAAACCAATATATTTTTTTCTGAGCGATATACTGCATTTATTGAGACAAGCAACACACTTGGTATGGATATACATAAGACTGCCCGAACATTTTACGAAGGGGAACCACTCCCCCACCCCTGGCAGAGGGGTTGATTCCCCTTCCTTAAACATGCTTTTTGACAGTTTTTTGCTAATAACTCGAAAACTGTCAATTCCTTAAAAAATCCTCAAGAGACCATTTTTCGAAAAGAAAAAATTTTCTTTCCATCGATGTACGTAATAATTTCGATGGGATTTATTGGGAAACTCGGTTGTTATTAAAGATATCGAATCGCTAATACAGGGAATTTTTGAAAAAATTGCATTTTTAATAATTCCTTGTATCTCGCTAATTTTGCAAGATGTTTTTATTCTGTAAAAAGCTTTTTATGGCAACTTCTTTAGAGCAAAATAACGACGTTGTCAATTTTTTAAAATATTGTTTAGTTATTGAGATACGGTATTTATCATAAAAAAAATTAAATACGGACCTTGATTTTTTTTATGACTATTTTGATTAGTTTCATGCTATTGTTATCTTGAAATGATAAAATTTTAATATTTTTTTATTTAAGGAAAAAAAAACTAATATTTAAAAAAAAATTGTCAGAACCTGGAAATTTCCAACGCTAATATAAATTAAAGACTGCAAGACGCACAGTTAAACGATTTTTAGTTTATCTGTTTTGAAATGTTGATTAAAAGATTTATAAATAAAGTAAAAAACGTTGAAAAGTTAACAAAAATAGTATTATAGTAATTATTTGATGGTAGCACAGCAACTCATGAAATTTACTTCAACATGGATAAACAGAAGCGTGGAATTAACCTTGTCATTTTTGTGAATGGCTCACTTAAAATTATTCTAGAATGGCTAGAAACACCTACCATATTACACCAATCTCACACATAATGGCAATCACTTTCAACATTTATATCATTAAAGAAAACTTAGTTAATTATTTTTTGTAATTCGTTATTTTTTTTTGTATTTGTAGTAGTTTTTGTTTCAAATAAATCTTAACGTTAAACCATTTTAATTTGCATAGTACCAAAACATTTATTTATTTATTTTATAAATGGTTATAACCTTAAATATAACCAAAAATATTATGTACAGCCGGGGACTTTTTAAATTGCCACCCTCGAAAATAAAAAATATTCCTATTTGAAATGCGGAAAAGTATTTTTTCTATAAGCGTGCGGAAAAGTCCACTTTTCCGCACGCATTTTAGTGTGGAAAGTGCCACTTTTCCGCACTAGTGCGGAAAAATATTTTTTCCGCACTAGTGCGGAAAAGTAAATTTGTTACGATTTTGAGGTGTTCTATAACATTTAGACCGTTCAAAATACATTTGTATCTTTCCTAGCACACGAAATATCCTAAAAATATTCAAATTGACTAAAATTCTGCTATATTTTCAATATTTTCGATAAAATAAAGTTTTCAGTAAAATAGGTTCAAATTATAAGTTTTAAACCTCCCCGGTATAAATATCGTCATTGTCAATGTCAAACAACAATGAACACTAGTGGTTTTAGATTTGGCATCTTAAATCACCATAGCAACAAAGTACAAACAAACTGTCAAAACAAAGCCAATTTTGCAGATACAAGCGTCTTTTGAATTTTTCAAACAAAAAAATCAGATTTTCAATGGATTCTTCGGACGAAGATCTACCCCAGTCAGTTCTAGAAGCCGCTAGAATGTGAATAATAATAATTGATTTGATTAAAACGTTTTGAATATAAATAATTTTCTGATTAATTTTTAGTTTTTTCCTCACGCTTATAGAAAAAATAGTGTACCTAACTCGTGCGTAAAGTGTCTTTTCCGCACTTGATTGCTGCAATCGCGTGCGGAAAAGAGGCACTTTCCGCACTAGTTAGGTAAACTACTATTGAACCAAAACAAAAAAATTGTGAACCTTACCTCCGTCTGTATACATACATATTTAAATATTTATTTTTTTAAATTTCTTTAAATGATTAATTTTGACAGAAAAAAAATACAACGGCAATTTAAAAAGTCCCTGACTGTACATATTGCAAGTCACGCCCAGCTATAATTTTGACAAAATTTTCCTGTGATGTCGGAAATTTATATAATTTAACAATCAAACATCAAATAATTCGATTTCAATCTTTTTACATAAAATTTTAAAATCTAAATTTTGGTTTTTTCTTGTGGTATTTTCACCTTCCTACCCCGCGTAGCAATGGCTAGAGGAGGTATTATTTTCGACGATTTTTTTTTAAGAGAACGCCGAAGATCTGGTATTTTGACCTTTCTGAGCAATATGGTCGTGATGTCTGTCTGTGTGTGTGTATATTATTTCTGTCCGTAACACGATAGCTCCTAAACCTCTGAACCGATTTTCATAAAATTCTCAGATAAAATAGTGTGTGTTTAACACTCTAACGAGCTGATTTTGGTCAAAATCCATTAATGCTAATAATTGTTTTTTGACAAACATTTTAAAAAATACTAACTTTTTAACGGAGCATCATATTAATATGCGGTTCTCGGAATATAGTAGATTACATTTTGCTCAATGATTTGTGTTATAACCTCGAGGCTCCCCTCTGGTTGCGCCCATGCCAATTGCTTTTATTTGATATAATTTTTTTTCTGTATACTTTTTTGCAAGCTATAGGTCCTCCAGCGTTTAATTTAAAAAAATTATATAAAAAATTATGTGCGAAGAACCCATTTTACGAGAAGGCTGGTTCCTGCTAAGATTAACAGTGTGCAAAAAAGATAGGGTACCAATATGGCCCGAGCAGAAAAGGAGGCGGTCCTGTGCACTCAGGAACCCGCTCATTAACAAGGTGGGAAGTGTAAGTCACGACACTAAAATCTTGTACACACATTCATATTGAGCCTTTTTCCAGATAATTATACGGTTTTGTACACTTTATAAGAGAATGTATTAAATGTAGGATTATTGTAACCGATTTTCAGCGTGCAATGTTTATTATTATTCATTGGTTAATAATGCGGTTATATCCTTTGATAGCTAACTTTTTAAAAAACTCAAAGCAACCAAACAAATAATTTTTTCTTATACCGGATGACCCATAAAATTTTGGCGGCCTTCAGAGGCCATTTTGTCACATGCTGTAGGCTTTAAGGCATACAAATTATCTAAATTTCAGGCGATTTTATTGAAATTCTTATTGCCAATGTCCTCTAATTTGCTGTAGTTACTTTGTAGTCCTCCCTGGTCCCACCCATCTCCCCTCCTGTTATTCCCTCTTCCTCTCCGTCTCTTCTCCCCACCTTCCTTATTAGTAATAGTTGTAGCTATACTTTTCATAAATTTAGGCACACGCTTTAAGATTTTTTTTGACACCATTTTACTAGTTCCCTCCTTCCTCTCTCCTCCGCCACCTTCACTCAATGGAAGGTAATACTGTTCGGGTCCGTAGAAAATCCACACGTACTTTTTGGGTAAAGCTAAATGTATTGTAAATGCACAGTGCTTTTTATAAGGCTGAATAAGAATTAAACCTAAAAGTTGGAAATAAAAAAATTTTAAAATAAAAAAAGACCCAACTGCTAAATTTAATTGTAACTACTGATCGCAGTTGGGTACAAAATTACCCTGTAACCTGATTCATAAATATACAAAACTGTATAATTCCGTAAGTGCGCTTTGGGCATCAAAACTAAAAGTTAAAGCATGTTGTACGTTATAGGTATACCTATCAATTTTGTACTCAACTGCGACTAGTACTTACAAGTAAATTTAGCAGTTGGGTGTTTTTTTTTAATAATTTTTTTTTAACAAAAATAATAGAATATTGTCTAGTTTCTTTCCTAACACAAAAAAGTCTCTTTGTTGAAATTGGTTATGTAATTTTTCAGATATGACGATCCAACAATTTACCGTTTAGACTCTGAATATCTCCTAATAGGGTGTTTGACAGTAGTAAAAAATAAATATATATTTATTTTTAGATATCTCTTTAGGTCTTGGTAATGCTAAAAACAAACTTTTTTGTTTAATTTTTTTTCAAATTCATAGTTTTTTTAATTAAATACATTCATTGAATTAAAACAGTTAGCCACGTGATTCAAAACAGGCGGTCTACCAATCAGCTGCGAGTGACGTCACAAAACAGTAAACGCCTCGAACGAACCTATTTTCTGTGTTATTTTCTTATGGATGGTAATGTTTGCTTTGGTTTAAAGTGCGAATTATCGTCCTAAATTAGATTTTATTTTGTGTTTTGCTTATAAAAGCATTTTCAATGGAAAACGGATTCTCCAAAGCCAATAGCTCCAACTTGCCAATGCTGAATTCCTTTATGGTGGCAGGCTTCTTTGCCATATGAACAGTGATTTTTGTTCTGCGGAATTTAGAAACGTTAAAATGTTGATGTAAGTATTCGATGAGTTGTTTTGTATATAACTGAAAGTTTTTTTACGATAAGCTTCGCCTGCGTCCTGCGTAGGTACTGTCTAGTCTTGCATATGCACTGCTGCTCAGTCCCACATTTAGCCTGCATGTGCACTGCCTAATAACTGCCTAGCACCGCCTAAAAATTTGTACACCTTTCTGCCTATTATAATAAGTTGTTCACTCCTTGTAATAAACATAACCTCAAAAATTTCATCGTCATTTACGAAATATATATATATATATATTATAGACAACGTGAGACAAATTAATAGAAACAATTCAATTATACTCACATCAAAGTGATCTTCACAAATGTAAAGTGAAGATGTATTAGATAGGGCCCTTGGGTCTCTTCGAGCAAGTTCTAGCCACTTTTTCCGTTCTTTTACTACTGTAGGCATATGAATAAATAGTTTTTCAAGTGTTTTTGTGCTAGTATTCGAACACTGAGGCACTAGACACCACTTATATGACATTTTTTTTTACATAAAAAAGTAAAAACACAGATTAAAAACAAATAAACACTTGAATGCCGTGCATCTGTCCGCGAGATTACTGCGCTGTGACGTCATTGCAACGCCATGCTAGAAATGAGCGTTTTAGCGGCAAATTCAAATCGGAAATTAGAAAACTTGATGTAGTCAAGATGAAATATACTATTTTAATAATTTTTCGTAGCATATTAGAGATCTATGTATTATTCTAAACTCTTTTCTAAAATTTGTCAAATACCCTATTGCTTCTTCTTGATCATTACTTCCTTATTTTTTAACGGGCCAGGTAGGCAGGCAGGTAGATATTTATTTGAGCCAATTGCTTCCCGGGTAAGGGAAAGGGGGCAATATGGGATACTTAATTTTATGGGCATATTTCTCCTAATAAATGATCACCATTGCGTTCGTCATTTGGAATTAAGTTGGCTAGATATGTTATATTTTTGTTTTAATTTTCAGTTCAAGCGATTTAGAACTTCATCATACTTTTATTTTTATTTTTGTAAAAAGTACATGTTGCCCCACATACGGGGCAAATGTGGCAAAAAGGGAGGGGCGGTTGTGTAATTTAAAATCAATATTTTTATAAGACAAGTTTTATTTATTAAAATACTAACCAAGATTAAAATACTTATTAAAAAATAAAAAGTTCTAATCAAAAATACATTTATAATACTTAAATTTAGTATTTACAAAATTTATAAAGAATTACAGCTACCTAGTCATCCCTGTCAACATAAAATACAACTTTCAGTAATGGTAGAAAGTAAAAAAAATAAAAAATTAGGGTCAAAATAGGGTATAGGTTGCTAAGTATAACCACGGGGTACGTTTCGCCCCAAACCATCAGTTACTTAAATTCAAACAAAAATCATACCCAGTAAAAGGGTAATTTTACGCGCAACGCGTTTAATACCTAAACCCACTAATTGTTCAATGTAAACTAAATTTTGAAAAGTCTGTTAAAAATGTACTTATTGTCAAAATACGCAAGGTATTTTTAGAATAAACAGCGCACAAAATCAAATATTGAGCAAAAACTAGTAGTGCCCGCGAGAGTCTCGTTTTCGAGACAAGACTCGAGACGAGACTCGGACAAAACGAGACGAGACTTTTATTGGTCTCGTCTCGAGTTTCATGCAAGACTTCTCGAGTCTCGTGCGAGAGTCTCGCAGGTAAATATATCTGCGTGCCGACTGCAGACTTGAGAATTTAATTCATCATTCAAGATATTTAGAAATAATTTAGACTATTTAGTACAGATAGACTAAACATTTCATTCATAAATACTTTAAAAACACAATCCATGATTGTTGTAAAACGTCATAATGCGTGAAACGAAAACGGACTAGTATTCTCTCTCTTACGGCGGCGGAACATAAAGGCAATACTGCAATAACGACAGATCGCAAATTACTACTATTATGACTACCTGAATACGTGTTACTTTTCATATTATTTTTATAACTTTCGAATATATAATGCTATGTTTTTTTTTTCTTGTTTAGATGTATGATGTAAGTATGTACCTATTAGGTACTTACTTTTCAATAAATAATGTTATTTTTGTTGTAATTTTCTCTTCCTACTTCTACATTATACCTAAAAAGTAGGTAAAGGTAAATATCCTGTACTAGACTGGAACCAGATTGTGCATGACGAAATTGCGATACATTTGCGAGACTCTCGTACGAGACGCGAGACGAGACGAGACTCGGGGCTGCGAGACGAGACTCGAGACAAGACTTTATATTTTTTCGGCGAGACGAGACAAGACTTAATGAAAGTCTCGTCTCGTTGGTCTCGTGTGATTCACTAGCAAAAACCAACTTAAACTCAGCCGACCGGCATCCATCATATTGCAGAGAGTTGAACCAGTTATGGGGATAAAATATCTGATATTAAGCGGTTTTATTCTTGCGCAGTTTACCTAAAACTGCGGTATCCTGTTTTACCCCCATACCCCATGTTGCCCCTTTATCCCCTATAGGCAAATTGCATCTCAGACCAAAAACCTACTTAGCAAGATAAAATTAAATCTATTGTCACAGTGTTGCCTCATTTTCTGTATTTAGGTAAAACTACAGTCCATTTCATAAGTTTTGAGATAACTTTTTGACAGTTATCAGCTGATTATCATAAAAATAACATAGGCCAACGAAAAAAAAGTGGTCCCAATAATAATGAAATGAACTTGTATGCCAATCTGCGTATGGGTGTTCGATTCGGTTTGGTTTGGTTTGGTTTAGTTAGGTGTGGTTTGGTTTGGTTAATATTGTTGGTTAGAGGCAGGGAGATATCATTTAGGTTAGGTTAGGTTTGGTTGTGTTCGGTTCGGTTCGGTTTGGTTTGCTTTGATTAGGTTTGTTTTGGTTTGCTTCGGATTAGATGGTTGGTTAGAGCAAAGGAGATATCAGATTACTTACTTGTCATACGATCACACATTAACGTAAATTAAAACATGTCAGTGTTTGTGTGTAGAGTTACTGTATGTTGACATATTTGGATAATTAATATATCCAAATATGTCAACATACAGGGACTCTATTTGTGTGGAGGTAGGCATGCCTTTGTCATTGATAACGGATTATTTTATTAAAATAAAATTGAGTAACTTGGCAACTTTTCTTTAATTTTCATTACTGACGATTGCAAATCCCAAAGCCCTATTTGCCTTGGGCCTTCTGTGCAACAAAAAGGGATTTTGCCTTCATAAAATTAACTTTAACGACCACTACTGAAATTTTATGTTTGTGAACTTTTACGTTGCAGGCGTAAGAGTAACGAGTACTAAACTTTTTACAAAAGTGAATCAGATCTTTGCCTTAGTCATCGAGATATCTATTATTAAAATGGGTTAAGTAGGTTTTTAAATAGGACCAAATGATTATTATTTACTATTTTTTTCTATTATTCTTTATTATTTTTTTATTATTCTTCTTTTCAGTCTAAATGTCATTACTCATTTTTTAACTGATTTTTATAACATGAAAAGTGATTTTATCTTCACTATTTGGATTCTTGTTTTATTGGTTCCAAAATATGGAAGCATATGAATAAAATAAGTTAGACGGAAGTAATGATCGAGATACATTTTTTGTTTTAGTAAATTAAGACTGAAAAGGGCACTAGTTATAATCCTTATATTTCAAAAACTGCTTTACCGATTTTAAAGAAAATCTAGAATTTTACTTACCTACTTTTTATCAACAAATTGCTTAAAAAATTTTCCACAGAAAAAATAGAAGAACTAATGGTATTTAGAAAGAAATATTTATAGTGGTTTTGCTTCGACAGAAAATATAATAACATTAAATTATAAGAAAAATAAACCAAAATACGCTCCCAGACCACATCGAGCTACTTGAAACTCTAAAATGACATAAAAGCATTGTATGACAATGTATTTTGGTTGCTAAGGAAACAAATCGCATTTGACAGAAAAACTTAACTTTGCACACTGATTAGAAAAACTACTATTTTAGGAATTTAATTGCCGTACCTCGTACACACTGTTGACTGTGTTATTGACTACAGGAGGATGGCCTGAAAAATGCGTTTCCTATTATGTTAAAGATGCTTTACTTATACCACCTGTGAAGTCTGAAAATTGATTATTTCTAATGACTATAGCTTTTCACCATTCTGCCACTGACCGCCACTTACTTAAATACTCTTTAAAATAATTTGTAAAGCCGATCTACCCCCACTAAGCTTTTTTGAAATGTAAACTTCTTTAGGCGCGTTTAGCAGTTTTTGTGGGTAGTGAATTGAACTGAGCCGTCAGGCTCGGCTATGTAACGCTCATTCGGGTGAAGTCGGCTCGAGTCGACTAACTGTGAGAGGAACATTCAGCGAACGATATGATGATGCAGATGAAGGCCAGTATTATTAATTTCGCCTTGTTGAAGTTTACACTTCTGCCGTGTGGTCTTAAGCACACACAATTTTTTTTTCTATTAAATTTATTTTTAACATAATATAAGCATAATAAAATAAATCAGCCACCTACAACAAAGCCTTTTAGTCCTTCTTTTCAGAATTAGTAGAGTTAAAATTAAGCATTGCTTGAAGGTCATCTAACACTTCTATAACTTGAAGAATTAAATATTTTTTTAAGCATCTATTACACACTCCACAAAGCCGTAATTAGAGGATCACACGAAATTAAAAGTCATCGAATATAATATTTTTAAAAAACGAATATTTTGATTCAACCTAGAGTTAATAACAATTTTTATAAATTTTGTTCAATAACCACACTTGGGATCAAATCGTTGACATTTACAATCGTTTATTTATTTTTTTATCATGTGTCAAAAAATTTAACTTAAATTATGTGAAAAATGCTAAATTATAGTGCAAAAGAAACTAATTTGACCAGCTAAACACCGAATTACATGTAAAATTAAAAATATATTTTTTAAAGAGTACTGCTACTTTTGGGACACCCGGTATATTCTAATATGTTGAATAAAACCTTTTTTTGTCATTTGTAGTTAAGCAAGAAAAATTTTCATTTCGTCTTGAAGTTTTAAGACTGACAAAAGAGAAACCCATACTTAAAATATTTTAATGATATTTTACCTTTTTAACGAAAACACATAAATTGAAAAAAATACATATCTCCATAACGGGCAAAAACGGGCAGCCAATATGTTCTATACCTTCGAACATTAAACCTTCTGTACTTTTTGAGTGAGGTTTGCGTTTGACAACAAACACTAAATCTGTAGGGAATATCACGGAATCCGAAAGATGCAGTCTACAATTTAAAAAATCCGATAAGAACATGCGTGCGTCGCTGTGTTTCCAGGTTTGATTTTTTTTAAGTGAATAAGGGGCTATCACTGCTAATTCAGTAATACAATTTAGCCCATAAACCACGTGGTATAGATAGAGGTACCTCGTTAAAAGGAGTACATTATACACGCTAATGATTATTTTACCACCTAGGTGGAAAAACACTTTTTATTTCTTTTAAATGGTCAATTTGTTTCGCCTTTCATCTCATCGTTGTTCCATCATTAGTGGTTTAAATATTCATTCTGCCAAATCATGGGTACTAAAGTTCCGAAAGGGACAGTACAGGGTGTCATTTTTTCCCACCCTTTTAGACCATTAATAATTGATGTAGAAATATAAAAGAAATTGTGTTCGAATTCGCAAAATTTTTACTGTTAAATTGCATCTTGACTTTATTCGATGCTCCTTAAATTATTTAATTAATAGATTAGGCTTGGAATATTTTTTTTTAATGACGCTTAAAATGACAACCGGTAACGACAATAAAGTCAAAAGTGAGCCACAATAGGTAAGGTCACTCATCGTCAAGCTGGCTTGACGATGAGTGACCTTAACAATAGGTGGTCGCAGTGGAAGGGCTGCAAGGCCCACTCACATATGAATCATCATCATCATCACTGTTGGTACATGGGGACTAACATAATTTGGAATAAGGATACTAAAATTAACACAAGAGCGGTACTGTTATAATTGCTGATATCTCAGAAACTATGACTCTACGGCATATCGGGTATTTTTGGAAAATATGTTCCAAGCCTAATCTATTAATAAAATAATATAAGGAGCATCCAATTTACAAAAACTATAAATTTGAGCGCCTGTCAAATATGGTAAGCATTGGGAATAAAGTCAAGATGCAATTTAAAAGTAAAAATTTCGCGAATTCGAACACAATTTCTTGTATATTCCTATATCAATTATTAATGGTCTAAAAGGGTGGGAAAAAATATAATAAGACACCCTGTATAATTATTGACCATTCGACTTTTAAATAGTGAATTATTATACACAAAGATTTCAAAACATACTCTTCTAAAAAATTCAAGTCCACATTAAAACAAGCACTCGACGGTCGTTCGGCGCAAATCTCTTTGATGTTGGCAGAAAAACCGACAGACCGGTGGATAGCGTGCGTTGTACCTGGCGCACAAATTTGCGTGTTTTTTTGTGCGGCGCACAGTCCACATCTATAAATATTTTGACGAACACGAACAAATTTTCGTCAAATACAACGCACAACACACAAATTTATTGGTCTGGACGCGGCTTTAGAGCATAATTACAGGGCATGCTTGAAGCCAGTAGACAGAATTCGGTAACTGCGCATGCGTCAGTTTTGGTGATTTTGGAACATATATACTCCATTACGTCACTACATTATTTGACAATAATTGTCAAAAATTTAAGGTTATTTCTATTTTTTTTTCTAAAAACTAGTTGATTGGCATTAATTAATAACTCTTACCTTTATTAACAAATTATAAAGTAAAATACAAGTACTTTCCTATGGAATTCACAGAAAAAAAAACACAATTTTACATGAGAAACGCAAAACATCGGAAAATGTAAATAAACAACAAACATGGCATCCACCCACACAGCAGTTGTTTGTACACCTGCCAAAAACAAATCGTATGTGCACTTGAAAATTTGCGTTGGCGAATTTAAATTTACCATTGTTTCCGAAGCAAGCTATGATGATTGCTTCACTTTTCGATTTTTGTGACCAATATCTAAACTAAGTTTTTCAAATTTTGTTACACAAATATTTATTTATTTTTATAAACTACCGACAAATTAGTAAATCTGGGGGCACGTCAGTGCCTCGCTAAGCTCGCGCGGAGACTGCAGTACCATCTTTTCTTGAAACATTTCAGCCCATATTTGACCTATCTAAAACCCTACTTCGGAATGAGCTACAAAACTCAAACTTTGCACAGTCGTAGATCTTTATAGAGTTAACAATCCCAGGAGTTCCGTAAAGTAGTTACGAAATTTCAAACGTCAAATTTGCCACTCACTCACTCATCTACTCACTCATGTTTAGATCACCAAAATTCTACTGTACAGCGTGTCTCATTTTCGATGGGATTAAATGGGAAACTCGGTTATTATTAAAGATATTGATTTTCTGATTGCACCTTACCGTGCTCTTTTTTTGAGTCCTTAAAAATGTCGTAATCAGATTTTTGCTGTACCCCGTAGTTTCGCTAATACAGGGAGTTTTTGAAAAAATTGTATTTTTAATAATCCCTTTTATCTCGCTTATTTTGCGAGATACTTTTATTCTGTAAAAACATTTTTATGGCAACTTTTTTAGAAGAAAATAATGACGTTGTCAATTTTTTAAAATATTGTTTAGTAGTTGAGATATGGTATTTATCATAAAAAAATTAAATACGGACCTGGATTTTTTTTATTACTATTTTGATTGGTTTCATGCTAGTATTATCATAAAATAATAAAAATTTAAAGAATTTTTGTTTTAAGGTAAAAAAAAATATTTAATATTTAAAAAAAAAAAATTAGTCCGAACCTGGATGTTTCCAACATAAATATAAACTAAAAATTGCTAGTTAAACAATTTTTAGTTTAACTGTTTTGATACTTAGCATATTAAAATGATTTTACGTTAATTTACAGATTTATTTGAAACAAAGTCTACGAAAAATACAAAAAAAAAACAAATTATAAAAAATAACTAATTTTCTGATTACCATTTTGTGTAAGACATTGTTGGCATTTTGAGTAATTTTTCTTAACGCATTTTGCATAAAAATATTTCTGCCATTTAAATATTGGGATTTTGTTGCTTGAATGAAGCAGTCAAGCATATCACATTTTTCAAAATCTGGATATGGTCGATTTCTAGCCAGTTTAAAATAATTGTAAGCCATTCACAAAAATGACAAGTAAAATGACAATGTCAATTCCACGCTTTTGTTTTGTAAATTTCACGACCTGCTGTTCGGTTATCAAATAATTAGTATGATATTATTTTTGTAGCTTTTTAACGTTTTTTACTTTATTTATAAATCTTTTAATTATCATTTCAAAACAGATAAACTAAAAATCGTTCAACTAGTGTGTCTCGCAATTTTTAAATTATAATTACGTTGGAAATTTCCAGGTTCGGACTATAATTTTTTTTTCAAATAATAAATAGTTTTTTTTAACCTTAAATCAAAAAAATATTAAAGTTTTATCATTTTAAGGTAATGATAGCATGGAATTAATCAAAGTAGTAATAAAAAAAATCCAGGTCCGTATTTAATTTTTTTATGATAAATACCATATCTCAAAAACTATTCAATATTTTTAAAAATTGACAACGTCATTATTTTGCTCTAAAAAAGTTGCCATAGAAAGGTTTTTACAGAATAAAAATATCTTGCAAAATAAGCGAGATACAAGAAATTAATTAAAATGCAATTTTTTCAAAAACTCCCTGTATTAGCGAAACCACGGGGTGTAGCAAAAATCTGATTACACCATTTTTAAGGGCTCCAAAAAAGAGCACGGTAAGGTGCAATCAGAAAATCGATATCTTTAATAATAACCGAGTTTCCCATTTAATCCCATCGAAAATGGGACACGCTGTACTTCCAGACGTGCTACAAAGCTGAAATTTGGCACACTGATGGAAATTGTGAGTAAACCCTTGGAAAAAATCAAAAAACTCCCCTCTCCCATACATGTAAAGTTATGTAAAAGTAACATTGCCCACTTCCAGAGGCGCTAGAGAGCAGAGCTTTGGCAGACTGATGGGAAATATGAAAAAACTATAGGAAAAAATTTTAAAACCCCAAAATTTGCTTTCCTCCCCTATAAACGTAAAGTTATGTAAAAGTAACATTGCCCACTTCCAGAAACGCTAAAGAGCTGAGCTTTGGAAGGCCGATAGGAACTATGATAAAACTATAAAAGAAAATTAAAAAACCCCAAATTTTAATTAATTTCCCTCTCCTATAAATGTAAAGTTATGTAAAAGTAACATTCTCCACTTCCAGAAAAGATAGGAACTATGATAAAACTATAGGAAAAAATTTAAAAACACCAAAATTTTAATTTACTTTCCTTCCCTATAAATTTAAATTTATGTAAAATTAACATTGCCTACTTCCAGGAACACAAGAAAGCTGAGCTTTAGAAGGCTGATAGGAACTATGATAAAACCATAGGAAAATATAAAAAAAAACCTCAATATTTTTAGTAAGGCATTGCAAAAGTTTTGAACAATATTCCGCATATTTTACTACTTTAAAACTTAAATATTATCCAAATCGTTAAAAAAATTAGTAAATCATAACAAAAACATTTCATGTAAAAAAATGCCAAGTACGCGAAAGTGGTCTTCCATAAAAATAATTGAGATAAAAGTAAAGCGAAGTTCTCCAATACGAATTTCAAAATGAAAGGTTCTTACTAGTTTGGAAATGTTTTTCTAAACTTGACTATTACGGCTGCAAATGACTCTTAGGCACAGTGCTAAATTGAACATTAAGAAGTTTGGCTGGAATAGCAAAATTTAAAAAAACATTTCTAAACTAGTAAGAACCTTTCATTTTGAAATTTTTATTGGAGAACTTGGCTTTACTTTTATCTTAATTCTTTTTACGGAATACTACTTTTGTGTACTTGGCTTTTTTTACATGAAATGTTTTTGTTATGATTTTCTTTTTTTGGGAGAAACGCAGTGGTTCCCTAATTAAAAAAATTATTTAAAGGGGCGTAATACCCAGATAAAAATTGTTTATTGAATAGTCTACCAAATTTCACAAAAATATCTAGAGAGGAGATTCTTTTAAGTTTTTTCTCAAAATTGACCCAAGAATTAACACTACTTTAATATTGCATCCTATTCAAAACCACCCAGTAGCTGAGGGTCCCCCTTCCTTGACATAATCTTTAATTCCAGTAAAAAAATACTCAATGCATTAACCGGATTTTTTTACCAAATATGAATTTTTTTAATTTTTATCACAAAATCTATATCAAGTGGTGAAAAAATGAGACACTTTTTAAAACTTTTATATTTTTAAGATTTTAGACTCCTCTGTAGGTGACTCGAATTTTTTGAGGATATGAGCGATAATCACAAAAATATTGCAGACGTAAAAACATAGAAATTTGACCTATAAAATGAGAAAAACAATTAAAACTGTGTCTCATATTTTACCTTGAAAAAGTAAAAAAATGAAACAGATCAGGCAAAATATGAGGCAGTGATAAAATTCACGTATAAACAGTCGGATCGCCGTCTAAACCAAAAGTAAGACATTCAGGGTAAAATTGAGGTTTTTTTTTACTTAAATATAAGAAACAATTAATCTACGAACTCACACGACAAAACTTTCGGTAACATTTTTAAAAGTTTTATACCACAAATAAAGCTACGGATTTTGTAATATTAATTATGAGCCTATTTAAAAAAAAATTATGCATATAAATGTTTCTTGAGAAGTTCACTTTTTTTCATAATTTCTAAAACAACGCAAAATCCTAGCGATCAATGAATATTTACACAAACACCACAAAAGGTTATATTGAAAAGAAAAAAGCGGAACGTAATATAATGATTGTTTCACCAAAAAGGTTAAATATGATCACCTACATCTTCGTAAGTTTTGTGAAAAAGCTTAAAGATCACTAAGATTTGGCTGAGAAATCTCAAAATTGCTTACTGTCCGTTTCCGGGAAAACGGATGACGCGATAATTGTTTTTCTTTTACGACAAATTCACGACAATTAATGCATTTATTAGTTTTTGAAAATTTTAATTTTTTCTAGGGGGGGTAGTGCTAAGTTGAGACTCAACTTAGCATTACATACCCTTTTCAGGAAAACGGATGGCGCGACAAATTTTTTTCTTTCACGAAAAATTTACGACAATTATTCCATAGATTAGTTTTTAAAAAATTTAATTTTTTCTGGGGTGGTTATGCTAAGTTGATACTCAATTTTATACGACAATTTCTTTTTCTTTCACGACAAATTTACGACAATTAATGCATATATTGCGAATATCTAATTCTTAAGTGGTAATGCTAAGTTTATAGAGGTCGGAATTTTGGTATTTCACTTTTACACCACTTGACGCTATAAATTTCTTTATTTTTCAAAAATTTTTGCTACCTACTTGGCTCCTCTCCCTGCTATCCGGGATCCGCCAGTGATATCACCCTGTATAAAAAAACCAGCCTACACCAAAATTAAATTCTCCTAAAATTTGAGCGTCAATTAGTAAAATCATTTGAAAACAATACTTCAACTTGTGTGTTATGTCTGAAAGTAGTAAGACAGAGGTCCAAACCAATCTGCCACAAAATAAATAAACAATGCCGCGTGCTTGCAATTGTTTTGGCTCGCCTTATAAGAAGAAAAAACAAAACGACGAACAACAAGTTAAAACAATCGACATAAGTCACGTGGAGAATCGTGCACTACAAGACAGAAAGGACAACAAGTTGGGAACATACAAACATACTATAGGACAGACTCTGCAGCAGATGCAGCAGGACTAAGAAACCAATGTAATAGGGTCACTTTTACAATCACGAAGGAAAAATTATTACTTTTGAAGCATTTCTTCTTCTCTCTATCTCTTCAATATTATTAAATTCCTTCAATATTGTTAAATTCCTCCCCGGGACTCCTTTTGGGAGGTCGAAATCGATGCGTGTCTGGACAGGTTAGGATACGTTTGCAATCAATTGACAAATGTTAGAAAAACACCGATTTCGACCTCTCAAAAGGAGGGCAGATAATTTTTATTATTTGTATATGAGCCCTTGAAAAGCAGAGTGGTGTACGTCCATTATTGTTCAAACTGAGATATTTAAATGCAAAGTTAAATGCGATATTAAAAATCTGTAGAAATAATTCCAAATAGATTGTTACGAATTTGGAATAAGGATTAGAGTAAACATTTTTTAGTATACTGTATAATGTAAAAAAAATGATCTTTACAATATTGTGATGGCTCAGTATGCCATATAAGTTTTATTGAATATTGTGATTTACAAAGAAATCTTAAATTTTGTATTTCTAAGTTTTTATTCGGTGAAAATAAAAACAATACACAAACAACAATGAATTTGAACAATTCGAAAACCAGGAACGTAAAAAAGCTCTCGTAAACTTTATTCATCATTCTCCTCATTTTTTTCTACAATATCCAGAAAACCAATATCTTGAATGTCTTTTTCGTTCTTTAAATTCAAAAAAAAAATAGGGGGAATGAACTGCAGAAGGGATAACATATCCCTTTTTTTAAATCTGATACGGGTAGAACTTGCTTGTTAAGCAAGCCAGAATGTTTGGTGGTCTTCCTTTAGCCGCTGGGGTAATGTTAATGGAAGAAAACGGAAATTCTTCATTAAGAGTTTCTTTGTAAAAAATTTGATTTGGAGATTCTTTTCGAAATTGCAACCATTGGCATTGTATTTTAAGCAAATTTACTGGCTGACCGTCCGAATTTTTTTTTCTGTTAGTAATAGCTTTCTCCAAATTGAGCGTTGAAAAGAAGTACTCACGTTGCATTTGGTAAACATGAAATGCGTGCTTGGATCTTACTTTTTTTAATGATAGTATAATCAGGACATACAAAATGTTGTTTTTGGCCTGAAGCTCAATGTGACCGAAATCACGATCATTTGGCAGAAAAGAATGGCCGGAGACCAAAAATTTATGGACTTACACCACTATGCCTATCAACATTTGATGGCTTTCCTTAACAGTTATAATGCAGTGGCGCCACCTTTCGAGTTCAGGGCGTAGTAGAATAAGTGTATAAATACGAAAAAATAGAGTTGATGTTCAAAACAACGTGTTCCGCACCGTATCCCAGTTTTCGCAAAATGTGGACTTACACCACTTTGGTTTTCAAGTACAGCTTCAGTGGTTATTCTTTGTACCCACGATATTTTCAGCATGCGTCTATACAAGTACATCTTAAACGCCTCAAGTCTCTTCTCTGTAATTGGGTCCATCTTTTACACTCGTACAACAAAATGGAAAACACAAAGCATCTAACTATCCGCATTCTATATATATATTTTGGGATCGCACTGACAATTGACGTCGTACCCAAATATTTCAACGCTTTAACTTGTTCTAAGATGCGTCCATTTACTGTTAGGTGGCAACAGAGGTGATCCGTGGCAACAGTATTTGTTGTGGCAAACACTACTAATTTTGCCTGTGTTGGGTTGATGTGTAAACCATGTTCTTCGCTGTATTGAACTATATGGTCCATCATAAATTGTACATAGGTCCTTGATATTATCTGCAAGAATTACGGTATCGTCTGTATATCGGATGTTGTTTGTTACTATTCAATTGACTTTTATAAGTTTTAAAATGTCATCCATAGCCTCTGTAAAAATAGTAAATAAATGTTAAACAGCAATGGCGATAGGTTGCAGTCCTGTCTAACCGCTTTTTTAATCGGTGTATCTTCAGATGTTTCGTTTTCAGTTCTATCTACAGCTGTTTGGTTCCAATACAGCTGTGAGATAATATTAATTTCTTCCTTTTCAATACCGGTCTTATTAATAATTTTAATAAATTTGTCGTGTTTTTCGCAGTATAAAGCTTACACTACTACACGTTAACATTCATATCTCTACACGTTTGTGTCAGCACATTTAGAGATAAAAGTGCCTCACGTGTATCATAACCATTCATGATTTCAAATTGCGCCCTAACCACTTGGATGTCACATTTTTTGAAAATACGATTATTAATAATTCTCAAAAAGATCTTAACAACGTGTGACATCAGACCTATCATTCGATATGAATCCCAACTTGAATCGTTAGTCTTTTTAGGTAAAGTTATAAAAGATGATCTGACCAAATCGGATGGTATGACACCTGTTTTGCGAATATCATTAAATAATGATGTAATTGTACTCAGTCCAGTGCCCTCCTTGTCTGCAATCAACTTGATTATCTCTGCATGGATTTTATCCGGTCCTGTTGCTTTTCTGTTTTTCTGAGTTTTAATAGCGTGTATGACCTTACTTTTAGATATTTCTGGCTCTTTTTCATTCAACTCGGTGTTTATATCTGGTGAAGTTTCGGTTCTTTTATCATAAAAAATTTCCTCAAGGTATTGTTTCCATCTTTTTAATTTTGTTTCTATCCCCATAATTATTTCGTGGTTTTCATCTTTTAAAACAGTCACTGGATGCGTACGAAGTTGATTTGTCATTAATTTCTTTAACTGTTCTGTGCCAAAAACATTCACTGTGCACATTAAACAGGTCATTTCTTGAAAATGTTCTATTTTTTTGCATTTTTCAGACACCCATTTTTCTTTAGCTTCTTTGCTTTTTTTGCGGATTATCTTATTGATTTTTCGAGTACCCCTACTACTGGGATACAAAGGATCACCAATTCTACAATTCTGCCAAGTTTCCTCATCAGATGAAGTGACCCTGTTTCCTTACTCACCGTCTTGCAGTGACATTTTGTTCTTTTCTTTACTGTTCTTTTTTTAAAGAGTGTGTAAAGATGGACAAAATATTGCCGATTGGAGTCAATAGATTTTATTTTATGTTTCGATACATAATTTAGTCCGGTCCGCAGAAATTCAGGAGATTCTTGGAAATCTTGTAATCGAACCTGGTTATTTAAAAATAATGAATTTTTATTTAAAATGTGAGTTTATTTGAAAAGCAAAAAACTCCACGAATATTTATTAGCAACATGCGTTCCATAAAAAAATTTTTAAATTGAAAACATAGTCCATTTCTCAAAGTGGAGTTTGCAAATTACAAAGAAAAAACTCAACGTCTTCTTCACTAAAGTCTTTATTGTTTCGGGTTTAATTTGGGACATTTTTCGAGTCTAAAGAGACCCATCATCAGCTGAAACAAGGTAAACAAAGAAGTGTAACTACATCCGAAGCAATTTTTAGTGCCTATTATATAGATTTAAACTGGGGGGGATCAAATAATCACCTTCAAGTTCACTTTCGGAGTACATTAGTGTAGCTAGTGTGTTTCTGAGGTTCAATTTCTCTTTGGTGTTCTCTAGGAGAAGAACCTTTTTTTCAACATTGGGGTTGGTAGGTTCATCATCTGGTATTAGCTGTTCATTAGGCATTTGGCTGATTATCAGCGTGCTGGATGCTGGAGTTATGCCACAGAAGTGAACTTCCAGCCACCATGCCGCTCATTATTTGTTATATTGCTTTATTTGTTATATTGGCCAACATGGTAGCTGACGAACGTCTAAAGCAGTGTCCGATGAACGGTTCTGGATTTTTAAAGCCCAAAAATCCTGCAATATTACTGGGCATTTTCCCAAAGATATTTTGATGTGATACCTACCCATTGGTTTGTGCATTTGCCAGCCCTACAGGATAGAAAAAAACGCCTGTTTGTGTACTCTGCGGGTCGTAACGATTTGTATTTTTTATTAGGTTCGTTTCACAAACTACAAACCTTCTGGTAACTTTTGCGGAAAAGAATCCAGAAATTTAGCATTACGTAATTTAAGGACATTCCTTTAGCTTGATAGTTTAAAACATCGAACAACGAATATTTATTTATATTAACACTACTAAGAGGGTTATATTGGAAAAAAAAGAAGGACGTAATGTAATGATTATTCACGAAAAATTTACAATTGCGCGAAAAGGTTAAACATCATCGCCGACATCATCGCATGTTTTGCGAAATACCTTAAAGATCACTAACGTTTATACAGGACATCTCAAATCACTTTCTAATAAATACACATAGATTCAAAAGTTTTGCATCACCCTAAATCTCCAAAATTATTTTTTTTATCAGGAAAAATGGTTTAGAGACTTATTAATTGATAGTTTTAATTAAGAAAACATCTAAGATACTCGTAAAAAAAAACTTTATTATAACAAAAAACTTTTTTTTTAAACATAGGAGTATTTTTAATTAAAAATCAAAATTTACAAATTGATGGATTTTGTTCAAAAAGGTACTTGAAAACCTTTAATATTGGGTATTTCCACCTCTAGCATTTATGCAAGCCTGAAGACCTACTGCCCATGCTGTCTATCAGCTTGGTGATATGCTGTTGAGGAATATTTTGCCATTCCTCCCGAGCAGCATGAACAAGCTCTTGTATAGTCCTTGGGTTTCTGCGTGCTGCCACCGCCCTGGCAAGCATGGCCGAAGCATGTTCTGTGGGATTCATGTCTGGCGATAGTGCGGGCCAGTTCAAACGATTGATGCCTTCTGTTTCCAAATACTCATTTACAGCTCTGGTACGGTGAGGTCGGGCGTTATTGTCCATAAAAACAAAAGCATCACCCACAGCTCGCCATAGTCTGACGTAAGGATCTAAAATCTCTCTAATGTATCTGTCTCCATTCATTGTGCCCTGAACATAAATTAATTCTGTTCGATCATTAGACATGATACCAGTCCAGAACATAGCACTTCCTCCTGCAAAGGGTGGCACGGAGCGTGCATGAGCCAGCTGGGCAGCTCTTGTTGGCTCCCTCCATACACGTATACGATGACTATCCAGCACCAAGCAAATTCTTGTTTCGTCAGAAAAAAACACCGAGTTCCAAAATTCTGCAGGTAATGCCACGTGCTCTTGAGCCCACTTTAGTCTAAAAACTTTGTGCTCAGGGTTTAGTCGGGGTACTCTGATTGGTCGGCGACACCTCAAACCTGTCGCGAGTATTCGTCTCCGCAATGTAGAAACCGATACTTGAATTCCCATTGCCATGGTCGGGTTTCTTCGGATAGTTAAGTGAATATAACGGTTCTGTTGTTGATTAGTGACACGTCTTCTACCGCTTCTGGGTCTATCACGAAGAGAATTATGCTGGAGATAGCGATTCCAGGTGCGAGATACGTCACTTTGCCAAACACCAACTCTATTAGCCACGAACCTTTGAGAATGACCTTCTTCAAGTAAAGCCACTATTCTTGCACGGTCAATCTCACTTATGATTTGTCGAGGCATCTTTGCACGTCAACTCGTAAAATTGAACTGTCTTGACTCTAGAAATAATGGCAATAAAAATGTGAATTTATTTTAAAAAATTGTAAACATTTTTTTCGGGCAACGATTCAGAAAGATAAACATTAATAAACAAGCCCACAAAAAATGGTTGATGCTAAAAAATTTCTTTGTAGAAAAACAAGGTGATGCAAAACTTTTGAATCTATGTGTATATACCTTACCCTGCATAATAAATTTTAAAAAAATTCTAAATCTAAACTATTATTTTCAGGACAAAAAAATTAAATAACTTAATACCGACTAGAGGCACCGTTTTTGATTTAAAGTCTTCACGTGATCATTTTACTGCCTTTTGCACTAAAAATTTCTTTCAAGCAAATTGAAATCAGAAAAATAGTCCAAAGTCCAAAGGAAAAAGTTTGTGTGTTAAACATGATGGAATGGTTGTTTCTCCATACTTAATTAATTTAATTCAATCTTATTTGGGAACCAGCACAAGTAAAAGATATTAGTTTGTAGAATTAATAGGCAGTAGGTCTACTATTTATGGAAGTTCTTCTGGTGTGCCCCAAGGGTCAAATTTCGGACCACTTCTTTTTATTACTTCGTTGAACAAAATTGTTTCTAAGGTAAAAAATGTGGAATCATTGACATTTGCCGATGATTTTAAATTGTTCGTTGAAATTTTCTCGTTGGAGTATTGTGAAATACTTCAAAAAGAATTTCAGGACACCCAGTATTGTCAGGAAAATGGTTTTAACTTAAATTTGTGTAAATGCTTTTGTTTGTCATTTAGTCGGGACAAAAACTTGATTGAGTTTGATTATTCAATAAACAATGAAAACCTAAAACGTGTAGCTCAACATAAAGACCTGGTTGTAGCCTTCGATGCTAATCATTCATTTTTTCAAAAAGTTGCTAGGTTTATTTGTAGGAATACTAAAAGTTTTAACAACAACAACACAACAAGTGTTATCTGGTCCCACCAATATGATATATCGATTAGTAGAAAGTAAGGAGGGAGTTTTAAAACCCATGCATTTTAGAAAGTTTGATTTTTATCCACAAAGAGGCTGTGATAACGAGATTTTATTAGAACTGTTTAATGGATTGTAACTAGACCAAAGAAGGACTCAACTTTTTTTTAACAATATTGTATAGAATTCTTAAAGGAGATGTTGATTGTCCTAATATAATTGAACAACTTCCTTTTGCCATAAATCGAATCAATTCAAGGTCGAAGAATATGTTTTACTTAGCTTATCGACGAACTAATCTTTTTAAAAGCTATGCAACTTATTTAACAAATATGCTTCAGATATTGATATTGACAATGTTTAATAATTTTAAAAAAGTTATAGATTTAAAAGTGCGCAATAGTCAAGAATAAGTAATTAAGTATGTAATTTGATAAATTGGAAGGGCGAAAAAATATCGAAACACAAAATATCGAAACTACAAAATATCGAAACTACAAAATATCGAAACTACAAAATATCGAAACTACAAAATATCAAAAATACAAAATATCGAAACAACAAAATATCGAAACAACAAAATATCGAAAATACAAAATATCGAAAACACAAAATATCGAATAACAAAATATCGAAAATACAAATTATCGAAAATACAAAATATCAAAACAACAAAATTCGAAAATACAAAATATCGAAAACACAAAATATCGAAAACACAAAATATCGAAAATACAATATATCAAAACAACAAAAACAGAAAATTTCGGAACCTACACCTAACCTGACCCTGACCTAATCTAACTTAACCTAATTTGATATAACAAAAACCTAACCTAACAAAACCTAATCAAATCTAACCGAACCGAACCAAAGCAAACTGAACCAACAATTTTTTTCAAAAAAAAACTTTCCTGACTTTTTTCCCGGGATGCTAGAAGGTGTGAATTAGAACCAAACCGGACCGAACTGAACCAAACCGAACCGAACCGAACCGAACCGAACCAAACCGAACCTATCCAAACCTAACCATACCCAACCAAACCTAATTAGCAGTGTTTAGTTAGTTTGATTAGGTTAGGTTCGGTTTAGTTAGGTTCGGTTCGGTTCGGTTTGGTTCGGTTCGGTTCGGTTCGGTTCGGTTCGGTTCGGATTCACACCCTCTAGGATTCTGGGAAAGAAGTCAGGAATTTTTTTTTTTTTTTAATTGTTGGTTCAGTTTGCTTTGGTTCGGTTTGTTTCGGCTAGATTTGATTAGATTTTGTCAGGTTAGATTTTTGAAATTTTCTATTTTTATGAGGTTAGGTCAGATTAGGTTTAGTTAGATTAGGTTAGGTTACGTCAAAGTCGGGTTAGGTTAAGGTTTCGAAATTTTCTATTTTTGATTTTCGATATTTGTTAATTTCGATATTTTGTATGTTCGATATTTTGTGATTCGATATTTTGTATTTTCGATATTTTGTATTTTCGATATTTTGTGATTCGATATTTTGTATTTTCGATATTTTGTATTTTCGATATTTTGTATTTTCGATATTTTGTATTTTCGATATTTTGTTTTTTCGATATTTTGTATTTTCGATATTTTGTGGTTCCGATATTTTGTAGTTTCGATATTTTGTAATTCGATAAAATGTAGTTTCGATATTTTGTGGTTTCGATATTTTGTAGTTTCGATATTTTGTATGTTTTCGATATTTTGTATTTTCGATATTTTGTGTTTTCGATATTTTATGTTTCGATATTTTTTCGACCTTCCTGGAAATTATCATGTGTAGTGTAAGTCACGTATTTTATAGAATATATGTCTTTTTAATATAAGGAAGTATCTGAGGGCACGGCAGTGCCTCGCCAAGTTCGCGCGCCGTACCATCTTTTCTTGAAACACTTCAGCCGATATTTGACCTATCTAAAACTCTACTTCGGAATGAGTAGTGCACAGTCGTAGATCTTCATGGAGTTAACAACCCCTCCAAGCTTCAATAGAGTAGTGAAGTAGTTAAGAAATTTCAAAAAACGTCGAAATTGCCACTCACTCACTGATAGATAGATCATCAAAATTCTACTGTACTTCCAGACATGCTACAAAGCTCAAAGCTCAAATTTGACAGACTGATAGAAATTATGACCAAACCCCTGGAAAAAATAAAAAAACCGAAAATTCAAATTTACTCCCCTCCCCTATACATGTAAAGTTATGTAAAAGTAATATTGCCCACTTCCAGAAATGGCAGACTGATAGGATCTATGATAAAGCTATAGAAGAAAATTTAAAAACCCCAAAATTATAATTTACTTTCCTCCCCTATAAATGTAAAGTTGTGTAAAAGTAACATTGCCCACTTCCAGAAACACTCGAGAGCTGAGCTTTGGAAGGCCGATAGGAACGATGATAAAACTATAAAAGAAAATTAAAAAAGACCAAAGTTTAATTAACTTCCCTCCCCTATAAATGTAAAGTTATGTAAATTAGCATTGTCCACTTCCGGAAATGCTAGAGAGCTGCGCTTTGGAAGGCTGGTAGGAACTATGATAAAACCATAGGAAAATATAAAAAAACCTCAACATTTTTAATAAGGCATTGCAATAGTTTTGAACAATATCCCGCATGGTTTACTACTTTAAAACTTAAATATTATCCAAATCCTTTAAAAAAGCAGTGAAATCATAACAAAAACATTTCATGTAAAAAAAGCCAAGTACGCAGAAGTGGTATTCCGTAAAAAGGATTGAGATAAAAGTGAAGCCAACTTCTCCAATACAAATTTGAAAATGAATGGTTCTTACTAGTGTGGAAATGTTTTTCTAAACTTGGCTATTACGGCTGCAAATGACTCTTAGGCGCAGTGCTAAATTGAACGTAAAGAAGTTTGGCTAGAATAGCAAAGTTTAAAAAAACATTTCCAAACTAGTAAGAACCATTAATTTCCAAATTTGTATTGGAGAACTTGGCTTTACTTTTATCTCAATTCTTTTTACGGAATACCACTTCCCCGTACTTGGCTTTTTTTACATGAAATGTTTTTGTTATGATCTGTAATTGGCTTTTTGCTGTAGATGCTGTTGAATAAATAAATAAATAAATGATTAAAAATGATCTACAAGACATTGCTGAGCGAGCAGTGCCTTTGTTGTCGAAATTCGAGCAACTCACGGCCGCCTTAATGAGAACGTCGATAAGCCAGCATGGGGCTTCGCACCTCCACCTTCCTAGTGTGCGTATTTTGATTAGCTAGGATGATGCTGAGATTATTCTCTGATTATATTATATGTTTATGAGTGTGAGAAAAATACATATAGCCAGCGAAATTATCTACACAGAAAAAAACATATCAAATCAAAGCAAGTGGCATCATTGGTGGCAGGTGACGTTATAAATTGAGGGACAAAAATTTAGAGTGACGTTTACAATGTCGAAATACATTAATTCGAAAATCAAAATCTCGAACTCTTTATATCGAAAATCAAAATCTCGAATATTCAAAATGTCGAATAATTGAAACATAGATAATCAAAATGTCGAAAATCAAAATCTCGAAAATAATAATATCGAAAATTAAAATGTCGAAATAAAAAATGTCGAATAGTTAAATTATCGAAAAATTAAAATATCGAATAACAAAATATCGAAAATACAATATATCGACACAACAAAATATCGAAAATCAAAAACAGAAAATTTCGGAACCTTCACCTAACCTGACCCTGACCTAATCAAACGTAACCTAATCTGATATAACCACACGAAAATAGAAAGTTTCAAAAACCTAACCTAACGAAACCTAGTGAAATCTAACCGAACCGAACCGAATCAAACCGAACCAAACCAAGGTAGCAAGGAGTCATCAAATGACGTCTTTTTTTGTCGAAAAGTGGTCATTTGGATAACCAGCAGGTCATCTACCAAAAAATGTTGTCTTTAAGGCGTCAGTTACTTGACGTCTTTTCGTCGTGTAGTTTTTGACATCTGAAAAACGTCATATATTGGTCACAACCCACACTGCACACTTTGTCCAAGGGACATACACTCATACTTACATAGATGGTGCCCCAGTCAGTATTTGACCGGATTTATACGGAATGTGGGGGTACGTATATAAAATAAATTAAATATTAAATCAAGACAAACTTCGAAGCTTCTTTCACTTCAAGGTGAAGATGTGTAAGTCTAGGTCTATTTTGATCTGTACCTCACAGACGAACACCGCTGTACCTGTTCCAGTACTTCCAGGTCTAAGTCACAGAAGGGTCACCTTCTGTGTCTGTTTCCTTCAGTGTTCTCAACTGCAGGGAATATTTCATATATTCAGACGAGTTTAAAAAAAGTCATAAATACGTCATATTGCTGACATCTGTAAAACGTCTAAAAATTACGTCATTTTGGGTGTGTCTTTTGAACGTCATTTAAAGGTCATATATACGTCAGATTAGAGACGTCAATGGTCATTAAAAATGACCTGTTTTTGACGTTTAAAAAACGTGACCTTGCTACCTGGGAAGCAAACTAAACCAACAATTAAAAAAAAAAAATTCCTGACTTCTTTCCCGGGATTCTAGAAGGTGTGAATTCGAACCGAACCGAACCGAACCGAACCGAACCGAACCGAACCGAACCGAACCGAACCGAACCTATCCAAACCTAACCTAATCTTACCCAACCAAACGACATTTTGATTATTCGAGATTGTAATTTTTCGATATTTGTATTTTCGATATTTAAATTATTCGACATTCTAATTTTCGATATTTTAATTTCGATATTATTTTTTTCTACATTTCGATTTTTCGAGATTTTGATTTTCAACATTTTGATTTTCTATGTTTTAATTATTCGACATTTTGATTGCTCGAGAGATGTTCGATATAATGAGTTCAAGATTTTAAATTTCGAATATATGTATTTCGACATTGTGAACGTCATCCAGAAATTTAAATTTCATGAAACAAGAGATAAAAAAACTTATATAAAACCATAATTTTATTTTACCATTTTCCAAACAGGCAGCTACTTGGTGTAGTTTTTAGTTTATAGATAAAATCCATTCGCCTTTCAATTACATGCGCAAAGTGCTGAATGATAAGTTTATTAAAATTGTCCGTAGTCAACAATATCTTTCAATTGAACACATAGCTAAGGTGTTCAGTCTACTTTGATAGATTCTACTTGCACTAAAATTGTTGTTAATTTTTAGGTCCGGTCTATGTGGCCTAAAGATTTTTTTTTTGTAATCGAAGTTCATAATATGTCAACGTATCAGTTAATTATATAATTGACGGTATTTACTTCTATTTTGAAAACAAACGAACAAAAACAAACAATAATCACGCGATCGGTAAGGCTTTTACCACTGACCTATCACAAATCCAAACAAACTGTGCAACAGCTGATTGCCGACCTTGCTCTAGGATGTATTGTTACTCAAAGCTATTGCAACCAGCAAAAAGGGTGAAGATTAATAGCGATTTCGGCTTTTGCTCGAAAACTGCCCTCGAGTGCTCGAAAATTGCTCTGAAACGGATGCACGCCTTCGACTTAAAAACAAGCAGTGCTCTAAAAAAGATTTGCGTGATCGACTATTGCCCGCAAATCTCCGAGCGGGTGCTCGGAATTGCTCCATCTCTTTTGACGGAGCAACGTGTCAGATCAAAACAAAAACATAACCCCATTTTTTAGATCTGATTAATTTGTTTCTAATTTTCGTGGATTTGTGTTTTTATAAGTGTTTTCCGTGTTTTACATCTCGAAAATTTACATTTATATACTTCATTGCACCCAAAAATTTTGAATCAAAAAATTATAAAACAACAATATTTTTTATTTGTTGACGTTATAAAGCTCAGAAAATTTCGAGCATGTATTTAAAAAATTGTGTTCGCCCTTGCTCTGAAGGCGAGCAATCCCGCTCGATCTCAGATCAATCCCGGAGTGCTCGGAGAGAGATTCGTGACGTTACCGCTCTACCCGCGAGTGACTTCATAGCAGTGAAGCCGAAATCGCTATTAGTTATTAACAATCTGTAATTCATCAGCATTTTTTGATAAAAAAATGGGTTGATAATATACAAATAAAAATAAATATTAAAATAAAAATAAATGGTGACTCTATGGGAAACTCTATAATAGGTGTCTTATGCAATTTTTAACTTTAATTTTTATTTTACTTAACAGAAACAGTATTAAAAATTTATTTTAGTCTTTATTTTTATTTGGGTGAATTTGTATTTTTATATTTATTTTTGTCTGTATAAACCCAGCATTAAGAATATTGACTTTAGCCATCCGTAACGTTAACTATACATATTAAAAAAATATATTTATGCAGTAATGATAAAACCGGCCACGCGTAGGAAGGGCACCGCTCGCATTTGCACGATCAAGATGGCCGACGTCAACTAAAACAAATATTCCTCCCGCCCCCGCTCGCTAAAACCCTTCTATAAAGCCCGCCCGCCTCGGCGCTGCCGGCTTGTAGTTATTTACGTCAAAAAAGTTGTTATTAACCGCAGCTAATAAAAAAAGCATGTCGTAAGGGAAAATTTAACTTTTTTAAATAAATCAAATAAAAATATTGTTGTTCTCTAGTTTTGGAAGAGCACTGTCCCGTTGCCCTCTCTGTAGCAGCCGCCACTGAGTGGCAATGGTTTAAACTAAAAGCCTTTTTCCTCGAAATGACGTCACGGTTACTCGGAGTAACCACTGTATAACGTCAAACAGTCAGCTGTGGATGACATTTCCAATAGTCAATTGTTTGTTTTTGTTTTTACCAGCAAATTCCGAAATCCAGAAAAGAATTAATTGCTGGAATTGATTTTCTCTAGAACTATCGCTTTCAGTTTTAAATACGTCTGGTGGTTGTGAGGCCCTTTTGGTGTTCTGTGGTAAGGCCGCAGTTCCACTGAACACCAAAGGCAGTACATTTTAAGGCTAGTTGCAGTTTGATGGATATAGTACCAAACTTCAACGGATGTGGTTCATTTTCTACCGTAGGCAAACATAATTCGTTGTTAATATATATTAAAATCAAACATTAAAAAAAAACGATCTTAACCTCAAAATATTTCAGCAACCACGTCTGCTAGGCTGGTTACACTGTGTGGTTACTCGTGACGTCATAGTTAGTGTTACTCGGCGAAGAAAAACAGAAAACGAGTAACCAGGTTACCTGGTAACTTGTAGTTACTGCGAGGAAAAAGGCTTTAAGAAATGCTTTCCTATGCACGACATAGTGTGACTCAGGTCTCAGTAGGTTTGTCTATGCTGCCAAAAAAAACTAAGGCTGGTTTGGAATTTGGAACACCTTAGAGAAACCATTTTGAGTAAGCTTGAAATCGAACCTACTTCTTCCCGGGTTTAAAGCAGTTTTTTTTAAATATTGCTTTAATATCACGGCTTTGCCGGTTAGGCCGACATGGACGCGTCATAGCGTAAAAAAAACTACCTTAATCAAGGAGAATAGCTCTCAGAACATATACGCCAAGTTTGATTCAAATCGGTTAAGTGGTTTTTGAGATTAGCGGTAAATCAAAAAGCCCTATTCCTTTATATATATTTATATTTTTAGTATGTATTAAACACGCTGCGGTATTTTAAGGAGCCTAATTTTTAACTATGTAGGTTAACGGTGATTTAACTTTCTAAGTTAAAGCCAAAAATCCTTTCTTTTTGAAATGCAAAAAGTTTATATTAGTATTTTATATATTTTATTGTATTAATAAAAGGTAGAGTTTGAAATAAAATACTTTTTGTGAGTTTGAAAATAACCATTTACCTGTTATTAAAGTAAACAGGTCAAGGCGGTCAATATTTTTAAATTTTTAAAAGGAAAACCAATGAGAACACTAAGGGTGATCAAGAACAAAATAGAAAAAAATATGTGTAGAATTTCGGTTATGTTGTCATTGGTTATATCGATTACCAATGACAACAGTCAGTAAAGAGAAGAGAGAGACCAAGTCATATTTTTGGTTAGAATTGGGTAAACAAAAAACTTTTAGGAAAATCATTGCCACATAACCTCAGACTTAAAAGTACCATAAAATACCTTTTGGTTGATTCAGAAATTCAAATTTCGCGGGTTTTTACAAGGACACATTTTTTGTCGGCTCGGATTGAAACACGTGCATAATTGCATCCAAGTGTAGTCGTAAACCGTAATAAATGAAAATGAAGCATTTCTTGTGCCTTACTTTGTACTGTGAACCACAGGGTGTCAAAAAATTTTGCATGAAGAATTGGGGGTGAGAAAATGGAAACTAAGAAAACGTGTAGGTATAGTGTTGTCAGTGGTGATGAATAGTGGATTTACTCATATGAACCCGAAAATAAACGTCAATTTTTGGGTATTGCAAGATGAAGAAAAGCCAACGAAAATCATCCGTTCTCAAAGTGTCTCCAGAAACATGGACGCGACAATTGTCTCAAAAGCAGGTCATGTAGCAACAATTTCCCTGGAAGATCAAAGGACTGTTACTGCCGATTGGTACATCACCATTTGTTTCCCGAAAGTAATCGCTAAGCTTCGAAAAACGAATTCCCAATGACGAATCATCCACCAAGACAATGAAAGTTCGCACAAAACCATTGAATTTTTAACGCAACAAAACGTCGAATTGTTGGACCATTGTCCATGTAGTCCCAACGACTTCTATACTTTTCTGAAAATCAAGAATGGACTGCTTGGTCAAAGATTTCAGACGCCATAGGAAGCAGTCGACGCCTTCAAGAATGCAATTTTGACAGTACCAGCAAACGAGTAGGATTACAGCTTTGACAACTGGTCTGAGCTTATGCAAAAGAGCATTGATTTTCGCGGATAATAGTTTAAAAAACAATAGAATCTTTAAAAGTTATCTAAAAGACGTATACTTTATTTTCGTTACGTCTTACTTCATACTACTGACGTAACGGAACTCTGAATCCAGCTTAAGAGTTCCAAAAACTCCCTAATAACACAGTTAATAGTTTTCCTAGTCGCTATAACCGACTCTCTAATACAAGTTGGGTAGGTACTATGTTCAAATAAAAGTACTCTTAAATTGCCACCAGCTCAAATCCATTACGTTCCAAAGCAGTGGCTTATCTCCCGCATAGCACACCTCGACCGTATTTTTCACTATCATCGCATTGCTGCACCCGATCGACTGGAACTAACGTTCACAGAAAACACTAGAGATATTCATCATTCACAGCTCTTGTAAGACTACTTTGAATATCGAAGCAGGAAAGAGATTATTATCTGCGTGCCGTTTTTTGCAGTGGATTTTGCACATAATTTGTGTGTAGTAATAGGTTTACCTATATTGGCAATAAAGTTTGTTTTTTACCTTCCTAGTCCGCGCAGCAATGGCTAGAGAAGGTATTACTTTCGACAAAAAATTTTTTTTTGAGATAACGCCAAAAATGTGTTAATTGGGTGTATTTTGACCTATCTTAGCAATGTCGTCGTGATCTGTCTGTGTGTGTGTGTGTGTCTGTCCGTAACACGATAGCTCCTAAACCGCTGAACCAATTTTCATAAAATTTTCAGGTAAAATAGTGCTCCACACTCCAACGAGCTGGTTAGAGCTTGGTCAAAATTCATTAATGCTAATGACAGGTTTTTGGCAATTAAAAAATTTCAAAAATGCTTACCTTTAGCCGGAGCATCGCATCAATATGCGGTTTTCGGAATATAGTAGATTACATTTTGGTCAATAATTTGTATTATAACCAAAAATTTCGTAGGAGCTTTAGTTTTTAGAGGATATTTACAAAAATCTGTTTTCAAGGCTGATAAATCATGGATTTACTTATGCTAATAGGCTAGCTAGAATTAGAGACCCTGTATGTATGACATATTTTTACTAAATAGAGAGAGACGCGATAAACCTATCAAAGTCACTGAAATTAAAATTTTTTGGCTATGTCATTTTCTTGCCAAGTTCATTGGCGTTTCACTAAACTGATTTAAATTGTCAGCAGTGAGTGACATCAATCATCATGCAACATATAAACAAACATGTTTGTCCGTCACACCCTGTATAGGCCCCCCCAAAGCTAAGATTTTTTAGATATTTTCCACATATTTCATGAATACAAACATAAAATAGCATAAAATACGGCCTCATGAGGTCTCGCCCCCCCCCCCCCCCCCCCGAAACTGTCTCGGCGCCCTCCCCCCCGAAACTTTTTTCTATATACGCCACTGAAGACCGATATTTTCATCCTTTTATTTTTACTTAAATCAATTTGACTTTGGAGAGTTTGTCGCGTCTGTATTTCTTAAAAATATGTACATATAGGTTTTCTAGCTAGGAAGGTATTAGATCCGTCATGGATCCATTTATTTTTATTTTAATCTGTGTTTAGAAACGGGTGGTTTTGTGGTACTCGTAATTATTTAACTTTCTGAATGGGGACGTTTTTTTTTTAATGAGAGGCAGCAATTTTACCTTTGTCTCAGGGAACCAAAAAGTTAGGCACGCCTCTGCTCAAACTCACATTTTTTGGTTATGATATTTTCTTGCAAAGTTTATTGGCGTTTGACTAAAATAATTTATGTTGTCAGCGGTGAGTGACATCAATCATCAAGCAAAATATAAACAAAAACGTCTGTCCGTCACCCCCTGTAAATGTTTGTCAAAAGTCATTTATTTTTATTTTCCGACGCTATAAATTAACAAGGACGAAAGTACGCAACTCTAAAATAGAGTATAGAGGACCGATATTTCCTTCGTTTAATTTTGACTTTGATAAGTTTTCGTGTCTCTATTTCTTTAAAATATGGCATACATACAGCTAGTGGCGTATATAAAGGGGGGGCCCGGGCCCCCCCCCCATGAAGCTATGAATTTTTTAGATATTTTCCACAAATATTTCATGAATCTAAACATAAAATAGCATAAAATACGGCCTCATGAGGTCTCGGGCCCCCCCAGAATCTGTTTCGAGCCCCCCCCCCCCCCCCCCCGAAATTTTTTTCTATATACGCCATGCATATGCATATGCATACAGCTTCTCTACAGTTCATTTCATAATTTTTGTGACAACTTTTTTGTGTTGGCCTGTGTTATTGTTATGATAAGCAGCTGATAACTGTCAAAAAGTTATTTAAAAAATTATGAAATGAACTATTATACCCACTATCAGTTACCTAAATTTATTAAAGACGTACGTTGGGGTTAATTTGAAATCCAACATGGCGGCAAGCATGTTGCAGTCATTTTTAAAGGCCCTTTGACTTTCGTGGTACAGATATGTATATTTCTGACGTACGTGCCTGTAAGGCAAGAGAAATGTCATCTGCCTTAACATGATTATAAACGATCAGTGTAACACCGGTAATTTATCTTTTCCGAGAGTCACGTCTTGAGACAAGTCGAGCTAAATACTTCTCATGGCACAAAACGGAATATGTAATTATTTGGACCAATCCCACTCCTCTCTTCTGCCTCTTAAACTTTATTAATGACACTTCAATATTTTGAAATTAATTCAGACGTACAGAGGTGGACAGACGATTATTTGTTTAGCTCGATATTTTAGTTCTTAATTATTTTAAATTTTAAAACTGCTTGTCCATGTAGGTCGCAGACAAATATCCTAGAAAAAAAAATAAACTGCTCCAAGAAATTAACACACCACTGGTAAATTTCTAATTAATTTATTTACAATATAAAATAAATAGATCATACATAATTTACTGTCATTAAAGTGCCCCTAGATAAACATATTTTACACATCCAATGCCAACTAAGGCAAGCAGCAATAAATAACAAAAAAAAAAACAATGTGTATATTTAAGATTTTGGAGAAAAAAATCCTAAAAAATCAGCATGGACAAAATTGCTCAGGTGTCAAACTTCACAGCACACAGCACAGCATAGCAAAGTTTAAAAAAACATTTCCAAACTAGTAAGAACCTTTCATTTTGAAATTTGTATTGGAGAACTTGGCTTTACTTTTATCTTAATTTTTTTTTACGGAATGTATTTTCGCGTACTTGGCTTTTTTTACATGAAATGTTTTTGTTATGATTAATCAGTTTTGTAATATTTTACCTATTATTTTACAATAAAAATTATCTGTCGATATACCTATATTTATTTTTTGGTTTATATAGTAGGATGACAAGCAGAAAAAGTTCAACTCACGTCTTATAAGTTATAATAATCTCACGGGGAGCTAAATCTTTTGTCGGGATGTAAACAAGAAAACAAAACATGATTACACACATATCAAAATGCCTTTCTTCCTATTGTGTATTATTATAAAACACAAACTGCCTATAAGCTCTTGACCTTAGCAAAACAAAAGGGACATCAAGCTAATTACTTTATTTATATCGAAGAGTCATTGATCCATAGTACACATATTACGCATAGTAACTTCTACAATTAAAATAAGCTAACACTTGTTAAGGCTCAGTTCAAATTCTTTCTGGGAAGTGGGAAATAAGAAATCATTAAAATTCTACATCTCGTGGCATCTTTGGCATAAAAGTTCCGCTGATTGACGCTCACGTCTTGAAGGTGGGTAAAAACGCTAATCAGCGATGATCTGACCTGAAAGACAAAAGTGCTGTCGAAGGTCACGGATGGATTCCTTTCTTTGCAATCGATCTTTACTAGCCTGCTCTTGTTCTAGTTTCTCTCGTAGCTTGGTAGATGGCGCTTTTTGCGAAAGTTTTCTCACTATAGACATAGGATGAGAGACAATACGGTTTGATTAACTTCTCCAGGGTATTATATTGACCAAGCAGTCTTCTGAGGAGTCCCATAAGGACAAAACAGTTAACTGTCAACACTTATTAGGTGTCCATTAGATCTTGGACCGCCGTGAGGTTAAGCTTCCGAGCTACCCACGGAAAAATATGAGAGAAAAAAAAACTTCTTTTTACCCAATTAGCCACGAAAACTTGTTTAATTTTTAAATTCACGGGTACTAAAATTTACGTTCATCGCACTAGTGTTGTTTTTTTTTTTATAAACCACTTGCAATAATGAAAAATTTCCTTAATATGTAGTGGCATAATACCTACCCAGATAAAGATTTGTTTGTAAAATTAACGCTATTATTGTTAAATATACTAAACTACTGTAGTAAACAGTCTCTTCCAAATTATTTCTTACGTTTTAGTGCAATTTTCTAATAAAATCGTTTTTCGATCTAATAAAGTGAACCAATTTCTTTTAAAATACATTTTATTGTTTACTTGACACAGAGTTTTGTTACTGTGAAATGAAAGATATACCCACTCGGATTTCAAACTAAACACAACCTTTCACTTCATATAAAAATAAACTCCTAACTATTTTCATCCCAAAATTGCATTCTATCAGCGTAAAATCCCCTCGAACTATGAAATTTGGGGCCAGTCGCAGTATTTCCAGTGAATTTCAACAGAACTATGTCTTCGTTTTTCATTGAGCCCAACTGGCTAGGTTTCAACGGGTCCCAGGAAACGTCTCCAAGGGTTTTGTGAGTCTTCGGATTGGGATTTCTATATAAAAAATAAGTGTCAATTTATTTTGACCAGTAGTAGTAGCAGTAGTAGTAGCGGGGGAGGAGACACATAGGTCCAGCAAGTAGGCCAGATTATGTCCTTTTACGCACTTTCTGCATTTGAATTCAATATCCAGGTAGCTCATTGGGCCTTTATGTTCTCTTTACAAAGTCCAGTATTCACTGTATCAGCTCATTTGAGCAAGTGCAGCTCTTCCTCGCTCAGGGTTGGTACACCCAGTACCTGTTGTCTCATCCTTACGTTGAACTCACATTCTGCCTCGCTCAGGGTTGGTACACCCAGTACCTGTTGTCTCATCCTTACGTTGAACCCACATTCTGCCACAAGCTGAGCAGGTAGAGTCGTTCTAGACTTCTATATGTAATGCGCTCCCTCAAACGGTTATGTCTAGTTATAGCTGGTGCCAACTATAATTGCAAGCAGCACGGAAAGCCGCCGACAGTCGCAGTCGCACACAGGCGGATTTTATTGAAACTCTGGCCAAAACCCATAAGCTTAGGGAGGAGTTTGAAATTATTTCAGTTGCATTAAAATATGTAAAAGAAAATATTCAACGTTCAAAAACAATAATTTCGTAAAGAACCTCTTACAAAATAGACCGAAAATTCGTCTCAGAAGAAATAAAATATGTGATTCCATCGGAAAACTAAAAAAAATTAAAGTATCTACCAAATAAAAACTTTGTGCCTTTAACACTAGTAGTAACCTCTTTAACAAAGCAGTTAGATCGATATGAACTTGTAGAGGTACAAATTTTTATTAATTTTTATGTTCACATAAACAAGGTCTCTTAAAAATATTGCAGTATAGAAAAATATCACCCTACATATTATATTTTAATAGCATTGCAATAGTTTTTGTGTGCATTACGAGGAAAGTAAATATTACATACAGTTAAACTTAAAACCAAAATATGAGAAAAAATTGGCAGCCAAAAATTATTTAATTGTTTTGGTATTACTTTCAAAATAAAATGTTACCAATACCAGTAAAGTTTCTGAAAAACTGATAGAGAGGCACCATAACTCAAGATGAAGAAGCAACGTGTAAAACATTTTATGTTAAATAAGGCAAAATATATACCTCTTTAAACTGACTATATCAACTATATTATTATTATTAGCGTTAAAATAAAAATTACTTTAGGCTACCCAAGAGTAAATGCGCATGTATTAATATACTTACTAAAGTTTGACATGTCAAAACTAAAACAACTCAACTTTGTCATGGGCTTCTATGAGTACATTTAGCTTCTTTGGATCAATTGATATGATGGGGTTTTGGCCAGGTTTTCAATCAAACTCGCCTGTGTGAGTCGGTTCCTTTGATTCGCTGGTCTAAACTTTGATGTAGAGCAGCAAAAGTCTTGTCACTTTTGGTCGGTCTGCAGAATCCCTGGTCCGCCTGTAACCTGCTCCTACTGTTTGGGAAAGTCTTTAAATTCACCGATGAGCTCATCGATGAGAGCAATCGGGTTCCTAAACGCATCGATAAAACATCGATGAAATCCATCAGGCTTCGGTAGTTCCGATGGATTCAACTGATACATCAATCGATGCCACCAAAACTCACGGACTCTGGCAGCTGGTGAACAATTCCTGATGAATGTCATTTGCTGTATATTTTTATACGCGAAAATTTGATCCTCGTCCTCTACTTGATGCCCACGAGAGTAGTTTCCTCCATTCCTTTCATTTTCATCTTGTTGTAGAACAAAACTTTCGTAAAAAAACAAATTTTTTTTAGATAAAAAATATAGGTTACGGTTTTGTTTCCATATGATTTCATCAGGTTTCTTTTTATTTTTCGATGGCTCATCAGCATTCCATCGATGAATATCCGATGGATGTCACTTGTCATTTGTCAACATTCTAGATTACACCGATTAAAAAAACCGGATGAATTTAGAGACTCTCCCTTTATATAAGAGTTTGTTACGACATTCGGGGTCCAGTCCGATCTCCACTGGCCTTTTTCTTACGCCTAGAAGGGGCTACACCGAAACCCAAACCAGCGTCACTTGTTTGTCATTATTTTTACCAAATATAAAAGAAATACTTACCCATAAATCACAAAGTTAGTCCAGAGATTAATTAATAATCTACTCATTTTTAAATCTTGCCCCTGCACTGAAGGGAAAAGATCTGGAGTTTGGAAGATGTATAACAGCTCGTCGCAATGACTTGTACCTGAAAATGTATGGGCTACTAATTTAAACATAAAGACACACAATTTTAGTTAAATGGGAAAAAGTGGCGCTATGCCGAGCCCAATCAGATCAATATAAAAACAACTGAATTATCTGTTTAATGAGCTTTGTATCTGAAAAGCTAAGAAAGATATAGTAATTTTTTTGTAAATTATAAAATTTCGAGATTGAGCAAGAAAGTTTAAGATAGATCTAGGGTAGTTTAAAAAATCCTTCACAACTGTTCTATGGGATACCAAAGGCCAGTAAACTAAAAGTAGTTTTTAAATATCAAATTTTTATAAAATTTGATAATTTTTTTAAGTTAGCGTGTTTCTTCTAGGCCGTCTATTTTTTTTAACCCGTTTCCGGAATCACTATGTAGTGCTTTGCTCTAAAACACCTTATTTCTTTGTGTGTAAAGCTACCAAATAATTATTCATTCAAACAACTTACCCCATTCAAAATCAATGTCTTCCGTGGTGCCTGCAAATAAATCTCCGTAGGTATAGTTGCCTCTGTAGTTAAAACTATACATAAAAATATTTTTGTTTCCTTTGGCGGCACCCCTAATAATGGCCTGATAGACGCCATAGACAATAATTTTATCGGAGTATAACTGAAATCAAACAAATAATAAGTACCTATTAGGGTAATAAAGAAAAAGTCTAGATTAAACATAGTCTCGGTCAATTGGCTTCTATATTTCAGGCCGAACTCGTAGCTATTGAACTGTGTGCCCGGTGGATTACGGATCACGAATGGACCAATAGGACAATAAAAATCATCTCCGACAGTCATGCAGCTTTAAGAGCGCTTGATTCCTATACGGTCTCATCCAGAACCGTGAGGAGCTGTAAAGATTCGCTGAATGCGCTTGGTAGCGCTAACAGTGTGTCATTAGTATGGATACCATGGCATTCTAGGTGGGAAATGAGGCCGCAGACCTAGCAGCGAGGGAAGCGGCATCTGCCGAATTTTTCGGCCTCGAGCCAGTCCTGGGGATATCATTCAATGCTGCTAAATCAACCATATTAACATGGATGGAGAAAAGCTTCTAATAATACTGGATAAATATACCAGAACTGGCTCACTCTAAAGAGTTCATTAAAGGACCTTGTACACAGGAGATACGTATAATGACTGGTCTTTTTACGGGTCACTATCGACTAAGAGTACCCATGCACAGTATGGGACTAACAGAAGAGACAGAATATAGACTCTGTATGGAGGATGACGAAACAGTCAGACATGTACTGTGCGAATGTCCGGCTATTGCACGTTTAGGTCAAAATACTTTCGGTATACCTCAGATTGACTCAGAAGATCTGAACAGTGTCTCACCCAAACTGATAGCCGGCCTTTTTGGAGGATTAGGTATACAGTGGTGAGAAACCACTCAAAAGTGAGCCACAATAGACCCTGGTGGTCGCAGTGGAAGGGCTGCAAGGCCCAATCACATATGTATCATTAAACATGATCATTAGGGTAATAACAATACGATTTTTGAAGGGGAGTGTTATTGACAGGGTGACAGCGACATAGAAGTCACAGACATGTACCCATTTTTCTAATTTAAATAAACAAAACTGGACACCAAATCTAATTTTGATTGACAATTTATATATCCTCAAAAACCCATACTACCTAATTTTGAATAATATCGAACAAATTTCTGTAATACGAATTTAAAAAAGTAATTCAACTTAGCGCTACGCCGTTATTTTGATTTTTTTTAACGAAAAGGTTATAACTTTGTCTCCCTATAGGATTTGATAGTTTATTTTCCGAAAAATTGGCGCCAATTCGAAAAAATACTTGTAGTACGAAATAATCGAGTTTATTAATTATGTGCAAGAGTTTGACTAACACCCCCATGTAATTTCACTTTTTCTCCAAAAAAGGAAAATTGGGCATTCTAATTAATTCATATTTTATTTCCTAGGAACTAAGTCTTTTAATGGTTAAAAACTTTTTGCGACAGTCCTTAAATAATCTTTTTTTACTTACTTACATTTCTATTTTTAGTACTTCAAAAATAAAATGGTGGATTTACAGTCCCTGGTTATCTAAGAAGAGAATTTTTTAGTCGATTATTGTTCCGCTTACTACCGATTTTTCCGTGTTTGCGTTGGCGTTGTAAGGTGTAAAATCTGACAGTCGACACCGAACGGAAGTAACGGAAACAATGCGCGTGGACCTTAACTTACATCAACGAATCCTTGAACGCTTTTTGGATCTGACACGTTAACAAACTCTTGCCCTCCCAAATATTTTTGGACGACATTGTTATACAGTGCAACTGGATCTTCATGGTCAACGGCAAACCCCAATATATCGGGCAGAATGGCTGAAAAGTTAGCATTTAGTGCATCACGCACTTCTTTGGGTCGAATTCTACCTTAAAGAAAAACTGACGTATTAAAAGTTGTAGTTTATACAACGAGTGGTTAAATCACATTAGAAAAACTGATTGACTTTTCAAATTCAAATTCACTTTATTTTCCAATCTTTGATCTATTTAGATCATTTAGAAAAATTAAAATTACAATACATACAAGTATAAAAATAAAATATATATATCTTTAAAATTTATCACAAATTAAACACAGTTACAAAATCAAACATGCAGTGCAAGATCGGACGCCACCAAGGTCACAAGACAGAAACTCTGATATTGAGTAAAATGGGTGGTTTAAAAGTATTTCTTTAACTCTATTTTTGAAGATATTTTTACTCTGGATTTGCTCTAATTCACCAGGCAGTTTGTTAAAAAGTTTGATTGCCATTAATTGAGGACCTTTAGCAGTAATGGTTGAATGATGTCTTGGCAGCCCTGCACTATAGTTCTTCCTGAGACTGTGAAACTCTGATCCACTACGATCTTGTCTAAACTTTTCAGGATTATTCTTTCTGTAAGTGACACAGTTTAGGATGTATATGTCTATGAGAGTTAGTATTTTAAATTCTTTATAGAGGGGCCTACATGAATCTGTTGGTTTTTTAATTTTAATGTTTGGATAACTCGTTTTTGCATCTTAGGAACATCTTCAATCTGGATTGAGTTTCCCCAGACCATGATGCCGTAACTTAGGCGCGACTGAATATATCCATAATAATAAGTTAAACGAACCGCAGACGAAACTTTATCCCTAAGTTGCCATATCACATAGTAATGTCGCGATAGGTTTTTGACTAACTTTTTCAGTATGCTATTTAAAAGATAAGTTTGAGTCCACCCACACATCCAAAAACTCACTGCTCTGTTCTATAGTTTTACCATTTGTCTTAACAACTAGACTTTGATATTCCTTTCTAGTTGAAAAAACAAGAAATTCTGTTTTTTCTTCGTTAAGAATAAGTTCCTTGTCCCAACAGTACTTTCTTAATCCAAAAGGTTCTTGCACTGGTTTAAAAAAAGGATTCTTAACCATATCCCGATTTTTGCTTTCGTCTCGAGTTTGCTCTCGGAAATACACCCCTAAATTTAGTACCACTGTGTGATTTTATGTGTTTTGGGTGTCAAACTAACATACTAAACCCTAAGAACCTTTCAACTCCATTGTTCCTAGACTAGATGTGTATATTTTATACAAATATTAAGTGGTTGCCTGTCGATAACCTCTGTTAAATCTTATAAGAAGGGATTACCCACGTATCACGAAATTAGGATTAGGTGCGTTCGATACTTTTACTTAAAGATACTAGGAATACCTAGTGTTGTTTAGAATACTAAATCATTTCCGAAAATTTAAAAAGAATTTTTAATTTTTTTGCGATTTCGGTAGCCTGTGCTACTTTTATAGCCTTTTTTTATAATGCGACTTTACATCTTCTTACTTGGTGCTCTTAGAAGCCCTTCATTCTCGGTAGTTCCCGCAATCCAAGGAACGTTTGCTATTTCGCCGGCCTCGATGTACTCCAAAGGGTTTTTCGTGATAAAAGGATTTCGATTTCTCTCAGTTTGGTTTTCTATTACGGCTGAATAAACAGCAACGGGGTCACCGTAGAATGTCTAAAAATGAGCGAGTTTGTAAAGTAATCTAATTTTGTTTACCGATTCAAAGCCAACAAAAAAATCAGCTGTTGTGGGCTGAATTTTAAGATGATTAAAAGGTTCCTTATTTTGAATTCAAATTGCCCGCCATGCACCATGCCAACTGCTATATTTGACATGGATTTGACTTTGTCATCTGTGTTTGTCATGGCGTTTGTTTGTTTTGTAAAACTATCTCGATTTTTTTAATGATTTTTTATAGTAAATTTAATTTAAAATCCAAAGATACCAGTGTTAATCTTCTTAAAACAAAATTACAATACAAACAAATAATTTATTTGATGTCTTAAGTTTGTAAACTCATCTAAATCAGTTTTAAAAGTTGCCGAATATAAACAAATAGGTGTAGGTGAGCCAATTACTTTCCACGCAGAAACAAACACATTCTTATTGCTTTAAATTCAATTTTTGTGAGGGCTAATGAAGCAGCTCTGAAAAATCAAAGAACAAATGTTTTGCAAGAATATAGTAAAAACAATATCAAAACCGGCGTTATTTAAAAAAAAAATCATATATTTATCCACCGTCATTCCAACTTCAATATTTGAAACACAATCAGCTGTGGCGTGACGTGACCATCAAAAAGGAATTCAGCCTTCACTGTGGCGTCAACAGAGTTGTAGTTCGTGGCCCGTCCGTTTTGATAGCCCTGATACAGGTCGTTTTGCCCTGACTGATTATATTAGTTCTCTGACCAACGACATATGTCGTTTATCTGTCATTTTTGTTTGGTGAGTCCGATGACCATCGAACAAAAAAGAACGCGATAAAATCAGATTTCTTATAATCTCGTTTTTTTTATTTTATTTCTTTTCTAAAAGAATCCCTGCATGAACTACCAAAGTACACTCCAGATCTTCAAAATCTGAAGTTTTAAGTCACTATCTATAACTTTCAAGATATCCATTGCAACTTTACTTACTACACTGTGAAGCATTATAATAATTAAAAAAGGGCCTATGTAAACAAAATAAAACAAAAACAGCTGATTCTTTCATTTATCGAAGATTGCTCACCAACCCCAGAGTGGGTAGGCATCGTTGCCATCAATTGGTGACAATTTACGAACTCGATGGATTTCAATGAATTAAGCTGATTAATTTAAGAACTTCAATATTGTATCGTTAAGCTGATCTGTGAATTTACGAACTTGCCCAATACCTTCTGACATTGGGCTGTCTAACAAAACAGCTGATCAACGATTTAAGATATCCGACGAAGACCATACAATGGCATGTTTTGCGTTAATTTTTTTTATTTTTTAACAGTTTAACATAGCTTTTATGGGTTAAAAATACGATTTTCTGAAGAGAAGTCTTTTTAAGTTATGTGTGGTGGTAAGTATACATTACCCGCAGCCCACGATAAAGACCGGCCCGGGCGCGGAAATATCAGGTCGGTTATATAAACAAAAGAACGCCTCCCGGCCAGCTGTCATTATAAAACATGTGTGTTTTCAGTTTAGGTATGTTTGTTTACGTCGGTTTTTTTTTAATTCGGGCATGAATTTTATGTGAATTTTATCAAAGTTATTAAAATAACGCAGCCCACGAAAAAGACAACAATGCCGCGAACGTATAGTGTTGTGGGTTGTCGGTCCAGCTATAGAACTGAAACCGAATATGTGTCAACTTTTAATTTAAGAGTGGATAAACAAATACATAAAATTTGGTTGCGAAATATTCCTAATGATTTAAGTATCTTAAAACGTCCACAAGTTTGCATTTTGCAAACATTTTCCTAACGAGCAGGTTATTTTTGTTTGAAATACCTGTATCTACTATATTCGATTAGCTGATGTCGAGAGGCAACAACTGGAAACTGCAATACAATAAAGTCTTGAAACACTTTGAGCTCATAAGAAATCAAAAGTTTTATCAAATATTGAGGACATTTCAAAATTTTATTGTTCTAATACTAAGTGTGCAGTGTAGTGTATTTAAAAAGCAAGATACAGCTTGTAAAAGAACATGAGTTAAGTTACACATTGATGAAATATATATTAAACTTTGTGCTGGGTAATTTTTCAAAAAATTATTGACGACCATTACATTCAGTTTATTGAACGTGAAAACCATCTCACTTATTCACAAAATCACTTGTTTCTTTTTAATAAATTATTGTGAAAAGTTTGATATTAAAAAATTTTCTTTAGATAACTCTGGCAAGTGTTTTTGTGGAGAAAACCTATTGTCAAATTTTGAAAAAAGGGCATGTAAAGTTTTTTTAAATAATTATATTAAAAAGCATAATGATTTAGTGTCTGCTAATAAATCTTTGAATAAGAACACAAACAAAGATGATGACACTCAAAGAAAAATGAAAAACTTAAGCTTAGGTTTGTTATGTCCAATTTTAAAGATTAGATAAGTAAGTAACGATATTATGTACCTAATATACCTGAAGATATTAGAGTGCAAATTTTATATAATTTCTTATTTTATAGATTCAGTCCTTTTATTTATAATAAACACATCAGCAAAATATTTTTTTCAATTTTTGCCTATATGAGAACAAAAAATTTTTGTTGTGTAAAAACAGATAATATATTAAGCAATACAATAAGAATCCTGGAACTCCTAAGATCACGTGACCGCCGACTTGCTTATAACGCGCCATGGCCGGTCTTTATCGTTGGCTGCGAATTACCTCGATAAAATTAAAGATTAATCATAAAGTGGTCTGTGCCCTTTGTGTAGTGTCTGACATTAAGACCATGGCTTGGCTTATCCAGGGGGTGGGGAAGAGGGGTCAGCTGCCACCCTTTCTTACCAAATGTTTTAAAACCAAACAATGAAATTTAATTAGAATATGAATTTGCCCTCCCCTCTTAAGGCCATTAAATTCGGAAAACTACCCCTACTTGTGTTTTTAGCTGGATACGCCCTTGGAGTAATGCATCTGCATTTGAGATTAAAGACACATTTTTGCGAGAAAACGGTGGTTTTTTATTGTATTTTGTTTTAAATATTTTGTATATATTTGTAACTGAGCCAGATGAAATGTAACGTAAAGCATGTAAAAGTGAACCAACCTCATATCTGTCACATATTTAAAGCAAGAGGCAAAAATAAACCAAACCACACTTTGCTTTTCTTTTTACGCGAATTTTTTTTGTTTAGTGAGACTAAACTCGCGGCATCATAGCAAGTTGACATTTCTTTAACAGAAATTTTGAAACCGGTTTCAAATTAGGAGGAGTTTCTAAATTCACCGATGAGCTCATCGAGCCATAGAGTTCCTAAATGCATCGGTGAAACATAAGTGAAATCCATCAGGTTTCGGTAGTTTTGATAGATTCCATCAGTTGATGCCACCAAAACTCGCCGACTCTGGGAGCCGAGCCGGTGAGATATTCCCGATGAATGTCATTTGTCATTCGAATCAGCTGTATATTTTTCTGCACAGTACACCTGGTGTTCTGTGATTTTTTTGTAAATTTGATTTATATTTAAAGGATAAAAGTAAATAATCAGAATGTTAGTAAACTAGACCTTTGTAAATTTGATTCATATTTAAAGAATAAAAGCGAATAATCAGAAAGTTAGGAATTGTTAGTAAACTATAAATCTCCTTAGTGATCCTGATTCCAGCTACACAGATGAGGCATTAGAATTGATTCTTGTTCAGAAACAAAAAAAATGGGGGAAAAAGATAAGTTAGGGTCTGATTTTATCAGATTCCTTTTTATTATTCGATTGCTCATCAGCACACCATCGATGAATATATGATGGATGTCACTTGTCATTTGTTAACATTCTAGATGCCATCCGTGAAAAATACCCGATGAATGACTCTCCCATACTGACGTCAATTGAAGAAAAATGATGTTCTAGTTTTTAGATAAGTTTTCTGAAACTTGTATTATAACTGAAATTACCCTAAATAAATCTTGAGTCTGCAAAATAAGATCCGCTGACGTATTTCTCAAACAAGAAACTATCACAGAAGTATTGGTTATATTTGGACATCCAACAAACGAAGCTTGAGTAGAAGTGATAACTGAAGCAAGAGGGTTGGGTCCCGTTCCAGAATTTAAGGCACTAGCACTTTCTGAGATTGCTCGGTGAAATAGTCCTAAAAATAAATAATAGTGAAGAGGCGCTAGCACATGCTCTTCTCGGTTATTACGTCTAGAGGGATCAGTAATAAGTAGTAGTTAATCCATTACTAGAAAGTTAAGTGCGCACAAACCCATTTTTTTCTAAATGCGCATATTTATTTGATGCAGAATTCGCATGCCAGTTGCGAGGCCAAACCATATACATAATATTCTATATATGTATATAGGCCAAACAAATGCCTCATTTGCATTCAAAATTTTGCGCTATTCTAAGCTCAATCAGGTGCTGTATTAATATTAAAGATATCTACAGGGGTTACTAAAATATCGAGCAAAAACTAAAAATTGTGTTTTTTGAAAAATGGAAATATCGCCGCCATCTTGCAAACAAATTTAGTGAAATTTGGTAGTTTTGTATAAGCAACTACGGCCAATCGAATGACGTTAACAAATTTTTTCTGGGCCTTCTAGTTTTTTTGAAACCATAGCCAATGTTATTTCTTTTGACCGCCATATTGAATTTATACGTCAATAAATAGAGCATTAAAATAGCTTTTCAACCGTGTATAAGAAGCCTATCTTTGGATGACGGAAAATGTGAATTTACTAAAAAAATAGTTTTTCACTTAGTTGACTGTCAAACAAATGCCGTAGTTGTGTTTGTTGGCATACCTACGTAACAACCTTTCAAAAATTTTAAAAACCCCTGTATATATTTTAGCGCAACTTTTTTCTCATTTAAACAAACTCGTATCTCTTACCGTTTCCGAAATTCCCATGTAGTTGCTTTTATTTGGGACACCCTGTATACGTATAATTGTTCGACCTAGTAACGAGTCATGCAAATTCTGCTTTAAATGAATACACGTCTTTAGTATTCTACATCCAGAATCTAGATTCTAGATAATACTGTACCTCTGGATAAAGGACTTATCATATGATAATGTGTACTGGCAGCGCCTGCGCTTTGACCAACAATTGTAACTTGGCCTTTGTCACCACCAAAGAATTTGATGTTGTCTTGAATCCATTTTAGTGCCAAAACCTGGTCTTTCAATCCATTGTTTCCAGGCGCTTCATCATCTTGTGTAGATAGAAAGCCTAAAATATATTAGAGACTTAATTGGGGCGCATTTTAGGGGCCTGTTTTTATTAAGGAAAATGATTTTTAAAGATTTAAGCATGCGTATTTAAAAAATATTATTACGGGTTCACTGCTACAAATAAAACTCGCAAATGTCAAAAACGATATGTCAATTTATTTCGACAATTATGTACAAAACGCGCATTTAAACTTACTAATAACTTGCTAATAACTCACTACTGAAATCGGCCTATTAACTTCGTGTTAATATCTCGCGATTACTACAGTTCGTTATCTCTGACTGACTCTTGATGCGCGATGTCTGGTCCTATATATAGGGTCTTCGAACTCTCGCGAACTACCTATCCTTTTTCTACTAGAAGGTCCGAGTACGAGTGTGAGTCATAGATAACGCAACTAAAACCTAGACTAAGAGTACAACCATAAGATAAGTCAACCTAATACTACACTAAACCTAAATAAATTCTAACTATAAAATTTAAATAACTTAAATTTGTAGCAATATGTTTAAATTTAATTTTTTAATTTAAAACATTTTTTTAAATTAATTATTATACATATTGTTATTATATCAACTTAATTTAGATTTTTAGAACAGGCTAGTTCGGGTGACTCACAAAACTTTGGAATAAATGTATTTGTTAATAACTTTATTACTACATAACCGAATTCAATAAAATAAACGTCGTTACAAAGTCAGAAAACTATATTTTTAGGAAAATAAAATATTAATATTAGTATATTGAAATTCAGGAATGCGGACAAGCTTAAAATCTCGGGATAATTGACACTCGTTTGAATTTTTTTTACCTACAAAAATACTCTGCCAATATATGGGCACCTAAGCTCACACAAGGTACTATAGTTATAGGGTACGTCTGAGCTAACATAACTAAAAACTGAAATATATTTTATTCAACTACAGACTCAATTACCTTTCGTTTGATACCACACAAGACATGTTTTGACTTAAACTCTAATTTTTGAAATACACCCCCACCCTTTTTTAAAAACTAAAATGTATTTTGTTTAACACCAGACTCAATAACTTTTCGTTTGATCTCACATATGCCATATTATCACTTAAACTCTAATTTTTGAAATCTACCCCCACCCTCTCTTTTAAAATAAACTAAAGTGTATTTTGTTCAACTCCAGACTCAATTACCTTTCGTTTGATATATACATATAGGTACGCCATATTTTCACATAAACTCTAATTTTTGAAATCTACTCCCACCCTTTTCTTTGGCTTGTGTTCGGTGGATTTTGTTCATTTTTAAATGAGACCATCTCGACGTAAGACCCAGCCTAGGTGCCAAATTTCATTAAAATCGGGCAAGCGGTTTTTATTTATGCGCGTTGGTCGTTACAGACAGACATACAGACAGACATGGGGCTCCGTCGCGTTGTATATTTGTATCCCTTTTTGGGTATACTTTGTGTTTTAGTAGCCGGCCAGGCACTATCCACGCATTTGTAAAGGCTTATGTCACACTGATGTGCTCAAATAAGAGCTAAACACATGTGTCTGTGACTAGTCAGACCATACCCAACCGGAGTTACTAATAATAATTAGGTTACGTACGTGCGGGCAAATAAACAGCTGATCTCGTAAAAATTGAGGTTAGTTTGTTTTTTTGCTTGCTTTTGATTTTCAGTTTTTAATTCGTTGTACATCTTACAAATTGCGGCTTGTTGATGAAAATTTATATTTTCGATGCAAGTGCAGTGTTTTTAATCTAACGCAGTATGGCCCTAGTGTTCTTCCTTGTAGAAGTTGCGATTTATGAGGCTCCGTCGCGTTTTGGCTTTGTATCCTTTTTTTTTTGGGTATACTTTGGTTACATACACACAGACGGCGCGACAAAAAAGTTTGAAAATCATCTGAAACGCAAAGATATATAAAACATTTTGAAATCGGAGCAACTTTTGTTTTCTCGAAGAAACTAGGATTACCATAGCTCACACTACTATAGTATAGTAGTAGTGTAAGCGAATACTATAGTGTAGTAGTGTGAGCTAATAGGGACTTGTTGCAGTAAAGCCAGGCAGTAATTGTGCCGGGCACTATTCTGACAGTTTCGCATTATAAGAACAGCTATCTTCTTTCAAAATTAGGCCTTTGTGTATGTGTGGATTTATAAATTCGATTTTGGTATATCAATTTTGAAAGATAACTGTCAGTTTCCAATGGAAAACTGTCAGTATAGTGCCCGGCACTATTATCAAGCCGTTTTAAGAAAATGTAGTTTTTGTCAGATATGATATAAGTTTATAAAACATAAAAAAGATTTGAACCTACCAAAAGGTCCAACCCTGTAGTTTAGGGTAACCAAAATGATGTCCTTGTCCATTAGGTATTGTGGCCCGAAATATCCTGTAGTACTACGACCCATCAAAAATGCACCCCAGAAAATAGAAACCATGACTGGAAGAGGTTTTTTTGTCAACTTATGATCCTAAAAAATTATATATATGACCAAATACGTTCTAGCATTAATACATGACATGTTCAAAGAATCGAAAAGTGAAGCGTTCATAGCTGGCTTTGGAAACAATGGCATGGGTGTGTTTTGTCATGTAGACACACAGCTGCTATGTAAGTGGAGGCCATATTGAAATTTTGCGGTGTTTTGCGTTTGTCGTGTAAAATTTTCTGTGAAAATGGGAAATATTTCACATAAAACAGGTGCGGTTTGTGGAAAAATGTCCGGAAGAAGTATGGGAGAGCCATTCCATAGGTAACTACGTGTATTTTTATTTTTTATAATTTGTTAAGAAAGTTATGATTGGTTTATAGGCGCCATTAAACACTCTTTAGGGTGTCCACAATAAACTGCAAATTAATCCACAATTTGAACAAATGGGACATGTCTTTTAGCGCGTAATTATATCTGAGCTAACTTAATCTCACTTAGCCTAAGTAAGGATATTTTTACTCAGCGGCGTAGCGTGGGGGGGTTTGTCCCCCCCGCCCCGAGGGTGATGGGGCCCCAGGGGTGCCCTAAGCTTTTTATTAAGTAGCAGGGCCGTAAAGACAAATCGAGGGGGCGGCAAATCGGCTGTCTAATATAAACGAGAGTAAACTAGACTTTTTTTTTGGTCGCAAATTTTTTTATGGGCGCCTATTTCAGCCTTCGACCCCCCCGCCCCTGAAGGCACGCTACGCCGCTGTTTTTACTTACTTTAGGAACAAACACGTTTAAATAAAGACAGTCTTCTTGTCCTTCAACGGGGGGATCATTGAAAAATAAATAATTTCTTTGAATGCATATTGGCGGCTCGTTGGTAGCATTATAGACTTCGTTGGGGCCCCAGGGATCGTTTGGCACTGGACTCTGCAAGTTTAAATTGTACTAAAGGCGGCTTGACTAGCAGCAATAAACTTGCAGTTACATGCAAGATTAGTGTGCCTTTGAGACATATTTGTTTGATCCATATCAAGCGGCTATAATACTAAGTGATTTCTAGTTTTTTTCTAATTAAGGTATTTTAATTTGTACAAAAATATTACAAAAAATAGACCCTCGTTATAATAAAGGACAAAAAATGTGCGTCAGATAACTTTAAAAACTATCATCCCAAACATTAATCCTGACTTTATACTGTATTTAAATGTATAGGTACGTTTATGTAATGGTAGGTACGGTTTTTTTGTAAGGAGTTGAAGTATTACATATACAGGGTGTTTCAACTAAAAGGTAACAGAGGTGTTTTTGGGTATTTTTCGTGCGAATTTGGAGAAACGCTCGGACACGTCGAGCAAATATCTTAAAAACTAATCGATGGATTTTCGAAATTTTTACACGGTTGTAAAGACATTCGCAAGAGAGCTTCAAAACAAGGTATCACTAGACCCACTTTCCCTTTTCAAAATATAGGGGTAAAGTATACCCCTCGAAGAGGGTTCGTGCTACAAAAATTTCAAGATAGCCAAAAAGTGTCCCCCTTGCAAACAAAATCGACGTGTCCGAGCGTTTCTCCAAATTCGCACGAAAAATACCCAAAACACCTCTGTTACCTTTTTATTGAAACACCCTGTATATGTAATACTTCAACTCCTTACAAAAAAACCGTACCTAAGAGCGGTATATTATGATTTTCGCCAGTTTCACCATCTTTGTAACTTCATAGCGTAACTTAGCTACGGGCACAGCCTACCTAACTAGGTAGGCTGTGCTACGGGTGACGGAATATTGATCGAAAGATAAAAGATCGAATACCAAAGATCGAAAAAGAAAAGGTCGAAAAGACAAAAGATCGAAATACAAAAGGCCGAAAAGACAAAAGATCGAAGCCACAAAAGATTAAAAAACAAAAGATTGAAACTACAACGATCGAAAATCAAAAGATTGAAAAACAAAAGATCGAAAAGGCAAAAGATCGAAAGACAAAAGATCGAAAGACAAAAGATTGAAAATACAGAAGATCGAAATTACAACAGATCGAAAGACAAAAGATCAAAATATCGCTATTACATAGTTCGACTAAGGGGTCTATTTCTAACATATTTTTTCAAAAAAAAGCATTTCTAATTTCTTTTCCGGTATCCTAGAGTCGCGTCAGTGGTTCATTATATTATAATAATGTAGTTGAAATAATTAAAAAATGAGAGAGTTAGTTGGATATTAGTTATGTATTATATTGTTTTTAATAAAAATAATAAATGTATCATACTAGTTTTTATATTTTAGTTTAGTTAGTTTTGTATTGAAAATGAAGGCGTCTGTCCTTTTTTAAATAAATTATTTAAATCAATTCATTGAACTTTGGAATTTCTTGAATAATTTTTTCTCAAAAGATAACATTGCGAGGGCAGTTAATCATTCTATTCTCACCCATTGTGGTAAATAAGAAAATTTAATTGTCTAAATATTGCACACTAATGCTAATCAGAATTAGAAACTTCCGCCATTTTTGTGACTACGAAGTCGTCGAAATCAAAATAATACGGCCGACCGATAACGCCAAGTTGTCTCAGTGTACTTCTTTAAAGTACACATGAGGTGTTGTAACAGCCAACGCTAACCGTTGACGCGAGGGAGTATCACGGGGGTACAGGCTACATCGATCCTCTCAATTTCTGCATGAGAGCACAACCGAATTTATAGAATCTATGTACTGTAAAATTGGATAGGGACATGTCGTCCTCTTGTTCTATATTTCATGATTAGATTAACAACTACGGTGTATAGAATTTGGTTCCAGTAAAGAGCAGCGCGATCCGGCCTGCGCATCCACCATCTACCGCATCCTGATTTGAACATATCTACAAACACATACATACGGGGTATTAATCTATAGTTCGTATTCAAGTCTGATGAATGTCTTTTGGGGTTTATTGATACTTTATGATAAAATTATTAATTAAAGAATAAACAAGTTTTAATTTTTTAAGTAAAATTTGAGAGTGCACGTGCACATGTGCACTTATGGAGGAACCACCACTGTTTAAATTTATATTTTTATTATGTTTTAAGCAGTTGTGATTATTTATATGAAAGTTTTCGCAGGTTTAAATTTAATTTCCTTGTAAAATGTCTTTTTTACTGTTTTATGGAAAAAACGATAAAAATTATTTAGTTAGAGTAATACGAAAAGACAGATCATTAACTGTAGAGTTTGGCGCGTCTAAATTTTTTTTATTTCGCGACAATAACTTATCGTTATTAAACCCAACATCCATAACCAAATTGAAGTTTATTTGGCTCTTACTAGAGCTTTAAGCCCTAGGTAGGTGTTTATGTTGCCACTACTTAGGTAGGTACGCCACGGTCTATCCTGAGATATCTATAAATAAAATATATTTAACATAGAATTTCTTTTTAAAAATACCTTACCGCAAATCTTAAATTCCCAACAGGAGGTTTAGCGAAGGGTATTCCAGTAAACGAGTAGAACTTTCTACCATCTCTAGAAATTTTCGTGGTACCACGCACTAGACCACTTGTGGTATTTCTAATGGGACTAACTGAATTCTCATACGCTGCAACAACCAAAATTACATTTAAAAAAACGACCAGCTTAATATTTATTGAAAAAAATGCATTTAATTTCCCGACACTCATTGTACTGTTTTAAGAATCAGATAAGTACAACTTATCCATCACAATGTGTTGTATTTATATTAAAAACTTAATTTAAAAAAATTATTTTAAGTGGATTTACTTCAAGTATAATCTTAAGGTACGTATGCATTTGAAACAAACCACTCCGAACGAACCACGCTCCGCGAACTTTGCGCCGAATGTAACAAACATTCGTGCGCAAAAGATCGTGATGTTTATAGTGTTTCCTCTGTTCGCTGTGTTCTCAAATTGCAAATTCCCTAATAAAGGGCTTGTATCCGTATTAAAAGAAAAAATATTCCCAAACCATTGAAAAGAATCCATAAACCATTATTCTACACAAGAAAGGCGATAGAGCAGAGCAAAATACTATCGACCTATAACACTACTCAAGGTAACTTATAAGCTTTTCACAAAAATATTAACAGATAGACTAACAACAAAATTAAAGACGAATATCAATCAAAAGAATAAGCAGGCTTCAGAAAAAGTTTTAGTACAGAACGAGCCAACGAATACAACATTCCACTATATAGGTAATTCGTTTATAGACTGAAAAATCTTTCGATACCATTGAGCACTGGGCAGTAAAAGCATCCTTAATTAATTGCCGAATAGATCACAAATACACAGATATTATAGCCAATATATATATACAGGGTTTTCTAAGTTAAGTCAGCACTATTGCTAACTTCGTTATTATTGGAGCTACAAAGTCGGTTACTTAGGGAAACCAGTAGAATTTTTTCCGAAATAAAAATCGAACAACGCGTTCGAGAGTTATGTCAAAAAGTACCATTTTTTTAATGGGATACCTAGTATGCAATACTCTCAATCGATAGTGAATTGAATCCTAAACAAAAGATGTCATCTGACCTTTCACCCTAAAATCAAAAATAACTAAGAAATTGACAGTTTTATAAAATCTCAAGGTGGCTATGAATTTATTTATTTTTCTTAACTTTGGCAGCCGCCATCGGGGATTCTGAAGCCAGAAAGAACCCAATAGAAGCGAAACCAAAATCCTTAACCAGGCACTGGTGTTTACTAATAACCGTTGGACTCAGGGCCGCGCTTGGCCCGGGCGAAAAGGGGGCGACAAATTGAGGCGACGGCAAATCGAGGGGGCGACAAATCGTCTGTGTATTTTATTAAAAAAGAGTAAACTAAATACATAAATCTGCTATATAGAGATCACTTAAACTAAACCCCTTCAAAAACCGTAAAAAATGTTGATTTACACATAAGCGTAATGTGTAAAACAAAGAACTACCCCACAGAGGCGGATCCAGGATTTCCAGGGGGGAGGGGCCAAAGAGAAAGCAAAAACGAAAATATTTCTTGGTTTGTGTGCGTTTTTAATTACTTTTAGGGCTAAAATTTAAATTTACAGGTGACGACGAGATGTGCCGCAGGCGAAAATTTGAGAAATACTCAATATTTTTATAAAAAAAATTTAAAAATGTGATGTTGCGGTTAAATTTTGTTCAAACTTGCGGTTGATGCATTGGCATCTTCTTTCCTTTAACTAAAAAAAAGTTTTACGTCAGAAGGAAGGGGGGGGGGTGCCCGGGCCCCTCTGGCCCCCCTGGATCCGCCACTGCTACCTTAAGCACTCAACTATGGTTGACCCTTTTACCTCCCTAGCTCACACAGCAATGACTAGAGATGGTATTATTTTCGACAAAAAATTTTTTTTGAGATAACGCTAAAAATGCCTTATTTTGCTGTATTTTGACCTCAATAGGGACTTATTGGAATAAAACCTGACTTTATTTTAGATTCGACTTTATTTTGACACATTTAAACAGAAAACTAACAGCTGATCTCTCAAAATTGACATACCAAAGCCAAATTTAATAATACAAACGCAAATTTTCATTTAATAAATACCGACACTAATAAATTCAGTTTTTAAATACAAAAAGGCCGAATTTTGAAAGAGAGCAGCTGCTTTTCATATAAAGACCACAGGCAAAGAAGGCGCTATGTCAATTTTTAAGGAAATTGAGTTATTAGTGCTATCTATTTGAAAAATTTCAAAAGTTTCACTATATCCTCTCATTCAGCCTATAAATGCGCTCATTCAGGAGTAATTTCAATTTGTAATATTGACGAACAGGCACCAGTTCCAATGCTTTAGAACAGCTTTTCTCGAAATCCCATTTTTTGACATAGCGCCTTCTTTGCCTGTGGTCTTCATATGTAAATCTGTCACCATAGGGTCGATTTTAAAATAAGGTCAGGTTTTATTCCAATAAGTGTCTAATATCGTCGTGATGTCTGCCTGTGTGTGTGACTGTGTATGTCTATCTGTAACATAATAGCTCCTAAACCGCTAAACCGATATTTATAAAATTTTTGGGTAAAATTATTTTCGCCACTGTAACGAGCTGATTAGATTTTGGTTAAAATCCATTAATGCTAACTTATTAACGAAGCATTGCATCAATATGCAATTTCCGGAATGTAGTAGATTATATTTTTGTAAATAATTTGTGTTTTAATTTAAGTGTGCCAATAGGCTACCTAGGAAGGTATCAGATCCGTCAACGATCAATTATAATTTTTTTTTTGGTCGCAAATTTTTTTAAGGGCGCTTTTTCCAGCCTTCAACCCCCTTCGTGCTTTAAGGCACACGACGCGACGCCGCTGTGGATATGGTTTACGTTGTCGCTTTTAATTATTGTTACGAAGGTGCGACATTTTACCCTTTTGCCCGGGCCGGCAAAACTGCTAGCGCGGCCGTGGTTGGACTTAACTTTGATATTCAAAACAAGTAATTTCCTGACTTCTTAGAAACACTGACCACACACACTATTCTCACCTAAGAAATTGGCTTTCACCTTCATTTTTTTTTACTCAAAATGTATCAAATCGTTCAATCTTATACCACTAAATAATACTGCTCGTTCATATTAATTGAGCGCCATCCGTTTGATGCTTTCAGGAATTTTTTTAATGCAGTAGGCATATTCAATGATTGGAAAATACGTTCTGGGGTTGCAAAATTTTAAAAGCAGTATTCAAAAAGCGATGAACTGGCGCCAACTCAAGTCTATCTGGATCTCTAGTAACGTAGGCAAAGGGAGGGGAATTAGGCTAGCAAAAATCCATTCAACGGCGTATTCAGGGAGGAGTAACTAAAAAAAATTCTGCAGTTTTTGTTTACTTTGACCATACTAAGAGGTAGGTACGTCACGCGAAAGATTTTGCAGGTTTGGTCTACGAATTCAGGCTACCAAGCTCATTTGGAGCCAATATCACTAAAAGAGGTATAATTTCTGCAATAGTAAATAGATTTTCATGCGCTCTAGCCATAAATTTTGATTTTTAGCAGAAAAAAACCTCAATTTTTACCATACTTGGGGAGGAGGGACAATTATCCCCATTAAACTCCCCTTTGCTTGTATACGCCGGCGCTTGTGTAATCCTTGAAAATTATTCCGACACTCAAATTGTAAAAAATTCTGGATGATTCGAGTTGATGATACGCAAAAATTTAATGTTTCCGATAGTGAGTTCAAATATAATTATTAAGTTTATTGGCGGACAAACGGAAGTTAATTTAAAATGTCTTTTTGATTGTATTTAATGATCCAAACTTGCACCTTTGGGAATTTTAAGGTACTACCAGAGGAGAAAAGGAAAAACTGACCCTGCTTGCGACACTCACATTTCAAGAGAACTTAAAGAGTCAAGACCGTAACTGCAGGGCCTGCTCGTGAGTTTTAAAGCAGGGGTGGCGTAAATGGCTTAAGGGTGGGGGTAATGGATTTTTCAAGCAGCACTTTAACTAACAATGCAAATCCAGTGCAAGAATTCATGTTTTCTTATTTTCTTAGGAAGATGGTGCAAATCTTTTACACCCGCTCATGCCCAATTAGAGTCAATTCTTGATGCCGCATTACGAAGAAAAACACACCGGAAACATTATAGACGTCTCGAGAAAAATGACGCGTAAAACTTCGGTTTTGTGTCCTTCTTTGACTAACCTGAGTTAGGTTTTGCTCTCCTAAGAGCCTACCCAGTTCTTTAATTTTGATTTTATCTTCCAAAGAAAGACTGGAAAAATTGCTTACAGCTTAAGGTACAAAACTACCGTATTACCATGTTATATAAATTAGACTGGCCCATAACATATTGACAAGCGGACTGAACCGCGATATTATGTGGCCTGACCGCAAAATATTTGCATTAAAACAGGGGTCTGCACCCCCTCAGCTCCTACCCTGTATGCATCGTACCGCGGGCCGCGAGATCGCTTGCGGCCCGAGAAAGCCGAGCGGCTACCGATTCGTCCTTAATCGTGGCAGGCGGTCACACAGAGCACCGGCGCCGGCGGTCAGAGCCCGCGTTGGAGCTGAAAGTTAAGGCACGGTAGGTGTTGAGGCGAAAGCAAATAAAAAATATTTTTTAATTAAGATTTTTTTTGTAAAGGGGAGTGCGGCCTGAAGCCGCCTTTGCGTAACTGTCAAGCTATGGAAATTTGTTAAAAGTTTGCATTATTGTAGGGGGTCAATAAATTTTTTATTTATCAATAAATGTCATTTTAAGGAGAACTTTTATGCTTTTTCTAAAAAGTAAGTAACTTTATGTGGTAAAAACTAAAAGTATCAGATCAAATTCGGTTTAAAAATAGAATTTTTTATTAGTGTCAAACTAAAAAAATTACAACAGTCAATCGACAAGAAATTATTATAAAAAAGTCAAAATTATCACAAACAAAAATCGGTTTTATTAAGGGTCTTTAGATATCTACAAAAAATATTATTCTTAAAAAAATCGACAAATTTATTATTGCAAAGGTTATCTGGCCACATATTGTATGTCCTTATCCTATAATTCTTTTTGAACAAGGCAATAAAACATTTTTGATCATAATGAGTTACATACAGTGGCGTATATATGGGCGGGGCCTGCGGGGCCTGGGGGGCCCGGGCCCCCCCCGAAGCTAAGATTTTTTTGGATATTTTCCACATATTTCATGAATACAAACATAAAATAGCATAAAATACAGCCTCATGAGGTCTCGCCCCCCCCCCAAAACTGTCTCGGGCCCACCCCGAAACTTTTTTCTATATACGCCACTGGTTACATACATTGAGTTGTATAACGCCCTGAAAGGGCGTTATATAGAAGTCAATGGTTACATAACTATTGGACGTCAAACTTGTAATTTTTCAAATTGACAGTTTTCCTCCCCCTCTTTAAAGTTGACAAATGCTATAATAACGTGGAAACAAAAAACGTTTGACCAAAAGTTATTTGAACCTTTTGACCTTCCCCACTATCCCTTAAAGTTTGGTTCGATCCGCTCCCCTATCTTCTTTCTGGCATAAAGCTTATATTTTTTGTATCTAGTTAAAAAAATGACAGGGCTTATTTTTTTTTTTTAAATTACAAAAATTACTTTAGTTTCCAAAAAGTTTCGCATTTTATTTACATATGGTGCTACGTTCAGAGCTCAGATTGGATAAAAACGTTAAATAATTCTTATTGTTGGAGCCTCATTGGCCCCTCCGCCTAAACATCGCGAATCCACCACTGTGTCTCATTTAAATTACATTCTTAAAGACCACTTTCTGAAATTCAAACTTTTGAAAACATTTCCTAGCTCGAAAACAGCTCTTAAAATTTGTGCTTCGAGAAGTCAGTCTAGAGGAGGTACATTAAAACCCCCCAAATTCCATAATTTAAATTAGCATGTGGATACTACATAAAGGTATACCCTCGGGTATACCATATTGGAAAAACAAATAATGGCCTGCTTAGAAAAAGAAAAACTAATTTATCAGATGTTTAGATATGAACTGAAGCACTTTTTCTCTTCATCCCCTATTTACTCTTAACTCCACTTGTCATCCCCGTCGAATGAATTTCATTGCATTGTCTTCTATCCAGATTTAAAACAAATACAATATAATACCGTAACGCGAGCTCGTTTGTTCTCCCACCAATTTTGGTAAATAATTTCTCCTCCGGAGTTGCCACCCTTTTTAAAGCCTTATGTTCCTATTCTTAATAAAACGGGTTAAACCCTGATGTTCCTTTTCTTATCTAAACACCTGCTTAGTGAGTTTTGCTTACCTATTGCCAGCAGAGCTTTTTTCTTATGATATAGGTAGGTTGTTCCATATGCTATCATTTATTTCTTCGTCACAAATTTTGATATTCCTTGCAGTCAGTGAAGTAGTGTACGTGGCCTGACACTTTTTCTGATAAATCCTTGAATTTCTCAGTCCATTCAAGTCAGGTTTTTGTTTAGGTTATTTATAAGCTCAAGTTGTAAACAATAAAATACGTTAAAATGCATAATTTTCTTTGAGTTAAAAGAAGAGATACGTTAGGTTTATATAAGATGACTTTGGCAAATCATTTTTTTTTACCTTCTTAGCATACGCAGCAATCGCCAGCGAAGGTATTATTTTTGATTTGTGCATGTGGCTGCAGTGCTTGCTATATAGAAAGACCACGCGTAGACTGGGCGCGCTGCGTATCTTGTGGGTTCGAGTACCACCTCGGCATATGGTTGTTTTTGAAACGTCCCAACAAGGCATATCTCGGCAAAAATTTTGCTTAAAAGCTGGGCGATTGATCCTAGCTATGAATAGAAAGTCTCAGAATAAAAAAATAATGAGATCATGATAAAAATAAAATTGCAGATTTTAAAAAAAATAAAAGAGGATATTTTTCTTAATAATTTGTGTTAAAACTAAAACCCTTAGACGAGCTTTGATTTATGTGATATTTAAAAAAAATTGTTTTGAAGGCTGATTGATATAGCGTGAAGTTTACTTGGAGCGTGCTAATAGATTAGGAAGGTATCAGATCCGTCGCGGATCCATTTATTTTTATTTGATTTTAAAATTTGTGTAACGCCCCTGTTTTAATAAAATTTTTTCAGTGGCGTAGGAATTTATAAATTTATATATATAAAAGACAAGACTCGAAAAAGTGCCGCCACTGCTTAATATAATATTACACGGAACTGCCTCTACAATGGTTTTTTTTATTTTAATTCTGCCTTTACAAACAATTCAGCATTTTACAAAAAACCTTAAAACTATAACAATATTCTAACTCTATTAATTCCATCAAAAAAAATGTTGTTTTATTTTATTATATTTCGATCTTATAAAAGTACTTAAAGTCAAAATTCAAAAAAGAACTGTTTCATCAATCACTAAGATCAATACCATTTCTAAGAAAATAAAATCATATTTTAACGAAAAAAAGAACGTTCAACATAGAACCAACAATACACTTATAATAATAATAAGCTCCCCTCTCTCAATCAGGTGTCCTACTGGGTGCCGTTTAGCAGCACAACAATATAGGCAACACGCCAGTCATGGTTGGCATTAGTGCGCCCCCAGGGGGCCACTCGAGCCCCCAGGGCTCCCGCGAATCCATGAGAATTAGATAGAGGCTTAAGACGCAAGCTCAGACTAAGAAAGGTGGTTCTAGAATTCTAGATGGATATCATCGCTGTCTTTATACCTAATAGTTAGTATTTTGTCCATTTTTCTATTAGCTTTCCTTGGGTTTTAGCATGTTTTAGCTCAATTACACCCCTGATTATAATAATAAATTAACTAATTAATAGCAAAAAATAATCGGACAGAGCACATAAATTACGCCATAAACATAGAGATAGGAAAATAACTAGATTGCTTGTGAAATCTGCGCAGACAAGAGGAAACGGGAAGAAATTGAACTCTGCTATTTTTTCGCAGATTGAGCAAGGCCAACGATTGCAAAGGCGGTGGCATTGAAGTAATCGCGACCTCTAGGGGTGGTGGCTTATACAACGCTTTTAAGGCCACAGTATTCTAAGGGCTAGCGACGCAGTTTTCATGATTTAGTGAGCCTATATACTTGTTCACCATAACGCCCTCTAGGGGTAATCGCTTGTACTTAAAATCTTTGAAAAAATGGCGGCCACCGTTCCGTGCGCAATATTCGAACCGCTATCTAATAATTTTTCTATATTTATGGGTATAAAATATTTCAAATCGAATTACGCTTGTATCAACAAAAATAACACATTTATTTTGTAAAATAAAGTATAGTATAGAGAACATAGAGTTCCCTTCGGACATTTAAACATTATTCTCACTTGGTATGACTAAAAATAAGTACAAATACAAGATGGTTTCAATCATTGATACGAATACAGAGTGTAATTTTAATGATGCACCAAAGTTTAGGGGGTGTTAGGAGAGGTAATAAGAAGGATTTTTTCCTGTTTCATTTTGCTTCAAGTTTTTAACAATTTTTATTTTTTTTGTTATAACTTTCTCAAAAATCCTTCTTTAAAATACAACACTGTCGAAGGCTAACCATTATTTTATTGTCAACCTATATTTTTTTAAGTTCAAAATAGTCAAAATTTTAGACCTGTCAGCCTTTGAAACTGTTACCATTCAATATAGGATCAGGCTTGATATTTTAAGGGGGCTGAGCTGTAGCTTGTAGAACTTGTAAGAATTCTTAAAGAAAAGAACATAGATAGCAGAGACATCAACGTTATAACGAATCTTTATTGGAATCAAACAGCTAAAGACCAAATTGAAGATCAAGTATCAAAGGAAATAAATATTTTAAGAGGTGTCCGACAGGGCTGCATACTTTCTCCACTTCCTTTTAATATCTACAGTGAAGCAGTTTTTACCGAGGCTCTGAGAGACGCTAAAGAGGGCATAAAAATTAATGGTGAGGTCTTCAACAATATAAGATATGCCGATGATACCTTTGTTGCAGCTGACAGTCTACAGGATCTCCAAGTGTTATTAGAGGGACTAAACAGATCATGCCAAAAGTATGGTCTGGAGGATGGTAGGAAAACCAAATATATGATAATAACAAAAAATCCGAACATCGATGGCAATCTGATAATTGATAACACACCAATAGAAAGAGTTTCGCCGTACAAATATCTAGGTACTTGGATAAACGAAAATGTAGATCAATCTCAAGAAATTAGATCATGAATTAAAATTGCAAGAAATGCTTTTGTAAAACTCAAAAAATTCCTTTGCAGCGGAGACATTAATTTAAAACTAAGAATAAGAATGCTGCGCTGCTACGTTTTCTCAACTCTTCTTTATGGATGTGAAGCGTGGACTGAAAGAAAGAATGAAATGAACAGACTTGATATTAAAAAGGTGGGCGACAGTACGTCACTCTGAATCCAACTTTACTCTTAATAGTTTCTTCTTCGTTATTTTTTTTCTTAACAGTATTGATGGACTGCCGTTTGGCGTAAGAATAAGAGAAGACGAAAGGTATTTAATATTTGACATGAGAACAGACGATTGACACACAGACAATGGGAGATTCCTTTGCATGAGGTGCATAGTTCGGCTGGTTTAAATATCACTGTAATGTAATGGAGTTATGCCTATACATGAATTCTAATTCTTATTTCTTTTTCTACTCTTTCCTACAAGCACATTATAATATATTTGCTTTCCTTAGTGAATTTTAGCCTGATTGACCGGAGCTAGTGGTGGAACCAGAGAAGCCAGCCTCCCAGACATAAAACATATTTTTCAAGTTATATAATATAATATAAAACATTATTGAAAAATAAGAATAAATCAAGTATGATATCTTAAATTCCAAGATGGCGGCAAATTTCAATTAGTATCTTTAAAGTGCAATCAATTATCCCATGATTTTTTTTGTTTCACTAAAATCGGTTTAGTAATAAAGAGTTTAATAAAAAACGAATGCAGACAAGATTTACAATGTAATGGTATTTAATCTGTAAAACAATGGTTGAAGCAAAAATAGATTTTTTGAGAACCATCACACCGATTTTTTGTGCGAGGGAAAAGTGGTGCTTTTCTATAAATAAAAAGAAAAACTAAAACATTTTCGGAAAATAAGAATAAACATCCCAATTTGAAGAATCAAGTATCCGCCATCTTAAACTTTTAAATGGCGATAAACTTTGATCAGCAATCAATTTTCACCTTTTTTATTTTATTAAAATAGGTTCAGTAGTAATGAATTTATAAAGAAATAACTTAATGATTGGCAAGGCAATCGTATAATATGCAAAAAATCGTATAATATGCAAAACAATGGTTGAAACAAAAATATATTTTTTTAGAACCACTAAACCGATTGACTCATAACCTTGTTCTGCGTGGCATGAACGCAGCTTTTTTACTGATTTAAAAAAATAGTTAAAAAATGCTTAAAAAAATGTTTGCAACACAAGAATAAACGAGCATCTTTGAAGGGTATAATTTAATTTCGTCCGCCATCTTGAATTTTAAGATGGCGGAAAAAAATATATTTAGTCAAAACTCTGATTAATTCTGTGCAGTGCAGTTTGTCCCATTGAAATCGATTGTATAGTTCAAAAGTTATAATGAAATAAAAATTGTCCGGTTTTTTTTGCTCCACCCGGTATAATGTACTATTTAAATAAAAATTAATTTTCGGAAATAACAGTGGATTTTTAGTTTTTTACAATGTTACCAAACCTTGAACCACAAAATTAACTTACCAAAATATACTAATACGAAACTCGATACAAAAAACAACACGTGTAATATTTTTCACGGTAATTACCTAAATAAAAGCTTTCTAACTTTTGTTTTTAAATAAATAAAATACCTAGATAAAATTTTAGGTCACCTCGGTATGCTTTAATCCTCTAAAAACTATGTGGGTAGGTACCTACAAATTTGAAAAACCTAATTGACGGTAAAATAGTTATTATTAATCATGAACGCATAGAAGGGGATATCTGCAGGCTTAAGCCCCTTTTAAGAACCTGGAAAAAAGTAGGTTGTGGGTTGGGTTGTGGATTGTCTTTTAAATTTTGCATATACAGCCAGAATAAAACAGTAGATAACTATTAAAGACTTTGTTGTTTCTCAAAGTATTCTCCACGAAAGTTAATGCACTTTTGCATGCGCTCAAACCAGTTCTCAAATTCCATTCGTTTCTTGATACTTCATTTTCGGAAAAGTATAGAAATCGTTGGAACTTGGGTCGGGACTGTATGGAAGACAGTCCAACAATTCGACGTTTCCTGTGCTTTGTGGGAAGTTGCATTGTCTTGGTGGAGGATGATTCGTCGTTCGGGGTTCGTTTTTCGATGCTCAGCGATGAATTTTGGCAAACAAATGGTGATGTACTAATCGCCAGTAACAGTCATTTGATCTTCCAGAGATATTGTTGCTATATGACTTACTTTTAAGACAAATGTAGCGACTGCTTTTTTGAAAACACTTCGAGAACGGATGACTTTTGTTGGTTTTTCTTCATCTTGGAACACCCAGTCAGACGACTGACATTTATTTTCGAGTTCATATGAGTAAATCCACGATTTATTAGCACTGACAATTCTGTACACGTTTTTCGAGTCAAAGCGGTCTTAATATTTCTGACACTAATAAGCTTCTTTCTCTTCTTCGGTTAACAGATGCGGTATCCCACGGTAAACTAATTTTCTTACCCTAATTCTTCATGAAATTTTTTTGAACTTCCGAAGCAAATTATTTTAACAAGAATACCTCAATTCTTGTTGAGATAATTTCCTTCGACAGTTGTAAAATATTATAGCCCAAAAATGTTCTGGGTTTAATTCCATTATTTGACTGATTTGTGAAAAAATTCACTCTAGCTATAAAACTATATATATATTGCACTGAGGTTTTGAATTTAAGTTAGATAAAGATTGAGGTTAATTTTTTGCACTGACATTCGGTCAGTGTCTCCCTCTATGGTCAGTCTTTTTTCCATATTATATGGTTTCCAAAAAGGGTGTAAAATGGTACTTTTACTACTTTTTCACCATGGGCATGGACGGTGTAAAAATAATTTCAGGGCGCAAATATCGACATTTTCGGCAGACTTCTGGGTAACCAGACCATGCCGAGTGTGTTATATGGAGAGAGATGAACTCTAACGCCACGTTTTGATAAAATATGTAGGTTTATGATAAAAAAGAGTACAGCTAAAAAGAATTTAAAATATTTATTACAATTATTTGTTTAGTCACTTATTTTTATTCGGCCTGAAATGTTATTCTTTTCGCCCTTGCCTTGGTATTGGAATAACGCCACTGTATTATTTGTTGCAAACTATGTAAGATAAGGTCAATAATCAGCTTAAAAGGGAACAAGTGCAAATGCGGACACTGAACATTTAATTATTAAAACCGCTATGTTGAATTTTTTATTGTACTGCTGTTTCAGAAGTTCGCACAATTTAATAGCAGTCTGTGAACTGTTAACTAAAAACTGTTTATTTTAGTTCACGTAACTGTCACATATTACCAGAGATTATAAAACAACTAGAGATTGGATTTCACAACCAACCAAATTAAAAAAAAATCGATAGACCATGCGTTTGATATTACCATTAAAAAGGCGGAAAATTGTGTGGTGTAATACCCTAAAGAGTTTTTATATTTTTTGTGAAGCCAACAGAAATAACTACTCCGAGGGAAAATACCGCTACCGGCATTGAATTATACCGATGGCTTGATGCTTTCGTTGGGAACTTGTTAAAACTGTTTGGTTTTCACTATCTCCAACGTCGATCACAGGGAAACGAGTGATCCCGGTCTGGAACACGTCCTGATAATCAGGAACAAGTGATCCATGCCAATCCACGACCGGACCGGTTTCGACCTTTTGGGCCATCCTCAGGTGAATGTAGGCGATAGCTCCGTGTAGAGCATTAGTTTTATGAAGCCAACAGAAACAACTACTCCGAGGGAAAATACCCCTACCGGCATTGAATTATACTGATGGCTTGATGCTTTCGTTGGGAACTTGTTAAAACTGTTTGGTTTTCACTATCTCCAACGTCGATCACAGGGATACGAGTGATCCTCGTCTGGAACACGTCCTGATAATCAGGACGTGTTTCAGACGGGGATCACTCGTTTCCCTGTGATCGACGTTGGAGATAGTGAAAACCAAACAGTTTTTATATTAGTTAGATTTTTTCTGAAGTTTAATTAGAAACTGACAAAAACCCAAATAAACGAACACAGCGATTGACAAGAACTTGACATTTCTAAACCAGAGAACAAAACGTCAATGGTTAAAAAGAACGGGCGTCGGCCATTTTGTATTTGCCTCTTTACCTTTGATCAAATCCAATCCGTTAATAGTCAATAATCCATGCTTATAACTCGTAGAATATATGTTCGTTGTCTCGTCGGCTTTTTGTTTTTTCGTATGATATGGTGTCAAACCTTTTAGCTAAATCTACATTGTCCTCTTAATGGTTGTGGGCTGTACATGAAATTAGACATTTTTGTAGTTCCTATGACCCCTTATTTTAGGGTTTTTGAATTGCAGGATAAGCCACTCAAAAATCCAGGACACAAAGAAAATATCAAGGACATTTTTTTTGTGTCCTTGATTTTTATTTTTCGCCTGCCTACTTTTTGAACTATTTAAAAAAATTCAATTGCGGCTTTTTTTTTGCTTTAACAATAAATTTTCTTCTGCGGCTCCCTTTTTTCCGACAAGTAGGCCTTTTTTTTTAATTTTGCCTGCGGAGTAATTTTTTTTAACTTTCTTCCACTTTTTTTGCAGCACGATTTTTTCCGAAAACTTCTGATTTTTGTTAAAATTTTTGCCTACGGTGTCATTTTTTGTTGTCTTTTCTACATAGTTTTTTCTTTGGCGTAATTTGTTTTACAAGTGTATTTTATATATTACAACATTTTTCAAATTTAAAAAAATATATCTTTAAAATTAAAATTTTAGTAACTGTATTGGGAGAGGAATACCTCACCATTATGTTGCCAGTTCTAAGTGTTATTGTTAAATTACAGGATGTAAATAATAAATATTTTTTGAGCAGAACTTTTAGTTAAAGCCAAGCGCGGATCTGGGTCAAAATCTAAAAGGGGGGGGGGGCAATAGACGACGAAAAAATGATTGAAAATATAGTTAATAATTTTTTATTTAATTATCATCAAAAAGTGCATTTTTTTCTAGGGGGGGGGGGGTACTTACGACCTTACCGACCGACTTACGACCCCTCCTCAAATCCGCGCTTGGTTATAGCTACCCTGTCATCCTTTTAATAATAATAATGATAATAAACGCTTTTATTGCTATATTAGAAAAAAAATACATACTACTTGTATCTACACTGAGAAAAAAAATTTATAGGGCAAAGGATGCAGGATAAGTTTTTTTTTGTAGTTTTTTCTTAGGTATAGGGAGTAATAAAAGAAAAACCGATTTTTCTTATGGCAACTTTTCGTTTCTTTATTGAAACTTTTTCAAGCCTCAGAAGGTCAGTTTATTGTTGTTGTAGAAAAGGGATTTCAGCATTCCAATAAGCTTGTAAAAACAGCTTCATTTTTAGTTTTGATTAAGTACTGGCAAAGTTAAAATTAATTTTATTTATTGTTGTTTTTGGTGTTTTGAAACCAGATTCCGGATAAGGATCAGGTTTCGCACTGCATACTAGTTTCCTAGTAGGAAGAGCGCTGTTCGATCCAGACCTGAGAAGGAAAAATTCCCCTTTGAAATTGGTGTTAACTAATCTTGGCCAATTGTGCGTGTCTGGCGTTAGGTTTTCACCGATTTCGGCCTCCCAAAAGGAGGACGAAGAAGCTAATGAGTTTTGTTTTATAAAAAAAGTGTTAAAAAATCTGCATAGATCAAGTGACATAAGAATAGCCAAAATGGAGAGGACATTTTTTAAGGCTTTAAAAGTGGCGCTATCTATTGAAATCCTTTGCAACCCTCGCTGATGTCTGACGAAGTGTTGCCATTTGTGGTGAGGTTTTCCTCTCCTCGGCAGGGTTGTCGGAAGGACGCAGAACCAATAGCCCAACAGGACCCTGAATCTAGGACGTTACGCGAATTCCAGAACGGGTGGCAGTGACATATTTAGAAAAAAGTTTTGGGAAAGGAGGGCGATATCAGTTTTAGAGGGGGCGCGAGACCCCATGAGGCCATATTTTATGTTTGTATTCATGAAGTATGTGGAAAATATTTTAAAAAATCTTAGCTTCGGGGGCGGGGGGCGGGTCCCCCTATATACGCCCTCTCCCACACAAAATCGACGTACTCAGGGATTTTCCAAAAACGTACGACAAATAAGTACCTGAAAAAGCTCGATTACCTTTTTAACAAACGTGCCCTATATCTATCTCCAGTATATGTCCTGTCCAAACATTGTATGCTCGAAAGTTTTGGTAATATCCTGAGAAAAAAAACTGGACACCAGAATTGACCAATTTTTCACATAAATCTATATCGTTCATGGCCGAGGTGGACCACTATGGCCAAGAACAAATGGCCCTATTGTGCCATCGCGGTGGCTATCCTACGGATAATATCCTATCTTTGGAGCATATCTCTGCCTCGGCTCTATATAATGCATATAGCATAACAAACCTATCAGTATCACTAACCTAAACAACCAGTAGTGACACGTTCTCTTTTAGTAGATCATTTTAGGCGGTGGGAAACCAAACCAAATTTAGATTAACTGTTAATATTTTTTATATACTAAAATAACATGTAAAATGTCATCGTTTTTTGCAGTATTTAGTTTCAAAATCTTAAAACAATTAACACAGTTTATAACCTAAAAGGCTGGGTGCCCATAGTGCTTATTATCCAGGCGGATTTATCTTTTTCGAGCTCTGATTGGTTTCTTTAATTAACTAGCCAAGAGTTACTTTCTACAAAGTTTCATGAATTACAAATTGACACTAACTGACTTTAAATTTCAAAAGCATATACTTTATTCAAACAAGAAAGTTTCACAAAGGTTAGTTTTAACGCCCTAATATAAATTAGACAACGAGGAGAATTTAGTGGCATAAGTGCAAGGAAAAATAGGAAAATAAAAAGATTTACCTTAGGCTGGGATCGAACCAGCGACCTCTCGCTATCTAGGCAAACGCTCTTCCACTGAGCTACTAAGGCACTGATTAAAAATCCGCCTATTCGGAAATCGTTTCATCATCTCTAATTTTTCATTGTTAGTATGGGTGTGTTTCTTCCGCTTGCTACTTGAAGTGGGCAATAGCGACCAACTTTGGAGTTATCATGGTGGTGAGGTCAGGCCTTCTGTAGAAAATAAAATATACCGAAGGACCACTCGAGATAGCTCGAGAAAAACGTGTGGGAGTTAAGAGGGACTGTATCTTTCCACAGGGCTCCGACAGGGAAAAAAGAGCCTAAAAACTTATTTACTAAAAATAGCGTAGCAATGAAAAATTATCCAGAAACGACTTACCATTAGATGTCTTTCGTAGCTACGTGGCTGGCCAGCCCGATTATACGCGAAGTACCAGACTCTCCATTGTTCTATAGTTCAAAATGTTCCAAACACTAATATCTAATAAACTAAAGCGTAAAATTAATAGTTTCCACAATTTTAATATAAAATAATAGCGGTGCGGTGACTTTACTTGCACGAGGCGCGTGGTTGAGTTGTTCGCTCAGACAATCGGCGTTTTCGTCTGCTAGGCCGAATTTAGCCGCTTATCTCAAATCCTTCATTGCTGGAAGAAGCGCGCGAAGTTTAAATTTAAAATATGGAAAGATATAGCGTAAAGTAAATAAAAATAATATTCTAAAAACGTTTGTAAGCGTAGAAAATGTAACCCAGAAATATTTAAAAACTAAGAGAGATAGCTTCTCTAATTTTAAGTGAAAATTAGAGAATATAATTATTTACAAAAATAAAAACAAGTTGGGAAACTTGTTCATTCGGCCCACCAAAATGAGCATCATTTTTCGGTAGGTGAATCTGAATCAATTGGAAGGGGGCAAAGCTTGACTAAAGGTCGTTTAAAGATACCGGACGCGGTACGAACATTTGCCACCCTAGCGTGCCCATCAGGCCCTTTAAAAATTTCAATAATGCGACCTACCCGCCATTGAAGGGGCGGTGATAACTCGTCTTTGATAAGAACGAGGGTACCTATTTTTGGCTCTGCGCATGGTTCCAACCATTTATTTCGTACTTGAAGGGTATGTAAAAATTCTTGGCTCCAACGACGCCAAAAATCGGCTTGTATTCGTTGGACCAAGTTCCATCGCGATAACCGATTCTCAGGTTTACTTGAAAAATCTTCATCAGGAACAGAAACTAAAGGTCCATGTGTTAAAAAATGTCCCGGTGTTAAAACCTGTAGATCGTTACAGTCGGTAGATTGCGGGGTCAAGGGGCGAGAATTTAAAATCGCCTCAATTTGACAAAGAACCGTGTACAACTCCTCATAACTTAGAATTTGCGAGCCAATGGTACGAATTAAGTGAGTTTTTACTGATTTTATCCCTGACTCCCAAAGACCGCCGAAGTGGGGAGCTGATGGAGGGATAAAATTCCAGGCGAGAGCTTGTTGCGTGCAAGCATTTCTTGCAAGATCAAGCAATTCTTTGCTTGATTTAACGAAATTTGTGCCATTGTCTGAAAAAAGAGTTTTTATGTTACCTCTTCGGGCAACAAAGCGACGTAGCGCAGCTAAAAAAGCGTCCGAAGTTAGATCTGACACTAACTCGAGATGTAAAGCTTTAGTATTTAGACAAATAAAAAGGCAGATATATGCTTTTTGTGTTTTTACACCTCTGTGTTTACTGAGAGTGATAGGTATAGCACCACTAAAATCTACTCCACTAAAAGTAAAAGGCTTTTGTGGAATCAAGCGGTAGGACGGAATTTGTCCCATGATTTGCTCATAAGAATGCGGTTTGACGCGAAAGCAACGAACACATTTGGATAAAACCGTTTTAATTAAGCGTTTGGCAGATAAAATCCAAAAAATTTGACTAATGAGATATTGGACTGTTTGCACTCCGACATGCAAATATTTTTTGTGCATATATTCAATAAAAATATAAGAAAGTCTACTTTCCTTGGGTAAAAGAAGAGGATGTTTTTGTCCGTAAGAAATAGTCATGGCTTGTTGAATGCGTCCTCCAACTCTTATAAGACCATCCTGGTCTAAAAAGGGATTCAATTTTTGTATGGGTTTTATGCATTTTTTCTGGTGTTGAAGGTTAAGAATCACTTCAGAGAAGTATTTTTGTTGTTCGTGCTTAGCCAAACATTTTAAAGCGTTAAAGAGATCGATATAATCTATATTTGTCTTTTTTCTGACGTCTGCGGATAGTCTACAATTATTTATGAATCGTAAACTGCGGGCTAAAAGTAGTTGAATAGCGTAAAAATCGGATTTATTATTTAAAAGCGAATCTAAAAAGTTTTCCGTTATTCGGTCACAAGAAATCAGAGCAACATTTTTTCGTTCCTCAGTCTCTAAACTGTCATTTATTTTGACTTGCGGGGTTTTTGTTGGCCATTTATCGAAAGATTCTTGTAAAAAACTAGGGGCGGCCCACCATAGGGGATGATTTAAAAGCTCACTCGGCGAGCAGTCGCGGCTGGCTACATCGGCACTATTGAGAAATGTGGGGGTATATAACCAACATTCTGGATTAATATTATCTTGGATAATACTAACACGATTTGCGACAAAAGTTTTCCATTTACTTGGATGGGATTTTATCCAGTGTAAAACAACCATTGCGTCCGAAAAAGCGTAAATATTATTTATTGTGAACCTTTTTATGAATATATCATATGTGTATTTTAAGACCTCAGATAAAAGAGTAGCGGCTAGAAGTTCTATTCTCGGAATACTAACAAATTTTTTAAGTGGAGCGATGCGACTTTTCGCAAGAACAAAATATATGTGATATTTAGCGTTTCGTAAGACACGTAAGTATATTACGCATGCGTACCCTCGTTCACTCGCATCACAAAAACCACAGAGATCGATGGATTCGGCGTTGGTGATGTCAATGTGGCGGGGTAAACTAAATTTTTCTAAAACTTGAAATTCAGATTGATAGAGTGTCCACTGACGAACTATTTCTAAAGTAGGCGTGGCGTCCCAGGAAATACCAAGTAACCAAATTTGTTGAATCAAATATTTTAAAGTGAATGTTACTGGGGTAAGATACCCATGGGAGTCATACCAGCGTGCTAAAAAAGAGAGAAGCGTCCTTTTAGTACAGCTTTGCTGATTAGGTAATATGTTAAATCGAAACTCGTCGTATGAAGGATGCCAGCACAGGCCTAAGACCTTAGTGACGTCATCCGAATCGAGAGATAAAACTGCGGGGTTGACTAAGGAAGGATCCAAATGAGAGATCACTTCTGAGCGATTGCTAGACCATTTGTGTAATTTCAAGCCAGCGTTTCCTAATAACTCCGTAAGCTCATGCTGCAAATTTAACGCCTCTTGAACCGTTTTACATGAAGTAGTGACGTCATCAATATAGGTATCGTTAAGTATAACTTTAGCAGCGTGAGGGTAGTTATCATATTCGGATTCAGCTAAGTGCTGAAGGGTGCGTAAAGCGAGATATGGTGAACAGTTCACTCCGTAAGTGACAGTTCGTAGTTTAAAAACGGAAACTTTTTCATTAGGGTTAAACCGCCAAAATATTTTTTGGTATTTTTGATGATCAGGGTTGATATTTATACCCCGATACATTTTTTGAATATCGCAGGTGAGCGTCACAGGGTTAAGGCGAAAATGTAATAATATTTGAATAATATCTTTTTGTAGTTTTGGACCCGATAATAATACTTGATTAAGCGAAATATGCGTAAAGGGGTCAGTAATACTCGCATTAAAAACTACCCTTGTCTTAGTAGTGATAGCTTCATTTTTAACAACAGCGAAATGTGGAATGAAATAGCTGTCTGAATCGTCTTCTTTTTCTGAGTCATAGTCCATATGACCCAATTCCAAATATTCCTTCATAAATTTAGAATATTCACAATACAAGTTTTTATCGCGAAGCAGTTTTTTTTCTAAAGATAAGAAACGATTTAGCGCGACTTGTTTTATTGCGGGAAACTGTGGTGGATTGTCAAATGTGCGAAAGGGAAGGGATACTGTGTACCGGCCGTCTTGATTACGCGACACGCTCTGTTTAAAATAATTTTCACAAATTTCATCCTCTGGTTTCAAATGAGTTTTTTGGGGGACGCAGTCGGTTTCCCAAAATTTTGAAATTAATTGCGAAAGCGAGTCATTTTCATTTTGACAAAAAAGAGCATTAATTGGCGGGGTAGAAATTAAGGGTTGATTTATTTGTCCCATCAGAATATAGCCGAAAATAGTTCCCATAGCAAAGGGATGATTTGGATCATCGCTAGCGATTTTTTCACCCTGTATAATTAGTGGAAAGAGATCCATACCAATTAGTAAATTTACAGGCGAAGGGTTGTAAAAAGTGGGATCTGCTAAGGGTAAATTTTTTATAAAATGCCAATTTTCTGTATTTATTTTTACTGACGGTAAATCAGTACAAACCCTTTGCAAAATAATCGCTTGCGTAGACACAAAAATATCTGGTTTTTGAAAATTACAAATTTTAATAAAAATCGATCCTAGATCAGAAGTAAGAGAGTTGCCTCCAACCCCCTGTATATTTGAACATAAGGGTTGTCTGGGAAGGCCCAATTGTTGCGCTAATTTTTGAGAACAAAAGGTGTTTTGCGAACCGCTGTCTAAAACGGCTCTAACTGTTTGAAAGTGACCGCGGACATCTTGAATTTTTACTAGGATAGTTGACAATAAAACTTGCGATTGCGCAGAAATAAAACCACAATGCGTGGGGTTAGAACCTGAAGGAGTTGCGATTGGTACTTGTGAATTAGAAGACGTCGAAGTAAAATTGTTATTATTTTGAGTAGAGTAATTTTGAAGCGGACACCCAGTAGCCGGGGATCTAAAACTTTGCTGACTGGCCAAGTAACCACGTGGTGAACTACTTGGAGATGCGTTGGGAGACATATTAGAGAGATTTTGTGAGAAATTCACGTTAGCATCAAAATGTGATCTATTTTGATTTTGAGAATTAGCGTAATTATAATTTCGCTCAAAATGAATTAATGAGTGGTGTCTTTGATTACCAGGGCAATAGCGACATGAGCGTAGACTTTGACAAGAATTTGTTAAATGTATTGAGCTTAAACAATTTAAACATAGTTTTTTATTTTTAGCGTAAGAATAGCGTTCGTAGGGAGATTTACCTTTAAATGCGTGACATAAATATATTGAATGTGTGTTAGAATCACAAAAAGCGCATCTATCTTTAGAATGAGTATTTTCCGTATCAAGTAGCGTTTTTGTATAATAAGGCGAGGCGTTATTTTTATAAAACTGTTTATTATTTTTAAATCTATTTTTAGATTATAGCGAATAAAGCGAATTACATTGAGTTTCAAGGAAATTATAAATTTCTTGATATTTGGGCATTTCATTAGACCTAGAATTAGCTAGTTCAAAGCGCAAAAGTAGTACCTCAGGCAATTTATCTAGTAAAATGTTGGCCAGCGGAAAACACCATTGATCAGTGTCGTAATTGAGAGTTTTTAAAGCCTCAATGTTTTCTGAAAAAACATCAAGCAGCGTGCGCAGCGTTTCTGGATTGTCGTCTTTGAGAGCGGGAAAATTATACACGGAGCGCCAATAAGTTTGAGCCGATAAGCGGGGGTTATGATAGCGTTTTAGAAGCGTATTGTAAGCGATTATATAATTAGCGTCGGTTATTTGTAAGTGTTTAACTACGTTTAAAGGCGGTCCTTTTAGGTAGGACAGTAACAAATTAAATTTAGCGTTTGTAGGAATACTAGGATTATTGTGTACAGAACTATTGTACATATCTAGAAAGGTTGGAAACTTAGTGATGTCGCCATGAAATTCGACAATGCGCAGTCTTGGCATTAAAGACGCCATAAAGCGGTCTGGATCAGAAGAATTTGAAATTTGCGTTAAGTTTTGAGGTTGAGGAGCTTCAATTTTCACCTCAAATAGTTGTTTTTGAATTCGTTTAATATCATAGAAGCTGTCGTCAAACTCAGTAAGGCGTTTATTTTCTTCTTCCAGTCTCTCCGGACTTGCCGAATAAGCCTCTATTATTTGATTTTGATAAATAAAAAATGTTTCTTTAATTTCATCAAGGTCGATAAGGCGAACCTGTAAACACGGTTGTTTTGTATCATCCGTTAGGCAAGCATTAGCTAAGTTATGAAGAGTATTAATGCGATTATGTTGCACATTACGGAGTGCTTCTAACTTCTTAAGTTGCGTACTCATTGTAATGTTTTTAAAAAACTCCGTTAAAACAGGTGAACGATTAGTTTCCGAAATTTTTAATATTTAAAAATTAAAAGCGTTTAAAAAGAAAAGAAAATAGGCGATAAAAAATGTAAACAAGTCTCATTTACCTCTCTAATATCGTGGTGTTGGAAACTTTTCCTACGTGCAGGTGACGCCAAGCCAAAAAGAGGTAGGAAATGCGCGAAAACAATGCGCGTTCGGTACTTTTTTACTTGTTATTTTTACTGCTAGCACAGCAAACAGATCAAGGTCATGCGTATTTATTAAAAATTTTATTTTTAAAAAAATGCGATTTAGACTTTAATTTTTCCCGGGGTCCTGTTATCCGGTTCGAAGGACCAAATGGTGAGGTCAGGCCTTCTGTAGAAAATAAAATATACCGAAGGACCACTCGAGATAGCTCGAGAAAAACGTGTGGGAGTTAAGAGGGACTGTATCTTTCCACAGGGCTCCGACAGGGAAAAAAGAGCCTAAAAACTTATTTACTAAAAATAGCGTAGCAATGAAAAATTATCAAGAAACGACTTACCATTAGATGTCTTTCGTAGCTACTTGGCTGGCCAGCCCGATTATACGCGAAGTACCAGACTCTCCATTGTTCTATAGTTCAAAATGTTCCAAACACTAATATCTAATAAACTAAAGCGTAAAATTAATAGTTTCCACAATTTTAATATAAAATAATAGCGGTGCGGTGACTTTACTTGCACGAGGCGCGTGGTTGAGTTGTTCGCTCAGACAATCGGCGTTTTCGTCTGCTAGGCCGAATTTAGCCGCTTATCTCAAATCCTTCATTGCTGGAAGAAGCGCGCGAAGTTTAAATTTAAAATATGGAAAGATATAGCGTAAAGTAAATAAAAATAATATTCTAAAAACGTTTGTAAGCGTAGAAAATGTAACCCAGAAATATTTAAAAACTAAGAGAGATAGCTTCTCTAATTTTAAGTGAAAATTAGAGAATATAATTATTTACAAAAATAAAAACAAGTTGGGAAACTTGTTCACATGGAATGTTTGTTAGGTGCGCTTTACAGCAATTTTCGTTCGACACTCGAACGAGCTGACTAGATTTTGGGCAAAATACATTAATGCTAATTTATAGTTTTTTGAATTAAAAACTTTAAAAATGTTAACTTTTTGACGGAGCATCGCATCGATATGCGGTTTTCGGAATATAGTAGACTACATTTTGCTCACTAATTTGTGTTATAAGCAAAAACTTAGGAGCTTTAGTTTCCGAAATATTTTAAAAAAATTGTTTTTAAGGTTGATATATCATGATTTCACTTAAAGTGTGCTAATAGGCTAGCTACGAAGGTATGAGATCAGTCATGGATCCATTTATTTTTGTATTGCTGACCTAAAATTGCATACCGTAATTCCGGGTAACTTGGAACACTTTTCATTTTCATTTTACTGCCCTATTTACACTTTTAGACATTTTGTATTTTTTTATCTTTTAAAACATGTATGGGGGGGGGGGGTAGACAATGGAAAATTATAGTGACCTCTTTTTGTCTACTGATCACACTACCTTTTTTTTACTTTTGGACTCAAAACTGACAACTTGGAATACTGTGCTATAATACGTATTTGTTCTTAATTGAGCAGGGTTAAGTTAAACTTGGAACTTATTTTGAAATAAGAATACTTTTCTGTTTCCAGTTCTATTTTTTAGAAAAATATAAGTTGTTTTTTATATAAGATTACGATTTTTATTGAAGTTGACAGACATATAAGAAATTAATTTTCTTTATTTATTAATACTTAAACCTGACAAACATAAAGTAATACGTCAAAAATTTTAAAAATTAAAATTAAACCAGAATTCTGGACTAAAGCGAAAAGAAGTAAACATTTAAAAGCCTAAAAAAAAACAAGAAAAAAACATTTTAAATTTAGAAACTTTTTTTTTTAAATAAACGCCTCTCTTTGCAAAAACTTTTGTTTCTGTTTCTGTTGTAATTTTCAGTTTTTCAATAATTTGATCCTCTTTTATTTCGGCAATATCTTTTACGTCGGGGTAAATAAAAACGTGTTTGTCTTAGGCCTTAGAAAAGAACACTCACAACTTTCGTCTGTTTTCTTCAGGACTTTGCCCACAAAGTTTTTAAGGTAAGGTTTTTTAGGGTAAGTAGGTAGTTTATACCTCGCGCATTAAATAGTGTAGTTTTATAAAAGCTTTTTGTAAAGTTTAGCAGTTTAGATACATTGGCGTCCGCGTTTGTAAAAGTGTAACCTGGCAACTTGGAACACTGCCGAAACGGACGTTTTTAAAATATTTGCAATTTTTCATAAAACATGCACTATCTCGCAACCTCGCAGAGATTTTTATGCAAATCTTTCAAGGCCGTCTAGCTAAATTAACATAACGTGTAACCAATGAATACGCAATAGTTGTGTATTCATTGGTGTAACCTAAAAATACTGAAAGCACACGAATTTATCTATTTACTTCTAGCAAAAGAGTTTTTTTTACAATATTATTTTACCAATTTTAACTGCAACCTAAATTGTAACGTAATACAACTAGTAAAACTAATACTTATAGAATTTTTTTCGGTAATACCCGTCTTGGTGTTTTCTACACACGTGCCACTCTTGTGAACTAATAGACGTTATATGTTGCCAAATATGTACAAAAATTTGAAAATGCGAAGTTTTGTTCCAAGTTTGACTACCGTTCCAAGATAGCCGAACGAACTTACGGTACATGTCTTTGGGAAAGCGAAATTGACAGGACCGTACAAACTGATGATGACTGATACCATTTAGGGCAAAATTGCAGTGATAGTGCTGGATAGAAAGTTCTGTTTACTGAGACTACAGGAGGCTGTGAGTTAAGCGGCAGTCCTGAGATGAAATCGCGCCAATCGATCATGTATTGTCACACGGGGGCCCCAATCCTTCATTGTTTTCTTCTGCGATATACAAAGTTCTGTAATAACTCATTCATATATTGGTACAAAATAGGTAGCTGTCCATACACATATTAGGTTGATACACCATCTACTTAATAGCCTAAAATAGCGGCCAAGAGAAATAAAAAAGTGAAGGTTGCTCTAAAAACAAGGGAACATTTTAACTAGATTTTTTTCAAAGGACGCATGCATCTGTTTGTCTATGCAATTTTTTTGTATCTTTACATTTTGGATGAAATCTTAAAAAGTAAAAGAAAGTCGAGGAACTGTTGAAAATATGGCTTTTACTCACTTGGCTTACACTTACTTCATTTTGGTTTCATTCAACAAAAAATCGGGGTGCTGCGTCAAATTTTTGTGTGACCCACTGCATTGCACAGGGTTTACCATATTTTATATAAATTAAAAAGGAATGCCTAAAATAACAAACTAATTAAGATATAAAAAAAAAGTAGAAAAATAATTTAGTGCCATGGCTCCGTGGGGCTACCCCACGAGCCGCCACTGCCTTTGCAGTAATTTTAGTCAAGTTCGGGAGCCAACGAAACCTATTGTTTATACTTGCTTGCTTCAACCATATACGTAATACGTATATGGCTTCAACTCTTTAAAAATCAATAACTTAATTTTAGGTATTTGCTTTCTACGAAATTTTAAATAACAAGCAATTTTAACCGTCCGCCATCTTAAAATCCTTACAATTTAAATACTCAATAATTTATTTTTCAATATTGTTGGACTCATATACATAATATTCCAATACCCACGGTAACTGCCCATTCATGATGCAAACATGAGGGCCTTGGGGTCTTTAAGCAAAAAAGACCTGATTGGTTGCTTTCAAAGACATATGCATATTATTTCCATATAGAACGTATTATTGCAATACCTAGGGTACCTTACGATGCAGAATGCAAACATATTTGAAATAGCAATATCAATGGGTATTTAAGTCTATCCTTTTTGCGGTCCTTAAGATAAAATGTCCTGATTCTGATACTTTTACGCATGAATATTATTTTATTCTTGTATTCGTTACGTCAAATCATCGGCGTACAGTTGACAAAAACTCTATCTATGTAAATTTGGTATCTGTGCATTTTTTGTACCTTTATTTCTGAATGTTTGTATCAAACGCCAACCATTGTGTAAATAGCTAGCAGGGAGTATTGGAATATTACGTGTGTGGTTGGACTAGACTTTAGATCGTGTTTTTATTACTTAATCAAATTTGGTCATCATTGACAAGGCTTAGCAAAGCATACATTTTCTGATTTCCACGCGCCGCTCAGTGTAACAAGCTTATGGGAGCGGTTGGACATGTTTTTTGCTTATTATTTTTAATCCAAAAGACGTAAAAGTGTCTTATACATCATAATACTGTATGAACAGTCATTCATACAGAACTTTTAATATAAACGTACAACAAAACATGCAGCATCTTCTTGTTTTTACCAAAATTGTCTTCTGTTGTGGCATCATTTTTACCGAAAAATAGATACTTCAAAAAATTTCATCGAGCTGTTTTACTCTTGAAAAAATCTAAACTGATTTGGCTATTCTGCGTTCTTCTTGAGTTCCCCGAAAATCCAACTAATTGCTAAAAAATGAACTTATTTGTGTTTTAATAAATAAAATACATCTTTAATAAGCCCATCATCATTGTGTTCATCTTAGATTAGATTCGAACAAGACGCGAAGATTCAAAGAATCTTTAAAATCATCCAAAGAAAAAACAATGTCGCAGCATTCCGCGTCCGTGTCCCGTGTTGAATATTTCAGTTAAATCTCTGCTTCAATTTTAATGTAATCGCTTGCCCATCGACGCAGTAAAAAGTTGCACAATTTTTATAATAGATTCCTATCCTGGAGGGCCTGGCTGTCAAAGTGGCGCATCGATTGTCTAAAAAATGGCCCACCTAGGATAACAAACGCAAGACAGTGGTGTAGAAATCGCATAAAGTACCTCTAAAAAGAGGCTCAAAATTACGCAGAACTAACGTAAAAATTGAGAGAATAATGGGAGAAACTCAGGAAGCTCAAAACTTTAAGATGATACGCGTATTTTAGAAAGAAGAAAGCAACAGGATTCTTATATTTTCTATACTTTCTGTCCTGCTAGTAGGTAGTACCTAATTAACTGGATTGAGGCCTTAAAATTTGTATACCTACTGCCTGCAATGGTAAGGTCTGTCTGTGTTTTTGTTTTTTTTTTTGTCCGTAACACGATAGCTCCTAAACAGCTGAATCGATTTTCATAAAATTTTCAGAAGAAATAGTGTTCGACACTCTAACGAGCTGATTAGATTTTGGTCAAAATCCATTAATGCTAATGACAGGTTTTTCACAATTAAAAAATTTCAAAAATGCTAACTTTTTAACGGAGCATCGCATCAATATGCGGTTTTCGGCATATACAGTGAAACCTCCTATAAGCGGACACTCACGGTTCCATCGATTTTGTCCGCTTATTGGAGGTGCCCGCTTAAGAGAGGGAACTACGAAATTTTGATATATATTTATTAACTAATTCCGCTGCTTGAAATTTTCCGATATTAAATTTTTCGTCGATCTTTCGTGCTGAAACGTTAACAACTTCCATTTTTCCACATCAACTAAGAAGTTTTTTACTAGGCGCCATTTCAAAGATAGCTATTATATTACCCAACTGAACAATAAAAATAAACACAGCAGTCCCAAATATAGTAATAATATTGTAAATACGACAGAAGTATTTAGTTCCGCATTAAAACGGAAAGAGGATATTCCCCGGCTGCAGAGTGCATTGTTGCCAACATACTTCATAATATTTATTCTCATGTCGTGCAGCGCTCCGTCCCGTTCTCAGAAGTTCGCGTCCGGTTAAGGAAGGTTTCAGAATTTTTTATCCAAAAAAAATTGTCTGCGTCCGGTTATTAGAGTGTCCGGTTGTAGGAGGGAATTTTGCATGTGAAGACATAGGCAAAAGCTTGATTCCAACAAATGTGTGCGCTTAAAGGGAGTGTCCGCTTAATAGAGGTTTCGCTGTAGTAGACTGCACTTTGCTCAATAATTTCTGTAGGGGCTTTACTTTCTGAGATATTTACAAAAAACTGTTTTCAGGTCTGATATATCATGGCTTTAGTTGAAGTAGGCTAATAGGTTAGCTAGGAAGGTATCAGATCCGTCAGGGATCCATTTATTTAATCAGGATATCTTTATCAGAATTTTCAAAACTGTCAATAACAGTCTGGCCAACTTGACTGCAGAGAAGCCGAAAAAGATTCGAACGACCATCTCCTTCTGGTTCATTTTTAAGATTGAAATGTGTTTCCATAGTGACACGGCATAAAATCTGTACAAAAAGAACTTGTTTTCTGATCTGTTAAAAATCATATATACATTTTTTGCATGGACAAGTGAGGCTAGATGTGGAATAGCCTCATATTTTATTCATGTCTAAATTTTTTTCAAACAAAACTACTGAGTTGGAAAGAGATACAAAAGACGTTTTGTTTTGGTGTTCTTGCGTTCTAGCAGCGTTGCCGCCGTGTTGTTGTTATCCCACGTATATTTCTACATCGAAAACATCAAGTTTTTTTTTGCACACGGTATACTTTTATTGCAATCGGTAATAATAGTATCAACACGGATCACCTAACAAACAGATAGGGAACTCAGGTGGTGGGGGGTGCTACGCGCATCTTTCACGCAGCCTACCATGTTGGGGTCAACCACTCCAGAGGCGCATTCTGTATTTCAATATTTTTTAAACTTTTAGTACTTTTAGTAGTAGTGTTGAGCATTAGTGGCGGGTAGATGTAATTTTTGTGTTTAATATATGTAATTTTTGATTTTAAACAATGGGAATGGTTTGTGCCGTAAGATACTGTAAATCCACGCGACGGTATACCCTTAATCGAGGTTATTTTCGATTTCCGCAGGATCCTATAAGGTAAGCTTATACATTATTTTATCTCTCGATTTTTTAAAAACTTTTGTCTTATCCTATACAGGGTGTTCAATAATTAATTGTCTTATGAGATGAATCTGTAAATGATTTAAGTACAAAGAGTTCTTAGGGACATATGGATCTGCAACCCCTTTGATTTTGTTTTTTTATTTTTTTTATGCTTTTGCAGGATTTGTTTTATTTATCTCAAATTTGAAAATGAGCCGCTATTAGATCCTAAAAAACAACATATAACCTATGCTTTGCTTAGAAAGTTTTTGGTGTTTTGTATAAAACAGCGTAAGCTCAGTTGTAGAAAAGGGAAGTTTGTAGATTGGTATTTTGATCCTTAAATTAAGCACAGGTTCACAAATTAAAAGGTTAGGGGACAATTCGCCGCAGCCGATTCACCGCGGCCGATTCGCCGTGGCTGATTTTCCGCGGCCCGTTTTGCCGCGGGGACAATTTGCTGCTAATCGAATTGCCTCGGGGACAATTTGCCGCGGGAACAATTCGCTGCGAGATTTTTGTTTCATGATATTACCATTGTTTTATTTACCTTGACTTTATATAATATTTTTTTATAAAAATAATGTTTTAAAACTTTCCAACTAGGTATTTGGTGGTATACAATTCAGCATTTTTTTAATTGGAAAAAATAAATAAAATGGCGAATGTAGAATGGCAGTTTTTGCCATTTATGAACCGATATGCATCAAACTAGAAACTTTAAGATCTTTCCGGGCGCTGATTATTATTTTTAACTTTAACTAAAAAAAATCAAAATAGCAACCGACCTGAAACACCTTCAAGTTTCGAATTTGATGCTATCGGTTCATAAATGGAAAAATCCGCCATTTTGTATCGCCATTTTGATTTTTTTAAATTTAGGATAAAAATAATGATCGGCGACCCTAAAAATCTTATCAGTCCGAGTTAGATACAAATCCGTTCATAAACGGGAAAATCCGCCATTTTATTTATTTTCCTAATAAAAAAAATATTGAATGTATACTAACCACCAAATATGTAGTTGGAAAGGTTTGAAAAAAGTTATAGTCAAACAAATATATATGAAGTCAAGCTAAATACAACTGTTTAAACAATTCCCAATGGTAATATCATAAAACAAAAAAATCTTACGGTGAATTGTCTCCGCGGCGAATTGGACCGCAGCGAATTGGCCGCGGCGAGTTGTCCCCTACCATTAATAAAAACAGAAAATAGTAATTTTAGCACTAAATTTATTAAAATTTTTAAAACAGATTTTTGGGTAATAGCTTTCAATATTTTTAGGTATTTTTAAATAATTTTAAAACTTAATTATTACCGTTTTGGCAATGCACAATTCCACAAATCTTTAATGGTCTGTTATAATTTTTAAAAAATAAAAAAAACATCGAAAAAAAAATGCTAAGTTTAACACCCTGTAAAAACAAAGAGGTCTAATAAAGTTTAATGTGAAAAAAATCTTTGTTTTGACCATTTCCACAACCCCTTAAAGTTTCATTCATCATTTAAATTACAGCCTGTATATTAAACTATTATATAACATTTGGTCAAGAGTTTTTGACACAAATTTGTTATAATTTTTTATTATATTACTATTTACACTTTTAAAAATACATATAAAACAACTATTTTTGTTAAAAATTAGATTTTACTAAATTTTAAAATAATAGTTTACCGTGAAGCAATTTTCTGCGAGTTGTAAAGATTATTTGGTCACCCTGTATCTCCTTAAACTTTAAATTTTTAGAAAAAACTAATAAATAATATCTGATTCCAGTAAATTAAGAAATTACTCTACAATGTCAAACTTCTTGTATTTAAAATTCGCAAATTTACTCCTCTTGAAACTTAATAAATGTTATCCCAATAAAACAAAAAAAGCAATCAATTTTTTTATTTTTGTATTTGGCTGTACGCTGTAAACGACAACATGCTAACGTATTGTGTGCGACGAAGAATTGTGTGCTTCCCCTATCTCTCATTCAATAGAACACATTATTTCCAAAGTCCCCTGCAGAGGACAACATATAATTTTTTTACGCGGCCCAGACTCTGAAATTCATTTTATCTCCCATTTTTAGCAGTACAAAACTATTTCAATGTTTTTATTGTTTCTGACAGTAAAAATATTTTTTCGCATCAACAATCTGAAACATTCATATTTTATGATAAATTTATTTTAGTCCGGCTCTGAGTTTGATTCCCAATGCTCAGCCATCGTTGAATTCTCCGAGATCAAAGGCCGCCAGCCGGCTTATTTATCTGTTTGTTAAGGTGATCCGTGGTATCAATTGCAAAAATGGTTTTTATAGTTTAAAAAAATAATGATAAAAATTGTTTTTAGTTTCAAATATCTAATGGAAAAACACACAGTATTTTAAAAATAGCAAAGAACAGTTAGTGACGTACTTAAATGGACCTGTGAATGTGAAACCACTATCGCCAGTTTAGTTATATAGTATAGTTATGACTGTTATGGGTCAATAGTTTTTTGCTCTATCGCCTTTCTTGTGTAAAATATTGGTTATGGATTCTTTCCAGTTGTTTAGAATTATTTTTTCTTTTAGTATTTTATTCAGAAGAATATGGATGATATTAGCTACAGCTTTACCACCGTACGTGAGCATCTCTGCCGTTACTTCGTCTTTTCCAGATTGTTTGTTATGTTTCATTTTCTTTAATGCTCTCTTTATTTCCACTTTGCTTATTTCTGGTTGTAGTTCTCAGTTTATGCTCTTCATTTTTGTTTGGAATTTCTTTATTGTTTCTCGCGATGGTTCCCTTTTTGTTTGGTATAAATCTGTATAGAATCATATTTCTCTTATTTTCTATAACACTCTCAAATTTTATATTTTGGCTCTTTGTTTTATTTTCTTTTATCATTTTTCCAGGTTCCGCCTTTCTTCCATCAGTTCTGTATTTCTTCTGATATATAGTTTTCTCTCTTTTTTTTTGTGCGACATCTTTTCCTACTTTGGTCATATCTCTCTTGTCAGCGTATCATTTATTTCATCTACATTTTCATTTTCGTATCTTAAATTTTGGGTTAGCTGTTTCCTTAGCATTTCGTTGTAGATAGCTTTATTTTGTTAATGTGTTTGTGTATGTTTATTCATGTTAAGTTGTTCATTGTTATTATTAATTTTTCTTTTCATTTCGAAATTTCTATCAATGCAGATTTTCGTTCTGATCATCCTGTGATTACTGCCTGTTTTAAACCTTTTAGGGCTGTTACATTTCTAACGATATTTTTCTCAGTAGTCAATATGCCCATTTCTATTGCGCTTCCTTTCTATAGAACGAATTCATTGCATAAATGTGCCTTTCCTCTAGATAATTCATTAAGGTTGTGCATCTGTCATTTCTTTCGCTATATTCAAAATCACCTATTTTAGTTTCTTCTTTTCACTTTTTTACCTAATTTGGCATTGAAGTCTTAGTGTAAGATGGGTTTTGTGTTTTTCCTTAGCTTTTGGTATGTCTTTATAGAATGCTTTGATGTGCTCGTCATTCTAGGTAGAAGTGGGGGGCATATACTTGAATAACTTTAAGTGATGTTCTTTTTGTTTTGAGTAGTGATAGGCAACGCGATCTGAGATTCCTTTAATAGTCTGGACGTTTTTACTTATGTGGCTTTATTTATTATGAATCTATATTATTTGTTATATCGTTCCCTACCGTGCCTGCAACGGGTCGTGTTTCCATCTTCGCTGCTGGTTCAAAGGACACACGTCAATTAACATGGAGTATTAGATGCTGTCTCATCTTGCTCTCTCATTCCCTCTCTGGCATACTCAATGATTTTTTGTTAGTAAGAATCTATTTTTATTAACAGAAACTGTTCATATTTGCCAGTGTTTTTATTATTTGAGAAGAATTTTTATCGAAACGCCACTGGTTGACGGGGTGGAAAGTGGTCGCGCGTCTTCGCGTCGATTCAAAAGATAGGGGGCGCTGAATACGGCGCTCGGTCAGCGCCAAAACACAAATCGGTCCGCTTTATGCATGTATCATGTTTGTCTTTCGTTTAGTTTATTATTCCTGGCCATCGATCCTCTTTTTTTGCTATATTGTTCTTTTGAGCTGGGACATTATAAGAACCATTGAAATCAAATTTATTGTGGAAGTTTCCAGCTTTTATATTCGTAAAAGGTTCAAAATCAAAGTAGAATCTCATTCTCTTTGGACAGAGTACATAATGTACGTTTCTCGTTTCTTTCATTTAAAAAATTTCTTTTTGGTGTAAATTGTTGCTGTATTATAGTTTTTTTATTAGTATCGTAGTACCTAACTTTATCTATAACTTTCACACCAGTTCATCATAAGGGCCAAAAAAAGAAGTCGTAGAAAGATCACAAATGAAGTCCGTCATTATAACGAGATAACGTAAAATTCATCCGCAGTCAAAAAAAAAATTGGTAAGAATTGGACTAAAACAGCTTCGCAGTTTTGTATTATGTCATGTCCGGTTTTTGTAAAACTTCGCTTCTCTGTTTGTCCAAATATTATAAATTCTTTTTTGACCGCGGATAAATTTATGTTGTCTCGTTATGAGATATAAGGAATTTATGATAAACTTCGATTTTGCTTATGTCTTGTGTTAATAAATGACGTTTTTGATATTATGCGATTGTTAGTAATTCAGTTTTTAAAATTGGACTGTTATACCATTTTCGTTTAAGATCTTGAACGATCTTTTTGTCTTTTTTGACGATTTATAGGGATTTCTTGAGATATTACATCAAGTTCTTTTTTTTTTAAATCAGCCTAACACTTCCTTGGCGCATTCGAACCAGGTATTTTATTATTTTTATTTGGTGGCCTTTTAAAATCACGCACTCGAGAAATCAGCTGATTTATTAAGCTCGTGTTTTTTTTGTTGGCCTTAGTAAAGTACGTTTCTCACTATTGTTGATATTTCCGAAGCGTTTGACTTCAGTGCCCACAAAAATCGTCTTTTTTGCACCAGAGCCGCCTCGGTTGACTTATGAATCGCGTTGACAGTTTTGCTTTGGTTTTTATTGTCCGGCATTCATATCGCTGGCGGACCCGGCGCAGAATAAATTTTTATTAGTCCCGGACTTACTAGTGTATGTTAATTTATGCTAAAGGTTCACAACTTGCTCCTCTTGCGGACTATGACAATGTTTTTGTATGCTTATTAGAAGGCGGTTTGTTAGTTTAGTGTTTTGGCGCTACTTTGTTTTGATCATTCAAGCATAAAAAATAAAGGTTAGATTTAGCGCCCTAGATATAAATTATGTATATGACGGGGAGAATTCTACACAAACAGCTTAATGTATAGTCCCTATGTCTTATCTTAGTGACTCAAAAGACCTATTTTTTTTTCTGGAACTACCACCTTAAACCCCATAAATGTCCTCAGTTTAGATCACTCTGTACATTTATTTTTATATTCGTTCACTTGCAGTATCTACCAAAGTACCAACCTATAGCTATCAATTAGGTATTAAAAAGATAAACGACTATCAGAACCCTTTTGGCTAAATATGTTTATATATGCATAATTATATGGTGCAACCGGCGATTATGTACAGGGGGGTGCGATTGGTATTTTTCAGGCCCCAGGGAGTTGCATATGAACTGCTTGCTTGCTCTCTATACGTTTACAGTCACACTCTAGATTGGGTATAGAAACAAAGATACAAGCCAGTATTTAAACCTTATTACACCATTATTTTGTTTGTTGTTTGCAATTTTCTTTTGGTTTTTTTATCAAACGTTTTAGTCATCTTGTGTCTTTTGGATAAAGTTTGGATTTTTTTTTTATTTTATTTTTTTTATTTAATATCTTGTAGGAACAACATTTTGGACTTTATTTACTATAAACACGACGTTTAGGTTAGTAAGTATTTATCAAACACGTTTTTAAGGGTAAACTAACAAAATGTTTTAATATTTGAAGAGTTACGCCTAGGACTAAACGCTGCTTTAGTTTATGCCCATTTGCTTGTGAATACCTCGCTGCATATATCGAAAATTGTCCGCATTTGGTTCCACAGTACCGAATTCAGGGCGCAATAATCTATTCAAAATATGCGAAAATAAAGTACTTGGTTCGTCAACCCGAGGAGAGGTATTGGGTACGCTTTTCTTGCAAGATTTCTAGCCATTGCGCCAGGAAATCCGTTTTGATTTCAGCCACGCTATTTTTGAACTGTTTAAATATAATTGTTTATTTTATGTCAAAATGATTTTTGAAATATAGCTCCATGTCCTACTTTTGAAAGATCTAAATAGACTTATTAAGGTCATGTGACCCCTCGAGGGGCACACAGCAGGTTGGATTCTCCTAGAACTGTATCCAAGCACTAGTTTTTCTAAAGCCATAAAGCTGAAAGAGATCTAGCGTTAAATTCGACCCAATGCAAATAATTATAGAATCTTTCTGCAAAGCTGTCATCTTCTTGGCGTGACTGACCATTTTTTCGATGGAAATTTGAAAATGTCACCATTGCTTATAGCCTGTTTTGGTTTGTGTGCCCCTCAGTGTGACGTCAATTAGATCTATAGACCTGTTAAGGTCATATGAACCCTCAAGGGACACAGAGCAGGTTGGATTCTCCTAGAATCGTACACAAGGCTTAAATTTGAACAGATCCGTTAAACTATAGACCAATTGCTCTACTTCCGGTGATATCAAAGTAATGGAAAGAGTTGTGAACAATCCCCTAACCAAGTACTTGGAATAGTACAAAATTATCAACGACAAGCAATACGGATTTCGAAAATATAGGTCATTTGGCGATTTACTTACATACGTCACTCACTTATGGCAAAAAGCGATTGAGTTGCGGGGTGAAACAAGAACAGTTGCCTATATATATATATCTAAAGCATTCGATAAAGTCTGGCATAAATATATTCTCAACAACTCAAAGGAATGGGATTGTCGCCGAAACTTTGCACTTGGTTTGAAAGTTACCATAAGGATAGATCCATTTATGTTGCACTTGATGATCAGAACTCCAACTCTTACCAAATAAATGCTGGTGTGCCACAGGAAGCAATCCTTTCGCCAACACTTTTTCTGATTTACATAAAAGACCTCATAGATAAAACAGTAAATCCACTTTATTGCTTTGCAGACGATGGCAATGTAGTCTCCTCAATCATACCACCCACATGTCTCTCCGCACGTGAATTCCATTATCTTAGACTAACTCAAATATCGCAGATAAATAAAGACCTGGAGATAATCGAGGACTGGGGAAACAAAAACCTTGTACATTTCAACGCGCAGAAAACCCAAGCAGCCCTGTTTTCAAAAAAGACCAGCACCGGTGAGCCAAACATCACTGCAGAGACCAACATGTCTTGGCATAGTCACGTGGCAAATATAGCTAAAAGGGCGTCCCAAAAGCTTGGGGTGCTATTTCGTACAATACATCTGTATACACCAAGCCAACTGCTGACACTCTACAAAGCCCAGATTCGACCAACTATGGAGTACTGCTCACATATATGGAATGCGGCACACAAACATACCTTAATGCTTTTGAACACCGTGCAAAAACGAGCTATCAAGCTGATCAAGGACCCCGCACTTACCCGTAGCTTGGATAGTCTCGAACATCGAAGAACTGTGGGTGATCTATCTCTCTTCTACAGGTATTATCACGGAAAATGCTCTGAAGAGCTGGCACGTATGATCCCCCCGAGAGTAGCACCTACTAGGCGAACACGTCAAACAGACGGTAACCATCAATTTACTGTCAAAATAGAGGCACCAAGAACCTCATTATATCAGAATTCATATCTCTGGAGTACATCACCGCTGTGGAACCTGAACCGTTTCAAAACCAACATACACCAATATTTCCGCGCACTTGCCGCTTCTCGAGCGTGATAGGGATCTCCTTGCAAGTGCACATACACGTAAAAAAAATTTATAGAATCTCTCCAAAGCTGTCATCTTCTTGGCGTGACTTTGACAACTTTTGCTATATAAATTTGAAAGTTTCTAGCCTCTCAATATTAGTCAATCCTAATGGGTTTATTGGAGTTATCCTAACCTTGAACAATTGATTGAAAAAAAATCCTTATTACATTTTTATTGGTTACAGTTTTTGTTTGTTCAAAAAAGTAACGGATCGTATCCGCAGCCAATTAAAGAATTTCTCCAATACTGTTCCTAGGGTTGATAAACCAAATACTTTTTTCATGCATATGTAAAGTCGATGCGTCCCCGCGAGACCAAATGAGAACAAAGAAAAACTCTTCGTGAGGTCTTTAAACCAGTGCCAACAGAAGATTGTTATTGCCGGATATGGATAAATTATGAATAAGAACAGAGGGGACTGGTTGATCTGAAAAAAATTATGGGCACACTAATACAGATAGTGTCTACCTTTAAGCCAAAGTGTTAAGCATAAATCATTTTTTGTTGTAATCTGCAGAGTTTTTTATGTGCTGGGTGGAAAAAAAATATGCCACTTTACTCAAACTCAGTATGTAGGTACGTCGGCACAATATATCCATATGTGGTCGCAGTGCATGGAGGTCTAGTAGGGCTTGCCACAACTTTCAAATAGATACATACACACATACCCTCCCAAAACTCAGATTTTTAGATATTTTCAATATATTTCATTAATACAAAAATAAAATACAGCATTATGGGATATCGAGCCCCCCAAGACATATTCCTGGGTGCATCACTGCTAAAACCGACCATTAATTAAAAATAAGTAAATAAATAAATAAACAATAGTTTATTTTTAATAAAGAATCGTTTGGCTACAATATTCGCAGTAGCTATTTACTTATTATCAACTAAAAATATTTAGGGTAGAGATGGCGCAGTGTAATATTTCCTAAACTAACAGCAACACGGCAATGCGGCCATCATCCGCAAGCTCCATTTGCAAGTAAACATTTGTGTTGTTCACGTCGCGCTCTGTGACTGCATCCAAGGTAATTTAATTTTTCCTATTATATTTTATCATTAATAATTATTTTTGTAGACAATAAGTAACTTAATTATTTAGGACTGGAAATGGCTAACAATTTTAGTGGTGAAACATTAGCCCTTTAAAATAACATTGTAGTTTGTTTTTTAACCTAAAAATTCTGGACATGCTTTGTTGTTAAGGAGAACGTGGCTGAGTCATCTCACCCAACACAGGTCGGGTTAGATGGCGCGCGCCGTCTCACCCTACGATTTTCATACCATCTCACCCAACCTTGTCAAAATACCTATCATTAAAGTTATTATGTTTTTTTTAGATGCCAACAGACTATGCTCCAGGGCAACGTGGTCCGAAGAAATGTTACAAGCAGCCATGCAGGCTGTACGGTCACGAAGTATGGGGGTAAATGAGGCATCCAGACAATTTAGAGTTTCTTGCACGACTCTTCGTAGACTGACTAGTGATGCACCTCTTCAAGAAATAAAAAATAAACTGGTTTTACAAAATGAAAAGAAAGACGCGAAAGATGATAATGACGATAATAAGACCATAAAAAAGCCACGAACTATTAAAGGCAAGACACAGAAATTCATAGATTACAGTCTTTCTTTATTAGACAGCGAGGAAAATATTAATTTACAGAGTGATTTAGACTGCAATGATATAAGTGATAATGTCGAATGTGTTGGCTGTGCCGAGCTCTACAAAAACACCAACAGTCTGGAACATTGGTATCAGTGCGTTTCTTGCCACAAATGGTTCCATGAAAGGTGCACGAACTTTTCGAACTATTGCTTGCGATGTGATCAAGGCAAAAATGATAAAGCTTAGTTATTCCTTTTATATTTTAGTAAATTAAGTTCAGTTTAGTTAGGATTTTTTACTTTTAGTTAGGTTAAGTTGAGTTTCTCTAAGTTTTTATGAGTTTTTAAAAATGCGCCGTCTCACCCAACAGGGTGGGGTGAGATGGTTTTATGTGTCACTTATAAAAAATAAAAAATCTATTACTTAAACTAAATAAAGTTGGGTATTTTGATTTTTGTCACTTCTGTTTTATTCGTTAGTATCATATGAAAAGGTAATGGCCATTAAATTTTGTAAATCCAATTTTTTATAGGAACTTAAAGAAAGGTGCGCCCTCTCTACCGACTTTACCCTACAGAAATAAAGTAGAAACCCTGCAAATAAATTAACAAATTACTCACAAAATTTTCATTGTACGTGAGCTAATTCGTCGCTGAAAAAGGAAAGGGGCTAAAGCGACATGAAAGGCGAATCTGCATTTTGTGGATGTTCGCCCCTTTTTCTGATCCTATAATATAAATAATGTCGCTTTCGCTTATATAGACGATATTGCTGGATACTTCAAACGGCTATAAATGTCGTTCGCCTCTTTGTCAAATCAATACCAATACGAAAAAAAGTCGCATTGGCCCCTTTGCCGTTTCAGCGACGAAATGTAATGCCGTTTGATGAAGAAGAAGAAGGAGACCAAACGACGACTCTTATCCAAATACGCTTTCTACTAGAACTCTCAAAAACGTTAAAATACTTCTTAACCAATTTTCTATACCCTCTTGTGTCTTGCGCATATTATTGCTGCCCTCGGCACTCTTGATATACATTTTATAAATTTTTTAATCGCGGCCTGCTACGTTCATTTGAATATTGGCATTCTCTATTGGTCTTTTGTGATGGCTCGTGGCTATCGGGACCTCCCCCTTTTTGCTTCGCTTTTGTTTTTTTGTTCTTTTGTTTCTGACTCTGTTGTTGCGATTTTCGTTGTGTTCGCTTTTTAGTTTATTTTGAAAAAGATTTAGTCATTCTGAGTTAACTATAAATACAAGAAATATCGTGGACCACAGCCGACATAATATAGAAAGAAAGTGGAGGTCTTGGTTCAATTTAATAGGTTTTTCTTCTGCAGGAGAATAAGGTAGATTTTCTTGTAGGCACAAACATAACCGCCTTAACAAAATGATTACTTTTGAGACAACTTTCTATGCGGTGTATTGTGAAAGCCGGAATAAAAGCAGGGGTTGGATTTTTGCAGTTACAATAAATTATACAGTTTTAAACAACAAACTATTCTCCCTCTCTCTCTCTCTCTCTCTCACTAGTGGCATTTCCGAAGCGGAGGTTGGCAGTTATGGCGATTTTACACCACTTTGCTGCATCCCATATGACAAGGTGAAGCGCAATGGGCCATCCTGTAGCAAAAAATGATATTCGCGGATACGCTTTTTAGGATTTTGTGAACGGCAATGTGATAAAAAATGTCTAAACCATAGAAATGTTCAACAATTTTTATTTGAATTTATTTTGCATCGGAATTTTTGAGAGGCAGTTTAATTTTTTACCTCTATTCAGTATAACAGTGGCGTTTCTTAGTGGTTTTCATTAAGTATAATACCAAGGAGTGTTTTAAGCAAAAGTGCAAAAATAAGTGTTTTAGCTATTATTATGGAGAAGCAAAATATAAGTAAGCATTTTACATTAATTAAAAAAATTCTATTTTCTTAAACATTTATTGCGGCCTAATTTTTTAAAGGCTAAATTCTCAATATAATAGGGTATTTGACCGTAGTAAAAAATAAATATATATTTATTTTTAGATATCTCTTTAGGTCTTGGGAATGCCAAATTCAAACTTTTTTATTAAATTTTTTCTAAAATTCATAGTTCTTTTAATTAAATAAATTCATTGAATTAAAACAATTAGCCACGTGATTGAAAACAGGTCTACCAATCAGCTGCAAGTGACGTCACAAAACAGTAAACGCCTTGAACGAACTTATTTTCTGTGTTATTTTCTTATTGATGGTAATGTTTGCTTTGCTTTAAAGTGAAAACGGATTCTTCAAAGCCGATGCTAAATTCCTTTATGGTGGCAGGCTTCTTTGCCCACAACAGTGATTCAATTAAATACCCAATCATTATTATTTTAAGCAATAAGAAACAATCAAAAATTGCTTTTTTAAAACAAAATTTTCTAAAAACATTTTGTTTCAAAGAATTCTTATGACCCTTCATAACAAATTACAAAACACCAAAATTATTATGAAGTGAGCTTTTTAATGTCTATTAATTGGTGGTTTATCTTTCTACTTATAGGTCTTCGCGACAATCCTATGGATGATGATGGTACTCCATATAGTTTTCCATATCACTGGACAACTGTAATAATAAATTAATTTACAGAAAAAAAACCAAAAGTAAAAATCATGTAATAAACCGAGGGGGACAGGTAGGCAAAAAGTATACAAGGAACAGCAATACTTGAAGTACTGCATAGGTTACACTGCATAGTCCTGCGTAGGTACTGCCTAGTCCTGCCTATACACTGCTTAGTCTTGCATATGCACTGCTCAGTCCTACATTTAGTCTGCATGTGCACTGCCTAAGCCTGCATTTAAAGGTACTCCCTAGTCCTGCCTAATAACTGCCTAGCACCGCCTAAAAATTTGTACACCTTTCAGCCTATTATAGTTGTTCACCTTTTGTAATAAACATAACCTCAAAAATTTCATCGTCATTTACGAAATAGTTATATATACTATAGACAACGTGAGAAAAATTCATAGAAACAATTTAGTTATACTCACATCAAAGTGATCTTCACAAACGTAAAGTGAAGATGTATTAGATAAGGCCCTTGGGTCTCTTCGAGCAAGTTCTAGCCACTTTTTCCGTTCTTTTACTGCTGTAGGCCATAGTTTTTCAGGTGTTTTTATGCTAGTGTTCGAACACTGAGGCACTACACACCACTTATAGGACAATTTTTTACATAAAAAGTAGTAAAAACATAGACCAAAAACAAATAAACACTTGAATGTCGTGTATTTCTTCGCGAGTTTACTGCGCTGTGACGTCATTGCAACGCCATGCTAGAAATGAGCGTTTTAGCGGAAAATTCAAATCAGAAATTAGAAAACTTGATTTTAAATGTAGTCATGATAAAATATACTATTTTAATAATTTTTCGTAGCAAATTAGGGATCTATGTATCATTCTTAACTCTTTCCTAAAATTTGTCAAAAACCCTATTATTTTCTTTGTGTGCTATTTAATTTAAATTTTTTAAAAAATTTCGGCTTTTAAAGGCTAAATTTTTAATATTATTATTTCCTATGTGTGCTATTATTTTAAAATTTTTAAAAATAATACCCAAAAGTGCTTTTTTATTATTTTTTTTATATAATACTGTCTAAGCATTTTACTTTTTAAAAATGTGGACTAGATGCACCGCAGAGTACTAAAAAAAAATTTTTTAGGTGAACAGATGCTTAAAAACAATAATGCGTTTTATTTGGAGGAGAGACCAAGCAATCTGGAAGAAGAAATTTAATAGCTCTGGGACCCTCCCTTCTTGACATTATGCTTATATTTTTAAGTTGTAATAAAAAAAGCTAGATAAACCGCAGTTTCTTATAACAGTATAATTTCTTTTTTTTTCTCAAGAGTTACTTAAAATTTTCACCTGAGGCGCATTTGATTTTCATGTATTACTTCAGAGTTCACATTTATGAAAAACGGCAAAAAAATAGTTTTGGTTTTTGCTGCCTCCTTGGCCCCTCCCCCACCTTCGGTCATTTTGCATCCCGTTTTGGTACCGTGGACTAAATAAATAAAAGAGAAAAATTGACCTTAAACTAAGTATTTATTTCATTTATAACCTAATAAATTAAACAACTATTAATTTTTTAAACGAGTTAAACAAATATATATATTTTTTATTAAACAAATAATAATTATTTGTCCAATATCAAGCACGTATTTATTTAGATAAAAATATAAACCGTTAATCCAATTTTTTTCTGTGTAGATGACCCGCTGGTCATCCAAATGGCCACTTTTCGACGTATAAAAGATGTCATTTAATGAATTCTGGCTACCTGTAATCAAACTAAGTAGATTTTTTATTTCGACAACAAAGAAAATTAATAACCATTCCTAAAAAAATAAAAATAAAACTGTTTTTGAATTATTTTTTCTTACATCTGGACCAGTTTTAGCGACAAAAGAGACCGCTTATCTAAACCTATCTCAAGATAAAATCCTAAATGACCTTATATGGTCCACGAAAACTGTCCAAATGTTCTCCCAAAAAGGACATTAGCCGTAGCAAGTTGTTTGTAAGTACGAACCATCTTCAAAAACAAGTAGTAGGGACATAATGTAATCGTGGTCCGGCAAATATACCTGTCGGTAAAAAACACAGAACTAAAATAAAATAGAAAATTTACACTGAAAAAAATACTGGTTTAAATTTACTAAAAATATTTGTTTATCAACAATTTTTTTACAAAGAAAAACTAAATGTCTTCTCCACTAAAGTCTTTATTGTTTCGGGTTTTATTTAGGACATGTTTCGAGTCTAAAGGGACCCATCATCAGCTTTTAAAAACCTTCAAAAGACTCTCATACCCCCGCAAGCTAATGCGAGGGTTCAAATAGATGCTATTACTAGTTGAAAATCCAGCGAAAAAGAGGTATCCTGAACAGGACTGGGAAGAGGAGAATTCACTTCTTTTCCAACAATGTGGTGTAAAAAGCACAAGTTGAAAAAATTTCATTCGGAAAAATGGAAATAACCTAAATAAAATTAAAATTAAAAGATGATTTATAAATAAAAGATATAGTATGCTTTGGATGGTTGATTAGTGCCTTCAACCAACAAAAAATGTGAATTCTCCACTTCCCACTCCTGTTCAGGAAACCTCTTTTTCGCTGGATTTTCAACTAGCAATAGCATCTATTTGAACCCTCGCATAAGCTTGCTGGAGGTGTGAGAGTCTTTTGAAGGTTTTTGAAAGCTGATGATGGGTCTCTTTAGACTCGAAACATGTCCTAAATAAAACCCGAAATAATAAAGACTGTAGTGGAGAAGACATTCAGTTATTCTTTGTAATTTGTAAACTCCACTTTGAGAAATGGACAATTTTTTCATTTTAGAACAATTTTTTTGTTTATAACAATATAATTAAATAGTTAAAAAGCAAAGAACTAGTTTATTAATAAAATTCTAGGAAGCGTACTATTTTGGTGTAGTTATTAGGCACTTTATTTAGTAAACCTAAAGTTCCTATTATTGGTTAACAAAAAAATATGTTAATTTTGTATTTGTTTATCTCTAGTATGAAATTTACTACTTTTTGTGGTTGATTTAACCACTAGTTTGCTTTGCGAGAAGTCATATACTTGTTCTGGTTGATTCTACTAGCTAAGGCAAGATTTCGGAAAATCCACTTTCTAGAAGCATTTTATATTACATTCTGGCCAATGGTCAATTCCCCCTATTTCGACCCCACTGAATCCGAATATCCCTGTTGCCACCTCGAAATGTTGACAGGGGCTGAGAAATTTTAAATATATATTTAGACAACTAAAAAAAATGGGAAACAGGAACGGGTTGTAGACAGACCAGAGAATTCGTAGACCGTCCAAAAGCGACCAGAATTAGATGGATGCTGGGACGGACACGAAAAGACCTCGGACTGCTGATAGGTACTCTAACCGGACATAACCGGTTGAGGAGGCACATGACACGTATAGGAGTCGAGGAGACATCAAGACACCTCGTGGCAGAATGCGAGGCCTACGCAAGGATAAGACAACAGGCACTCGGAGCGCCAACTCTGAGCGAGGAAGAACTGCACATGCTCAAATGGGCAGACTTACTGGACTTTGTAAAGAGAACAGGAAGGCCCAATGAGTTACCCGACCATCAAGGGGAAGTGGGTTAAGGGACAGACTTGGGGCATGGCAAAAAGGGCCTACTCTGGCCTACTTGTCAGCCCTGCGGGTCAACCCTCCCACTACTACTACTACTACCAGACAACTAAAAAATAATATTATATTAGTTTTTTTAAATGGCTGCAAAAACCTCCAAAAAACACCCCAGACCCCCCAAAATCTGAAAGTTTGAGGTTTTCTTCAAATTTTCTTAAAAACTAAGCTTCCTACGACAAAATGTCTTTTTAACTTTTCGGTGCACAATAAAATTTTCTTTCAAACAGTGTATCACAAACCATGACTCATGTTATAGATAACTCTCTAGGGGTGTCCGTATGTTGAGGTAAGTTATAATAATTACCAACAAAAACATTTTTCTCATTTTTTTTATAAGGTCAGTGGTTAAAAAAATCATAAAATGTTGTACAGAAATTGCTTATTTTGATTATTTTTCAAAATTTATTTATATAAGTACGCCCCTGGAGTCTTATATGTGACATAAGCCGCACAGTGTAATCCAGCGTTTATAAGAAAATTTAATTTCCTACAATAAAATATTCAATCCATTTTTTCTTAAGAAGTGTAGTTTTTGAGAAAATTTTATAAAACCTATGATAAATATGTTTTTATACTACTACTACTATGTCGGTTTAGAACGTTTTTCTATGTTGTCCGACGCCTATTCTCCACCTCCTTCGATCCTGACAGTCATCTTCCATCAGGTTTTTTTGACTCATTGATCTTTGGATTGACTGTTGCCATTCCAGTTTAGGACGCCCTCTTTTTCTGCGCCCTATTGGTTGCCATTCTAGGACCTGCTTTGGTAATCTTTCGTCGCTCATCGCCAATGTTTTTTATAAAGAATCCCAATTTACGGACGCCACTGAAGAGCTACTTTCTTTTCCTAACCTTATCGACCAATACATCGTTGGAAATGGCATTCCGTTCTCCACAAAAAAAAAACTGTTCTTTGCAATTATCGATAAAAAGGTTAGTTTTCGGGAAAATTGAATAAAAATTTTAAAAAGACAGGTTTTTAAGGGTTTGGGAGGTCGAATTATGGGGCCAAAAAGTCTTGAAGCAAATCTCAAGGCCGAAAACAGAGAGCCTTTTCAAATTTGCTCTAACTATACCTAGTTTTTCTTAGTGTGTGATTGTTGATCACAAACAAAACTACGCATCATAAAACTTAATGTATAAAGATGGGCAAATTCTTAATTGAATCTGAGATTTATCTAATTGTTAACATCCATGCCATCGTTTGATGGAACATTACGATAAAGACAGCTGTGCCATCAGCGATGAAGCCAATAAATATAGAAGTTCATTGATTAGAGAACTGCATACATGTACATTTGAGTTATATTTGCCCTAGAAAACGAAAAAGGGTAACGCAGTGTGAGATTTCCCATAGCTCCCTTTTTTCAATATAACAACACAGGGCTGTCCAGTGGCGGATCCAGGGGGGGGGGGGGCAGAGCCCCCTTCAATATATAACTTATTTTTTTCAAAATTTCGTCTGCGAAAAAATTTTTTGATGTTTGCTGCCACTTTGACCCTTCCCCACCGGAAATCCTGGATCCGCCACTGGGGCTGACCGTGGCTGACTGACCAAAACCACCGAAATTAAAGGTCAGGAACGAAATTTTAAGGAGGTAGGAGCTAGGGCAAAACAAAATAAAAATTATTTTCGCAAAAAAAAACATGTTTCAAACCACATAAATTGAACACTTTTCGCCATCTTTCCACCACAGGAACTTTCAAAACTGAATTGCTAGATGAATTGTAATCCAATTATCATAATTCCTTAAAATGATCTGTGATTTCAGCTAAAAATTGACTTGGCTTGAGACACTTCTGTGTCTTTTGATTCTGTGAAGAAAACGCATCAAAAAGAGTTCTCGCAATAATAGTCATGAAACTATCATTTTCCCAACTAGATAGATGCGGGGGTGCGATATGACCTGTTAATGGCGGCAGTACTAAAAGCGGTACCCTATGATGTCGCTGCGTACCGCGTGATACTATGCCGGATGAAATGACGGATACGTGAGCTGAACTATGATATGGCAAGTTCATCACTTCACGACAGAAAGCGACCGTTGTATATTCTGTATTGTTTAAGTATGAGAATTTTATTAAGACAGGTTCCGCGAAGTAAACTAATGGCTAGACATACACTGAAAAAAACTGTGTGGAATCAACCAGAATACGTAGATGGTTTGGCGACCCCATGAGGCTGTATTAGTGTTGCCTTCTGTCGTCTCGTTATGCGAGATAAAATGGGTCTCTCGTCTCGTCTCTCGTATCTCGTGATTTATATCAGCTATAAAATGTTTTTGAGACACCATGTGTAAAACTGTTTTTTCAAGGTGAATCTTATTATTTATGATATTTACTTTTTTCCAAAATGAAGTATTAAGTCCATTCTGGGATATGCTCTGTATAAAAACTGTACCTAAAATCCCAAGTGTAGTTTGAAAAAAGATTATTTTTTGTTTTGCCATTAATATAAACCCTTAAAAATAAAGCAATAGATCTATTATTTAAAATACTTGGGTCTTGAAGATCTCTATAGAATTTTCAAATTCTGAAGACCAAAGATTTTCCTTGCGGAAAAATTTATTTTTAAAATATCTTTCTTTTAATTCTAATTTTTCGTAATCTTTTAGAGAAAACCATGTTTTTGCAGCTCTATGTATTTCTTGAAATAAACGCACAAAAACAATCAAATTGCCCTAGGAAAATTATTTGATTTTCAAAATTTTAGCTCTTTAAAGAATCGTCCAAAAACATTTTTTTAAATCAACAGATTTCTAAATAAAAAAAATTCACGCCAAAAGCTAGAAAAAAGTTAAAATTTCCCTATGAATAATTTCCGAAAAAAAATGTTCAGTACGTTAATAAACATCAACAGTAATTTAAGTACACTTTTGGATTTTCTTCATCTGATTTCAAGTAAACGAAAGGTAAGCCACAGTACATGTTGTCGGGGAAGCAATACAGTGAAACCTCCTATAAGCAGACACTCACGGTTCCGTCGATTTTGTCCGCTTATTGGAGGTGTCTACTTAAGAGAGGGAACTGCGAAATTTTGATATATATTTATTAACAGTTTCCGCTGCTTGAGATTTTCCGATATTACATTTTTTGGCGATCTTTCATGCTGATAGATGTTCCTTCTCTGAAACGTTAACAACTTCCATTTTTCCACATAAACTAAGAAGTTTTTTTACTTGGCGCCATTTCAAAGAGATCTATTATTACCCAGCTGAACAATAAAAATAAACGCAGCAGTCCCGCCGAATAAAATATTGTTGTAAATACGACAGAAGTATTTAGTCTCCGCATTAAAACGGAAAGAGGTAATTCCTCGGCTGCAGAGTGCATTGTTGCCAACATACTACATAATATTTATGTCCATGTCGTGCAGCGCTCCGTCCCGTTATCAGAGGTTCGCGTCCGGTTAAGGGAGGTTTCAGAATATTTTAACCAACAAAAATTGTCCGCGTCCGGTTATTAGAGTGTCCGGTTATAGGAGGGCATTTTACATGTGAAGACATAGGCAAAATCTTGGTTCCAACAAATCTGTCCGCCTAAAGGGAGTGTCCGCTTAATAGAGGTGTCCGCAAGGAGAGGTTTCACTGTATATGGCAATATTTGCAACCTTTTATAAAAAAAACAGTAGGTACATAAATATCATTAACTCTATGATAACTCAATACGAACAGATGGTAAATCATAAAAATGTATTATTAACCGAACCCTTTTTGCTCGAGAGAACGAGAGAAACGAGAATCTCTTGACGAGAGAGTGCGAAACGAGACGAGAGGTGAGAATCTCTCGTCTCGGCGGCCACACTAGGCCGTATTTTATGTTTGTATGCTTGAAATATGTGGAAAATCTAAATAAATCTTAGTTTTGGGGGCGGCCCGCCCCGCCTTAAATACGCCACTGGCGTAAACCAAAAACGTGGGTAAATCAACCATAAAAAATTAGTAACTACTGTTATATTATCAATATACAAATAGCAAACTAACAATTTTTTTGTTAACCATCAGTAGGAACTGTAGCTTTACAGAATAAACTGCATAATTACTACACTAAAATAGTACGCTTCCTACAATTTTGTTAATAAGCTAGTTCTTTGTTTTTTAACAATTTAATTAAATTAAATAATTAATACTATTTTCTCTAATGGAAAGAGTAATGTTTTAAGACCCTGAACAGGTTTTGACAGTTAGCTTTTATCCCAAATCTAAAACACAAATAAACAAAAACAGCGGTTTACAGACACCTGACATTTTTAAACCAGAGAACGAAATGTCAATGGTTAAAATGGCCTCATTTTCGATCTGCTGGTTAAATCCAATCCGTCAATGTTCTATTATCCATGCTGAGGGCACTAATATCATCTTATGCTAGTAATGTAGGCACATTTTTTACATAGGATTATTTTTCAATCATACCTCCTTTTTGTTGCAAAAGACACAAAAAAAATATATCATTGAAAATTTAATATCTATTTGATAATCCTAAGGGTGGTCTCTCGGCGGAAATCTCAAAATTCAAAAAAGCAAGCCCATATGTCACCCTAAAGTTTTAAGGAGTTTCGTATTAAAATCACGCACGATGGCAGACCTCGTAATTTTTAACATAGACGCTTCGATTCAGGTGGCCAAAGGAATCAAGTGGTATAAGTTTTCAACCATATAGTTTTTTAGCCGATTGATATAAGGCCCTTCCAGTTTATCATAACGTCACCTCGATGGTAAACGTTCATACTCAAAACTTTATTGATTTCGACCAAGCGTTTGATAACATTTAACACAAAAAGCTTATAAACGTAGAAGAAATAAATGTAGCAGGTTCATTAAAAATTATAGTAAATCTTTGTTGTTAGCCTCATTACATTGTACGTCTGAGTGACCGGGAACCCAACAGTAGTAGTAGTGGGGGGGTTGACCCGCAGGTCTGACAAGTAGGCCAGAGTTGGCCCTTTTTGCCATGCCCCAAGTCTGTCCCTTAACCCACTCTCTGCACTTCCCTTTGGGAACCCAACAAGACATGACCTGAAACAGAGGGGTGGCTCGGTATTTCCTGTTGGTGTACAGGTTAGGGGAAATACCAGGAAATACTTGGAAAGTACTAGGAAATACCGGGAAGTGCTTGGGAAATACTAGGAAATACCCTTAAATTTTGAGGAAATACTGGGAAATACCAGGAACTACCGTAGGTATTATATCGTAGGTATTTTCTTTTGGCCTGAAACTCATGTAAATTCGACGTCTTCAAACAAGGTTCTATAAGAAACTAGGATCAAAATTTACTATCCAGAAATAATTAAAAAACATATAACTATTTTGAAGCAGAAGCAGAAAAAAAAACTTGTCTGCAGCAGGAACTGAGGGTAGGAATACTGCGCTAACGAACGTCCTGGATCAAAAATTTGGGAGATTTAAGTTTAGAACAGCAGTAAATAAGATTCGCTATGATTATGTAACGAGAATTCTGTTTTTAACTTCGACTCCGCTAAAAGATGGTAGTTCTAGATCTAGAGGAACAAAAATTGGTCTGTATTTTGTTTTTTCATGGTGTAAATGATGGAACGCATTTCAAACCGATTCCTTACTTGGTGGCTCTATACTACTTTATCTCACATAAATATAGATATTGTTGAGTATATGTATGTTTGGATATCAAATTTATTCAACGGGGGAACCAAAAAGATTTTCATAAATAAGCCATTAGAATGAGCAGAAGATTCCTGATTTTATTAAATAAACATTGATGTATCTCAGCAATTATCAAAAGATTGCTGTCATTTTTGATAATTTGTGGCATCAAACACGAATTAATATTCTTAACACAAGTTTCTTGTTTAAATTTAGATATTTTAATGCCTTTTCTAACAAAAAAATTATTGTCTAAAATATATACGTGTTTAGGACGCATAAAACGTTTTGCTGTGTTACCCGACGCTTATACTCTATTCTTTTAATATTGACTCTGTTCTTCATTGGACAGATTGGACTCTATTGACAAGTTTTTGGTATTTGGTGTTGCTATTTTAATTTTGGCCATCACCCTCATTTTCTACCTCGCGTCTAGAACTTGGTCAATTCCCGTTGGGTTCATTTTGAATTTCAACTATTTTTAGTATTTACTTTTTCCGAAATTCCAAAAATATAGTTTACTTAAAGCTAAGAGTACTTTAATGTCAGTACAGCAGCCAATAACTGCAACGGCAGGAATCCGCCCATTGTGTGCTCAGGCCAATCACAAGAAAAGCATTTGCTGCATGCATGGTCGTACTTTCTTACTTGAAGTACCAAACGCTTAAAATAAAGTCACGCGCTTAATACAGGAACTTATTTCTGCAAAGGAGGCAGAATAAAGTACCTTCATAAATTTTGGCTTTCAACAGCATGGAGTATATTGACAGGCTTACATTAGAAGTTGACAGCTGATCTTTCAATATGAAGCCTTTGTTTACTATAAGAATCGACACAAATACTGCCATCTATAAATAAATATAAATTAACGACATATACTCCATATCATAATTTTTGAGATAACTTTTTGACAGTTATTAGCTGTTTACCCAAGGCCAATACAAAAATAGCTGTTCTCCGGGGGCTGAATTTTACATTGGGTCTTATGGGAGGTCAGATGTTTTTTTATGATATTTCCAAAATGGCACTACAGATTTCCGCGAAATTTCAGTGAAATATTCTCAGACACCATCCCGATATTCAACCAAAGTTTTGTGAAGCGGCTCTGAAAAACTAAGGATTACTGTAGATTTAAAAAAAATTGTTCTGAAAGAATATAGCAAAAACAATCAAAACCGGCTTTATTTTTAAAAAAATCAAATATTCATGAACCGTCATTCCAACTTCAATATTTTAAAGACTCAGACTCATCAGCTGTGTCGTAACGTAAAGGTTTGACGTCAACAAAGTGGAGGATCTTGGCCCGTCCGTTTTGATAGCCCTGGTTTACCATAACAAATAGATAAGGCCAACGAAAACAAGTTGTAAAAAGTTGTCTCAAAAATAATGATATGAACTGTATTTTTAAATTCGACTTTGTTATGTCAATTTTGAAAGATCGACTGTCAACCTACAATGTGAATCAAGGCCAACAAAAAAATAGAGGCCACGACCCTAAAAAAATCATCTGTTCTCGGGGGGCTGACTTTTACATTGGGTCTTATGGGAGGTCAGACGTTTTTTTATTATATTTTCACAATGGCACTACAGATTTGCACGAAATTTTAGCGAAATATTCTCGGACACCATCCCGATATTCCACCAAACTTTTATAAGGATGCAAGATTATTAAAAGGGTAAAATCTTCAAAAAATTGAATTCAAATTACAATTGAATTACCATTGAATTCAAATTACCCGCCATGTACCGCATGCCAACTGTTATATTTGACATGTATTTAACTGCACGGACTTAATTTCCAAAAAATGACATTTCGTTACAAAATTTTTATATCGTTTTTGTTTATTTCTAAAGTTAATTTGAATTTATATGAGATGAAACTTACTATTGCATTGATATAGACTTGATACTTAAGCCCGAAGCCCGCTCTAAAATGCTAAATTTTAAGGTCTTAATAAATACTGGTGTATCTGTTTTAAATGCATTGCATTTTTGATCAGTTCAAAATATTATTTTATCTAGAAATGACTTGCAGAAATTGTTGTATAGATGAACAAAATGGAATATACTTATCAAAACAATAAAGTTTTAATCGGTGTCTATTTATTCTAAGGATTATGCTGGGCTTCACTCCCCTCAATAAAAAAGTTAATTAATCCTGAGCCACTTAAAAGAAAATTGGAGATATTATTAATGAATCCGCAGACTCATTAAAGCTGTTTCTAAGTTAATTGTAAAATTTCTTTGTTAAAAAATGGATAGGGCACTCCTTGGTTCATAACTTGGGTGGGACTTCCTATGGCGAGTCCTCAGGGGTCCATGGCCACTGAGAAAATTTTAAATTCGACAAATTTTAATTTATAGTGCACAAGGTTTAAGTTATTTTCTCAAAAAACAATCTATTAGGGATATTTAGCAGCTTCTCGCTTCTTTTTTATTATTTACGGCAACGGCACCCGGTTCTTACGGTGACAGTCCTTTAATGTTACCGTTATTTTTTAAGGTTAGTTTTGTATTGTTCTTTTTAATGTCGAATTTTTTACTAAAATAGTAGTTTAACTTGTAAATAGCCATAAATCTAATAAAAATAAATAAACAAAAAAAAGTTGAAGGTAGGTGAAACTATTAAATTAACGTTTGTGTTTTAGTGTTCCAAAATATATATTTTTTGCCCTGAATGTTACCGTTATTCTTAGCAACAACTATCAAATTTTCTATTATTTTAACTGACCCAAAAAGTCCCTATTATCGAATATAAAAGGAATTTTTTAAGGTGCATTTAAAGAATAGATAAATAAATTTTCTAGATCCTCTTTAAAACAAGGGAAATAACTAAGATTGAATTCAGCTGTATCAGGAATGATGCTAGATTTTTGCCCCAGACGCGAGGCTACCCTTCCACATTCTTATTTTTCCCTTTCAGTTTTCATCAGTGGCGTATATACATAAAATAGCATAAAATACGGCCTCATGAGGTCTCGCCCCCCCCTCCCGAAACTGTCTCGCCCCCCCCGAAACTTTTTTCTATATACGCCACTGGTTTTCATTATCTTCATTTCATCGACTTTCCATTTTGGCATTGTCGTACTAATGAAGTCTAGTAAGACGGTAACATCAATGTCTCCACATTCGGAGGCCTGAAAATTTATTTATTTAATTTTGAATTCACCTCAAAACGTTAGATTGTTGTTAGATTTTTGTCTCAGACCCAAGGTTACCCTAGGTCATACTGTAAAATGTCAGTTGATTTTTCCTTTTTGGTTCTCATCATTTTCATTTAGTCTGCGCCTACTATCACCACGTTTTAAAGACGAGCAACAATATTAATTGATTTAAAAATCAAACAAATTTTCGTGGCTAATCGGGTAAAAAAACATTTTTCCGTGTGTAGCTCGAAAGCTTAACCTCACGGGGGTCCAAGATCTAATAGACACCTAATAAGTGTTGACAGTTAACTGTTCCGTCCTTATGGAACTCCTCAGAACACAGTGGCGGATCCAGTAAGGGGGCACTAGGGGCACTTGCCCCCCCGATAATTTTTTGACTATACAAAAAATAAGTAAAAAGTAAGGTTTTTGCTAATAAAAATTCAAAATTTTTCAAAATTAAATACCGTTTTTTACCAACAGAGAATGTCACCTAAAGTGCCACCTTTGCGAATTTAATCAAACGGTTTTGTCTTTCATCCTACGTTTCTAGGGAGAAAACCTTCGCAAGAAGTGCCATCTACCGAGATATGAGAGAAACTAGAACAAGAGCAGGCGAGTATAAACTGATATATTGATCGATGAAAAGATCGATTGTTAGTATTATTTCGCTTAAAAATTAAAAAATAGTGAGAAATCCCTCGCAAGAAGCGCTATCTACCGAGATACGCGAGAAACTAGAACAAGGGCAGGCGAGTATAAACTGCTATGTATATATATATATATATATATATATATATATAGATCGATGAAAAGATCGATTGTAAAGAAAAGGAAACCATCCATGACTTACGACAGCACTTCTGCCTTCCAGGCCAGATCAACGCTGATTAGCGTTTTTACCCACCTTCAGACATGAGCGTCAATCAGCGGAATTTTTAAGCCAAATAATACTAACAAGCGTAATTTTTTTTTGCAATCGATCTTTTTATCCATCGATATATCAATTTATACTCACCTGCTCTGTTCTAGTTTCTCTCATATCTCGGTAGATGGCGCTTCTTGCGAGGGTTTTCTCCTTATAGACGTAGGATGAAATACAAAAAGGTCTGATTAACTTCGCAAGTGTGTCACATTGATCAAGCAGTGTTCTGAGAAGTCCCATAAGGGCGAAACAGTTAACTGTCAACACTTATTAGGTGTCCATTAGTTCTTGGACCCCCGTGAGGTTAAGCTTTCGAGCTACTCACGGAAAAATATAAGAAAAATAAATACTTCTTTTTACCCGATTAGCCACAAAAACTTTTTTTTTAATATTAATTTTTATTTTTAAAGTAGTTCGGTATTTACTTCAGTAGTTTGTTCTGTAACTATAGGTAACCCCATATTGTTATTTAACTTTTAAATAATTCCAGTAGCCAAAGGGTAAACTAATGAATGTAATTCATTACACAACATAAAATAAATAGTGTTAATACGATCAGCGTTTTGCTCTAATCGCAGCTTATCAGATCCTATTGTGCATTTTAAAGTTATTCCTATACTGCTAGTTGTCACTGTTCGACAATTTTGTTATTTAAAGTCTTATTTAATTTATTTGTAGTTTTACACCTTTGGGCTTTCTGTGTGGTCTATGTTATTAGTATTTCGTTACCGCAGTATTTAGATTTCCTTTCACAAAATAACCACTTTACTTAATTAAATAATTCAACTTCTCAACTTGTTAAAGGGTTTTTGGGTCAATTAAAATAAATTTGACAGCTTTTAGGGACATTTTCGGTCAGTTAAAATAACAGAAAATTTGACATCTATTACCGTTATTGTTACTAAGAATAACAGTAACATTCAGGGCAAAAAAGATAAGGTTTGGAACACTAAATATAAAAATAACACAAACGTTAATTTAATAGTTTTACACACCCTCAACTTTTTGTTTATTTATTTTTATTAGATTTATTTTTTACAAACCAAAAAAGTTAGTAAAACATTCGACTGCATACCAGTACCGGGCGCCGTTACCGTAAATAACAAAAAAGGAGCGAGAAGCTGCTAATGCGCAGACTCAGTAATAACAATAATGCAAACAAAGTGTAAAATACACGGCCTAAAATGTCCCTATTACTGATATTGTAAATAAAGGTAAAGGTAGCTCTCAGGACAAATAAACAGAGACTTTGGAACACCAAAAATAAGCTTAACATAAAAAAAATTGTGTGTGCTTAAGACCACACGGCAGAAGTGTTTCAACAAGGCGAAATTAATAATACTGGCCTTCATCTGCATCATCATATCGCTCGCTGAATATTCCTCTCCAACTCGAGCCGACTTCACCCGAATGAGCGTTACATAGCCGAGCCTGACGGCTCAGTTCAATTTACTAGCCACAAAAACTGCTAAACGCGCCTAAAGACGTTAACACTTCAATAATGTCAGTTTAGTAGTTTCACACACACAAAGTTTTTGTTTATTTATCTAATTTGTAATAAGTATCAGATTTATGGTTTTTCGCAAAACAATCTATCAAATTTTATCAAAAAAGATTGTATTTAAAAAAATAAAAACAATACAAAGCTAACCTTAAAAAATAACGATAAAGGTAAATACGTAAGTAGTAAACGCCGTTACTATACAGAGAGTATTTAACGGGGTGTTACTTCAATTACAATAGGAAACCAATTTTTATCTACCTAAAAGTCATAACTTTGATGTTTTAATTTAGGTAATAAATATTGTTTTTATTTTCATATATATTGGTAAATTTTCAGAAATGCCCAACCGTCGGCCGACTAAATCGGGTAGGGGACAATTCGCCGCGGCCGATTCGCCGCGGGAACAATTCGCCGCGAGATTTTTTATTTTATGATGTTACCATTGGCAATTGTTTAAACAGTTTTATTTAGCTTGACTTCATATAATATATTTGTTTATTTCCTTGATCAAAACTTTTTTGAAACTTTTCCAACTAGGTATTTGATGTTAGTATATACTATAAACAGTTCCCAGTCCGGCCCATATTCTCTTTTATTTGTTTAGGATTCCTTAATGTGTTTCACACTTCAAATTTTATTATGGTTTTTTTGGCGGCTTTTTGAAATGAAAGGACTATACAATTCAACAATTTTTTTTATTAGAAAAATAAATAAAATGGCGGATCCAAAATGGCGGATTTTTCCATTTATGAACCGATATGCATTAAACTCGGAACTTTGGGGTGTTTCAGGTCGCTAATTATGATTTCTAACTTAAACTTAAAAAAAAAACAAAAAGGCGTATCCAAAATGGCAGACCTTCCCATTTATGAACCAATATGCGTCAAATTCGGAACTTTGGGGTGTTTTATGTCGCTGATTATGATTTTTAACTTAAACTTAAAATGAAAATGGCGGATCCAAAATGGCGGACTTTCCCATTTATGAACCGATATGCATCAAACTCGGAACTTTGGGGTGTTTCAGGTCGCTAATTACGATTTCTAACCTAAACTTAAAAAAAACAAAATGGCGTATCCAAAATGGCGCACTTTCCCATTTATGAACCAATATGCATCAAATTCGGAACTTTGGGGTGTTTTAGGTCCCTGATTATGATTTCTAACTTAAACTTTTAAAAAATCAAAATGGCGCACATTCTTATTTATAAACCGATTTGCCTAAATAGGAAAATCCGCCATTTTATTTATTTTTCTAATAAAAAAAATGTTGATATGTATTATACTAACCACCAAATAACTAGTTGGAAAAGTTTGAAAAAGTTATGATCAAACAAATAAACAAATATATTATATGAAGTCAAGCTAAGTAAAACTGTTTAAACAATTGCCAATGGTAATATCATAAAACAAAAAATCTCGCGGCGAATTGTCCCCTCGGCAAATCGACCGGCAGCAAATTGTCCCGCGGCGAATCGGCCGCGGCGAATCGGCTGCGGCGAATTGTCTCATCCCCGACTAAATCAACTGGTTTCACTCATTTCAGAGCCTTCGTATTAGTTCTTAGTTGATTATTATCTAGAAGTTGTATTGCTTTAATGTCGATATGCTTATGGAGCGTTTGTTCGTGACTTTTTGAAAATATTTTGAGTGCTTCGTTAATAATTCTACATTTAAATCACGGTAAATATCATCATTGTTTATGAATAAAGGTATTAAGAAGCATTCACGATATTTTCTAGTAATTTCTCTGGCATGGTGAATAATTTCAGCATTACAATTTTTAGTAGAGTTTCTTCTTCCAGTTTGATTACGTTTTTATATAACAATATAATATTAGTATGTCCAGTTTTGAATGTTTTACGATCTTTCTGAATTTTTGAGGTTTATCTTTCTTGTTTTATATATTAAGATAAATTGATTTTTAAACTTTTTTTGTCTTTTGTGGTTGATAGTATTTTTTCGTTTTCTCGTAAATGTAGCTAAAATATGTGGTGCTTTCTAATGTCAAAATAACTTAGATCAGAGCCCTCTGAAAAGAAATTTGAGGGGGATATGCAAAGATAAACAGCAGATATAAGAAAGGGTCCAGTACACTTCCCTGTGGTACTTCCACTCTAATTATCCTTACACTGGAATAAGTATTATTATGTCCAAAACATCTTCTTTTTACATAATAATTTCCTATAACGCCTTTTCCATAATAACTCGTATAAGTAACGAATATATGGTAAAAAAGGAAAAAGATAATCCTCTGTTTAATTCACAAAAGCTTGGAATTTTATCTCGACAATTAAAAACCGAATTCGAGCGATAAAATAAAATCGATTCAATTAATTCTGCATTTTTCCACGAATTCCAAAAAAGACATTTAGTCTTACAGAGGTACTACAACCAGGGACTCCAAAGTATATGTTCGGGTACTGAAAGTCAAATATCTTCAATCTTCTTTGTAATAACACTGGTCGGCATGAAAATCGGCCCTGACACCATTCTTGCCGATTCTTATGTAAAATGACCTCCTGAATCCAAATATCCGTTTTTCCCTATCACCCCCCCCCCATTTTCGGGGGAGACCCCCCTACCTATTTTTAATGCTTTTCGATAGTTTGGTGGAACGGAAAGGATTTTTTTTTGGCCTTAACATCATTATTTCTGAGAGACTGGAGAGCTTAGTGTTCTCAAACATTAATATTTATAACAAGGTGGTAAGCCATTTGTTTGGAGGGGGGGGGAGTTTTGCATAAATGGTAAATGGACATTATCGATTTTACCGTTTTATATGCATTTTCTAATTATTTTTATAAAATTTTAGCTGCCAGCTGCTTAACAGTAAAGGTAATAAACGTTATAGCAAAGTATAAAGCAACATATTAGTATATAAAAGTATATATATATATATATATATATATATATATATATACAGAAACCACTGGCATGTACAAAAAATCGCCTTAAAGGGGCTTGGAAATTTTTTCCACTTTTATTTTTTAACATATTCTATTTTTAGATTCTGGGGAGGGGGCTTTCGCCCCCTTGTATACGCTTATGCAGAAACTATAATAAAAAAATTAAATATTTTTGCTTTATTTGTGAATGAGACAGCCGAGGACGGGACAAACATTAGATTGTACGGAACTGGCCTTTGCAAGAAAGATTTACTCCCGGTCAGAAAAATGTCGCCAACGACCCTTATTAGATAATATTTACTTGCCGCCTTTGCACATCAAACTTGGATTGATCAAACAGTTTGTAAAAGCACTGGACAAAACAGGCGACGCATTCATATTTTGAAAACTAAATTTCCTCATCTTAGTGAGGCTAGAATCAAGGAAGGTGTTTCTGTGTGGCCCCAGAATAGACAACTTTTTCAAGATTCGACGTTTACTGAACACCTGAATCAAAAAGAAAAACGAGCTTGGTTTGCATTCCAAAATGTGTGTAAGAACTTTTTGGGTAACCATAAAAGTGATGATTATGTCGCTCAGGTCGAGGAATTGCTCTTAGCGTTCAAGGCCATGGGATGTAACATGTCTCTTAAAGTGCACTTCCTTCTTTCGCATCTGGACTTCTTCCTTGAAAATTTAGGAGCAGTCTCGGATGAATACGGGGAACGGTTTTTTAAGGAAGTGAAATGCAAGCATGTTGGCGGAATACTGCTGGTTTTTGAAACGAGAGGGTTGTACCTTAGGGTATAAAAGGAAAGCAAGCACGAAGTGAAAGTACGAAAGTTCTTATTTATCAGTGGTGCACCCAGGAATAAGTCTTGGGGGGCCCGACGCCTCTATAGCCTCATGATGTCGAATTTTAAGCTATTTTTTGTGTTTTTTTTATGAAACATGTGGAATATATGTAAAAAAATCTAAGGCTTGGTGGGGGGGGCGTTCCCAAAGGCCCCTCCTCTGGGTGCGCCCATGTATTTATTATTGTTTGAAACAGTTATTTTAACTCTCTTTATACTTAAAAATTTTAATTTATGTCGATAATATTATAATTTTTATTGAAAAATGATAAAAATAGGTAAAAGGGCTGCTCCCTCAAAAATGGTGGGTGGTAGAAGAAAACGCAAGCTATATTTGGATTCAGAGCGTCGTCTTACATAAGAATCAGCGGAAATAATGCCATGGCTCAAGAATTTTGTTTTGCAGACCAGTGTAATTTGTGGAGAAATATTTCTCATGAGTGCCATTGTAGAAGTTTAGTAGTCTCGTATTCATTTGATATAGATCATCAGAAATAACCCACATTTACTCCACAATCCAAGTAATATAATTCCTAACCAAATTCAGTTTTTTGTAGATTCGCAGGCGTTAGAACATAATAATTTTGGTTTGTTAAAACTAAACTCAGTTCTTAGACCAACATTTAAGGCGTACTTCCTTATGGACATAGAATGACTTTTATTCGCAGAAGTAATTAATTATTCTTTACAGAGTGGGTTCGATTTTGAAGGAAATCAGCTATCGTTCGATAATTGCAATTTTTCTTCTTCGTAACAACTTTTGTTCATAAACGGAAAACAACTCATACTTCATCGTTTTTTACTTTGTATAAACACTGTCGTTTTATTTTATTTTTACATTGTTAGGAACCCTGGTGTGTGTTTTTTCAGTGTCCTCTGCTTGTTACTCTTTTACTTCGTTTTTTATGCTCGTTACCGTGTTTTCGAGATATATTTAATTAGATTGGATACCCATCGTCTGGTCTAGAATATACAATATAATCAGATAGATCAACACCAATATCAAGATGTATAGATTAACTGTTTTAATCATATTTGTTATCTCCAGGATTATCAACCTCTATATCTATAAATCTATCTTTTTAACATTATTGCTGTTAACCAGCCCCTATTTAAGTGGTCAAAGGATTTTGCTATTGCAACACAGTATTCTTCATTTAGTCCATGTTTATTCAACTGGTTAGAAAGATTTCCTTACATAAATATGCAGTACTTTTACGTCACTTTTACTTAATTTGAAGTAGCTTTACTTTTCACACATTCTTAATAGTAGGGGAGATTGGGTGAAGAATTGCAATATAATTTTAATTTTTTCATGAAATTATTTAAAATTTTAATTATTCGATTAATTGAACCTTTTATCTAATATTTGACTATTATTTTTTGTGCGTATTTGTTATAAAATCAAAATTTTCGTTCTTTATTAAAAAAGGTGCACTGCATCATATTTCCTTTGTTGTGAGGGTAAGACGGCGCATTAAGCCGATTATGAAAAAAATTAGAGATTTTATAGATGTCAAAATTTATTTTCTGCCTTGATATCTAAAAAAATATATACATAAAAACTATTACTTAAGATATGATTAGCCAAGATGGTGCAGCGTTATCCTGGCCCTAAAGTTGTGCGTCATCTTTCTCCAATTTGCGCTTAAAAAAAGTAAAATTAAAAAAATATATATTAAGATGCATTTTCTAGGTAAACGAGCAATCAGAAACCAACCTAGGAATAATAGGTGTTTGTTATAAACAAACAGCCAAATTCCGTAGTTACGTTGAAAACTAACCTACACTTTTTTTTAAGTAACAAGCATTTTGTTGATTTTCGAGTTCCAAAAAAACATATCGTTGCACCCAGAGATATCGAATTTAGTTTGGTATATGCACCACAGAGGGTGCAAGCAAACAATTCGCTAGTTACCGATTAAGAGAAATTAAGATACGTCATGTGTTCAAATGCGTCATCTAACCCCACTTTCCCCTAATCTGTTCTGCTATTTTATCTATTAACTTAGATTTTAATATTTGAATTTGATTAGAATTGTAGCTTTTTCTTTAAGAATAATACACCTGATAATTTTTTTCTTGTTAACATCTAAGTTCGTTTCTTCTTCTAGAGCCAGATCTTCTTCATTCTGGTTACTATTTAAAATCACACATGTTCGCTCGGTATCTGGTGGTGAATCTCGAAGCCCGGGCTCATCGATAGTTAGTTTAGGCTCTTTAATTTTGGTTGTTGTTTTTTATCCTCTGATTCCACGAACGCTTATTTGACTTAAATTAATCGTTTTCAAACATTAATCAACAGCTTTTTCGATCGATCGATTTATATTAATTAACCCCCAGAGGTTGAATTAAGAAATTGTCTATTGTGTAGTATAGTATTGGTAGATTCGATAGATGTTATACATGGGTGGAGTATTGCAGCAGTTGGAATTGGTTATCGTTTAAAATCTTTGAGCTGCTGATTAACACCTTTGCTAATGGGTTTTTCGTTAAAAAATTTACAAGCAGAAGCTAGATTGATTTTTCGATTTTATTCTAAGGCAAGGGAGAATCAGCTGATTTCTTGAAGATCTTGGGTGTACATTCTTGAATATCGTAGAAAAGATCGCACAGGAACGTCTCTTTAAATAATAGCAGCATAAAATGCTGTCACGTTGACAACTAGGTCTACTTAAATTTATGGCAGACCAAGCCGAAGCTTTCACGTAAAGCAACGATACGTTGATACGCGTTCTCCTGCTTCATAGGCCTTTCGCACGATATGATCGATTACTTCTCATGATTATGAGAATCACCCCTCTGTGGCTCTATTCTCGTAATTGTGAGATGTGATAGAGCAGATCGTGCAAAATCCCCCGTATGACAAATATCAAGCAGAGAAATATCCGTGCTGTTCAAGCACAGGAAATTTAAACCATTTTTAAGCGGTTGCAGTGGGGACTGAATGTTCCTTAAAAAAAGGATTTGTAACAGAGGTCTCTTGGCATAATGACGAGTCATAAACGAAGAACTTGCTATTGGTCTCAGCTATTCTGTTCGCACGAGATTATAGATTACATCGTCTACGGCCAAAAATCGGCAGCCTGGGAATTGATTCTTAAAATAAAATCGTATACGTTACCATCAAAGCTCAAATAAGATTCATCTACAAATTTATTTCAAGAATTGACTCCAGTATTTACTAAAGGGTCTACAGTACTAAGTGCTACAATCCTAGGTCTACAAGTCTAGATTTTGATTGAGGGTTTAAATTATTTTTCCCGTGAATACAAGAGTTTTATAATATTTATGTCATGTTTTGTTCCAACAAAGACATTATTTCCACACAGAGGTTAGGAATAATTAAAAAGAATATAATAGTTTGGTTTAAAAATGGTAGCCATATTTAAACCTTCAAACGTCACTAGGAGATAACCAATAAAGTCAGTGTGTAATTAAAAACGGATTCTAATATATCTTGTGCTTTTTACATTATTTAAATATTGATACGTTTAATACGGTAATGAATCTACAGACATAGCTTTAAATTATTTATGTATTTTTGTATATAATTTTTTTATGAATCATGGATTATTTCCATTGTTTTTCGACCTTTAAACCACGCCTTAGGGGTAGTACTACAATTTGTGACTATTTTGAATCCTTAGACTGCACGGACTAAATTTTCAAAAAATTACATTTTGGTTGGTAAGGTAGTAAATAGGGGAAGGACGGGAGCATTCGACCACAAAATGATTTTTTGCATATAAAAATTTGTTAAATGCATATTTGTAAAACAAAATGTACTGATAAGTAGATAAACGTGTTTTTTAAATAATTGACGTAAATTTAAAAAAAAAATAATGCCATTTAGCAGCAAAAATATATATTTTTAAAAACTTTGTAAATAGTCGAATGCTCCCCACCCCCAGGGAGCATTCGACCAGGTGAAAGGGAGCATTCGACCATGTATAAAAAGGAAATTTAAGGCAATAAAAAAAACAAAAAGTTATAAAAAAATGCTTCACTTTAGGAAAAATAGCAAAAGTAAAACGCAATGCAGTGCAAAAATAAACTAATAATCCTAAAAATAACTTCTTACAGTAAACTACAATTGATAAAGTAGTTTAATTGTATTGCGCTACAAAAAACAAAAATACTAGGTATCTTGACAAAAAATAAAAACAAAACTAAGCGTACAAATAACATTACCTACCTACCTAAACGAAATCAGTTTACAAGCAAAGTGCTAAAATTGTATAGTACAAGTCCAAATGGTACAGTTTTGGGAAAACGAAAAAAACTCTCGTACAAGTCCTGACTTAAACTGTTCTTACACTCAATGCTTTACGATAAGCGTTACCATACACCTTAATATAGTAATTGTGATATTAGTGCTGTTTTTAGGCTCATTCGATGCAGCTTGGTATTAAAAACAAAATGGCTATGATAGGTCGAAATGTCAAATTTTGGACTTGTACTGTCTTATTCTCACCGATTCAATTATTGTTCCAGTTTTTGTCAAAGTTTTCAATTTGCTAATTATGTCTCCATTATCCACTTCGCGTATATCTTCAATTTGTGGAAAAATAAAATGACGTTGATAGAATTAATTTTTGTTGGCTCTCCCGAAATTTCCAAAATTTGCCCCACAAAATCAGTTTCAATTTAGCCTTGAATCTTACTAAAACAAAATCTCCTTTTTTGAGATCCTCTTGATCAACTTCCTCAATATCTTCACACTCGTCACTCAAATTTTCACCTGAATCGTCATGAAGAGATAACGAATCATTTTCGGTCGATGATTTATCAGAACATCCAGTGATCGAATGCTCCCCATTTTTTGGTGGTCGAATGCTTCCTAGGGTACAGAAACAAATTAATTAGCTCCACAAAAAAATATTTATATTTTTAGGTTAAAATAATATTTATTAATCAAAACTACAATATCTAGAGATTCCTTGCACAAACTACTAAAATTCAAAAACCAGTTTTTTAAGAAAATTTTGCTTGAAGTTTGAAGCAAAAATATCTTACAAAAAAGTGTGTATTACAACTTTTTTCGTTAAAAAATCAGAAACGTTACTCAGACGATGCGCAAGTAACAACATAACCTAAAATCACTTGATTGTTGCCGAAAATTTAAACCACTTGGTAAATAAACGAGTTGGTTGCTGCTCCCCCTGGTCGAATGGTCCCCCTTTCCACTACTGGTGTTAAATTCGATTGTCAATATCTATTAAAATTATTTTGTTTTATTTTATTACATTTCTGATTAGTAATTACCATCTATCGCTGGGATAACAAAATATCTGTGGGATAGTAAGCACCTCAAGAACCCAATACTGAACAAAAATTATGACTGTTTAACCAGATATTCCGAGAAATTCTCAAGACAAAATTCTTTAATGAGCGGTAGGGTCTATAAATTTCATTAATAGGTAAAGAAATATCCACCTAAAGACGAGTAGTTCGTTTGGATTTTATAGTTCTTTTAAAAATACATGGAATTCGAAAATTATGGCGTTGTAAAATGGTATTAATGGCGTGGCATTCTAAACTTACCTTCAATTGGTATTTTTTGCATTGGGGCCTTAATACGTTAGAAGCAGCGGCGTAGCGTGGTTCAAAAGGTGGAGGGGGCAGAGGATTAAAAGGGCGCCAATTTTTTTACGTAGAAATAAGTATCAAATTAAAATAGCTTCCTACTTTTTTTTATTATTATTAATTAAATTGCTTATATTAATATGGTGTCGAATTTAAATGGCACGCTACCGATACCCTAGCGGGTTAATATTTTGTTTTTTGGAAAAAAAAACAAAAACACTTTACACCTAGTACTTTTTGGAAAAAAATCGAACCAAAGAAGTTTTTTTGTAGATATAGGTGCAAAAAAATTGGCGCGGCGCAGGCAAAATTTTTTTAAAAATCAAGTACTTTTTGGAAAAAATGGTGCCAAAGAAGAAAATTTTTAATAAGAACGAAAACAAACATTTTAGAAAACTAAAATTTTTGAACAAAATAAGGCGCCAAAATTTTCGGAAAAAATAGGACCAAATACAAAAGTTTTGGTTAGTTTCAAAGGTATTTAGCCGCCGCAGTTAGTTAGTTCCGTAGCTAGGTATTTTTGTGGAGCCAAATAATAAATTTGGCGCTCCCTTACTTAAACCGAAAATTAAAAATATTAATACTTTGCGGAAAAAACGGCTAAATTAAAAAAAACCACTAAAAAATTTTAAAAAATGCGTTGTAGGAGAAAATTTTTTAAAAAAATCAACACAGATAAAGTTTGTAAAAATTAAGTATCTGAACAAAATGGCATCGCAATAGGAAACTTGTAGATTTAACGAAAAAAATTTTAGAAACATTATCTTTTTGGAAAAAATGGCGCCAGAAAAAATTTGTTGGTAAGAACCACACCACACTGCCTGCAAAGATGCGTAATATTGCTTAACTATCTAAATAATAAGTTGCTAATTTTTCACGGTTGTACCAATTTTTAGTTTTTACTACTTAATCAAGCTTAGAGTACCCATGGGGCGACAGGATTCTTGAGGCTGGTTAGAAGCAGAAATCTACGGGATTTTATTTATTTTTAAGTAATGTAAAATTTAGATTTTTATTTTGGCCATTTTTAATTTTGCGGTGTGATTTTTTTATATTGTTTATCTATGATTTTTTTTGCCCATATTAGGTGAAAAAACCTTGAAGCTTGGAAAAAAATAGGCACAAGCTGGATTTTTGTATAATTATTCCTTAGCATCTGGCTGGGACACATCTTCACATATTCTCCGCCAAAATCACCCTTGAGCTTCGCTAGATATAGGGCCCCAAAAGTCCAAAAAATCCGTATTTTACGATTTTCTCGAAAACTAATAACTTTTTTTAAAAAAGTGGGTCTATAATGTAATAATAAGAAAAAAACCTAACCTAACATTTAAAAAAAATTATTAAAAAAGAACGTTTTTTTTTATTAATTTTTTTCTACCCTGTCGTTAACTTATTTTAAAATTTTAATACTTTGTAACATTGTGCTTAATCCCCACTTGTACAAAACGCCATGTAATTAAATTTAGTTTTTGTTTCTTAAAAGTTAAACAACATTAAGTATGGCTTAGGCCAATGGGACATGGAAAAAAATATTTTTATACAATTATGCACTGTATGAGAAAAAAAAGCGTACATAAAAAAAGTTCAAATCTGACTTTTCTAGTAAATTAAGTTAAAACAAAATTGCTAATTAGTCTTACTGGCTAGATTGTAATACAATAAACACCGTGTGTTTGACAAATAAAAAAAAACTTCTGGGTAGAAACAACTTCAAAATATGCGCAAATTATTATATTTGAAATTCCAGCCAAACTGCTATTGATAGCAAAAATAGTGTTTCACTAAACTTTAATTTGACAAAGGAATTTAAACAAAATAAATTAAGTTATAAATATGACAACATAAAGTTTTACCGCATTGTCGTTGTATCATGAATTTCTCCCAAATATTTGGGGAATATAGTTGTTTAACTTTAAAAAAAACTGTATACGCAACTTTATTACTGATTTACTGAGACTGATTATATCTGTCTCCGTAGTGACGTCAAATTTCGCCTCAAACCTGAGGCTTCCCTGACTGATATTGCAATTCGGCAGTTGGTCTGTTTTCAGTAAATGTCCACATTTCATGTTTCCTTTTCAGACACCATCATCCTCATTAATCGTCCCTTAACACTTGTTACGCTCGTACCGAAGAGGTCCAAGAAGACCGACACTAGTATGCGAGCTACTAATATCCCTTTTTGAGGAATTGCCCGCAATCTTTGTTGTTTTTTACTTATTTTTACTCTTTTTCTAAATTATTTTCCGTCTTTTAATTAAAAGCTAATGCCATACAAATTCAAAATTTTGCACCAAGCTATAATGCGCGTAGCAGTGACATGCGCAATAGACACAGACTCATCGCGTTAGCGGGTTTGAAGCAAGTCCATGTGTAAAAATTTCCGTAACAAAAACTTCAATATTTGAAAATAAAATTTCGGACTTCCATTGTCTTTATTTATTTTAAAACACGACGTTTCGGTTAGTAAGTATCTGTAACCGTTATCAAGTGTAAAGTCAATATTTCTATTAAAACTCAACATAAAATTATAATTATAAAACTATTCAGTGAACAACAACCTAGCTTTTACGTGGAACGGTAAAGAAGCAAGAAGATGCGGGCCCGCTAGCTGGAAAACACCGTCGAAGATTCCTTCACTGTCAGATCCAGGTAGGTGCCATTTTTTTTATTTGCGATTTTGTATGGCGCTCGGACTGTAACTACAATATTTGGGAAAGTTGCCTATTGTATTTACAGTCTGATATTGTCAGGACGGGACAAGTTTAGCGGTTTTAATTAACAACAAAGATATGGGGTTTTACTTCTTTTAATAAGGAAATTTATCAACAAACTACATGAAAACAGGTTGACCTAACGACATACTTTTTGACAACTCGAAGTTGGGTTAAGATCAATTGTACACTATTGGACCAAATAACATGCCTTATTCAAAAGTACTATTCTAGACAAAAATAGTGTATTAAGCTGTTCACAAATAATTTCATTGTACTTATTTCAACACAGTCCACTAACATAATCGAAGAAATATAATTTTCACCCGAAATTCACCCCTTTACACACACAAAAACAAAAACTAAATTTTAGTATATGGTGTTTGATACAAGTGCAGATTAAGCTTAATACCATAAAGTATTAACATTTTAAGACAAGTTACCTATATAGTGGGGAAAAAAATTAAATAAAATAACTCTTGACTTTTTTTGAAAAAGTTATTAGTTTTTGAGAAAATCACAAGAAACTGATTTTTAGCGAAGCTCAAGGATGATTTTAGCGGAGATTATGTGGGGATGTGTCCCAGAGGCTAAGGAATAATTATAGAAAAATCCAGTTTGCATCTTACTTTTTCTAGGTGAATTCCTAATTTGACTGGGCCATTTGTGAAATTAAAATTATTAAAGCCAATTGCCGAGAAGGTGTGTGTGTTCGCTCTAACCTGTAAACCGCTTTTGATGCTGTTTTTTTAGCTCACACATATACTATACTATAGTAGTGTGAACTATGGTGCTAATTTTTTCGAGAAAAAAAAAGTTGCTCCGATTTCAAATTTTTTTATATATCTTTGCGTTTCAGATGATTTTGAAACTTTTTTGTCGCGCCGTCTGTCTGTCTGTCTGTCTGTCTGTCTGTCTGTCTGTCTGTCTGTCTGTCTGTCTGTCTGTCTGTCTGTATGTCTGTCTGTCTGTCTGTCTGTCTGTCTGTCTGTCTGTCTGTCTGTCTGTCTGTCTGTCTGTCTGTCTGTCTGTCTGTCTGTCTGTCTGTCTGTCTGTCTGTCTGTCTGTCTGTCTGTCTGTCTGTCTGTCTGTCTGTCTGTATGTCTGTCTGTAACGACCAACGCGCATAACTCAAAATCCGCTTGGCCGATTTTAATGAAATTTGGTACCTAGGCTGGGTCTTGGGTCGAGATGGTCCCATTTAAAAATGAACAAAATCCACCGAATACAAGCCAAATAAAAGGGTGGGGGAAGATTTCAAAAATTAGAGTTTTTGTGAAAATATGGCGTGTGTGATATCAAACGAAAGGTAATTGAGTATGGAGTTAAACAAAATACATTTTAGTTTTTTTTCTTTAAAAAGGTGGGGGTAGATTTCAAAAATTAGAGTTTACGTGAAAATATGGCGTGTGTGATATCAAACGAAAGGTAATTGAGTCCGGAGTTAAACAAAATACATTTTAGTTTTTAATTTTTTTAGGGGCGGGGGTAGATTTCAAAAATTTGAGTTTAAGTTAACACATGGCTTGTGTGGTATCAATTAAAAGGTAATTTAGTCTCGAGTTGAATAATATATGTTTCAGGTTTTAGTTTTATCATCTCGCACGTACACTATAACTATAATACCTAGTGTGAGCTTAGGGGCCCATATATTGGCAGAGTATTTTTCAGTTTAAGACCAATTTTTCAGAGAATGCCTTCTCTTTGATTGGTTAGAATTAGTTAAAATATTAATTTTTAAACCTATGTTAAACAAATTACAAAACATAATCGCGTATTAAACTAATAAATTGAGGGTGAAGTTTGTGACGTATTTCTATAGTTTAATTTAATTAATTTAATTAAAAATGTTACAGTAGAGGGGATCAAAGAGATACTTTTTAGAAACAAATTTTTAATTTACATCTCAACCCCCAATAAAATGTTACAAACACTAAAGCACGTTTTGACTTATTTTAATAATATAACTTAGTTACCTACAATGATATGTGAAAATTCTTATGCATCTTTGGTTGGTACACATTTTCAGATCCCATTTCGTTGCAAAGATACAAAAATTCAATTATAAAATTGAACATCTAATGTTACCGTTTTAGAGGTGACACTTCGAATTGTTTAAATATAGCATTTTGCTGGAATAAAGAATTTTGAATTTTTATTTTAATTTGGACAAGCTTTTTGCAGCCATATTAAGCATTTACTTTTTAGTATTTAGCTCTGGTTTTTCTATAATATTGAATATTTTTTACAGCATCCAAAAATCGGATTTTTTAGCAAAAACCCCACAATTAAAAAAAATCTTTCACATGGGTATTTTCAAATGAAAATAAGGTTTTTATAAATTAAAATATAAAACTAAATAATTTAATTAAAAAAAAACCTTCTTCTTTCGGAAAATTCCAATGGTTTTTGCAAAAGTTGATTATTTAACAAAACCAAACCTAAAACTTTTACATTTAATTTTTTCGATCTAGTGAACCCCTAAAGGTTTTCCCCATTTTACCCTTATAACTCTGATCGAGTGCCTGTTAAGCTAAGCTATACAGTGAAACCTCTCCTTGCGGACACCTCTAATAAGCGGACACTCCCTTTAAGCGGACAAATTTGTTGGAACCAAGCTTTTCCCTATTTCATTACCTGTAAAATTCACTCCTATAACCGGACGCGGACAAATTTTTTTGGTTAAAAAATTCTGAAACGGGGCGGAGCGCTGTACCTCATGGGCATAGATATTATGTAGTATGTTGGCAACAACGCACTTTGCAGCCAGGGAGTTACCTCTTTCCGTTTAAATGCGGAGACTAAATACTTCTCTCGTATTTACAACATATTTTATTCGGCGGGACTGTGTGTTTGATTTTTATTGTTTAGTTGGTTAGTAATAGATCTCTGTGAAGTGACGCCTAGTAAAAAACTTCTTAGTTTACGTGAAAAAATGGAAGTTGTGAACGTTTCGGTTCACTCAGCACGAAAGATCGCTAAAAATTTAATATCAGAAAAACTCAAGCAGCGGAACTTGTTAATAAATATATATTAAAATGTCGCAGTTTCCTCTCATAAGCGGACACCTCCGATAAGCGGACAAAATCGACGGAACCGTGAGTATCCGCTTAAAGGAGGTTTTACTGTATTTATTTTCCTTTTCTACTGTTATTTTTTGTTTTTCATTTTTAAAAATAATAAATTTTGCATCTTAGTTAAATGCAGGTTAAATTTGAAAAAAATTAATAAATGCAATATTTATTTTTCTTTAACGGGCCAGGACCAATTTTATTACATAGTAAGCCTACAAAACGAATACTTAAGGCTATTAAATAGGTAAAAATATTGTTCTTTCCTATGCTAGCATCCAAACAAAATTCCGAGAAATTCAAGAAGCCACATCGCATCCAAAAAAGTCATAGCAATATTTTGTGTCGTGTTACGAAAACCTGTCTGGGTCTAGACTTAGTGCCCATTAAATACCTTGAGTTATCGGTGGTCAAGTTAACCAGAAAGACAAAACTTTTTGACACAGTGTGACTCCTTGAAATTGGTTCCAAACCCTTAAAATTGGCCCTTTTCGAGATACCTGTCGTGTGTAGGACCGTTATGAGCAAAAATTATTGTGACACATCAGGGACAAAGACACAAATTACAACGGACATTTTTGTTTATGGAGTTGCCTTTTGGTTCTAATTGTATTGTTGCGCAAGTTTTGCGACAGGTATTTTTTCCTTACACTAACATGTGGACCAAAGAGCTGAAAAACATGAGTAAACTAAGGCACAAAAGAGTTGCACTAGTTGTAATGTACAGTGTGTCCCATTTTCAATGGGATTAAATGGGAAACTCGGTTATTATTAAGACATTGATTTTCTGATTGCACCTTACGGTGCTCTTTTTTTAGCCCTTAAAAATGGTGTAATCAGATTTTTGCTATACCCCGTAGTTTCGGTTATACAGGGAGTTTTTGGAAAAATTGCATTTTTAATAATCCCTTATATCTCGCTTATCTATATTGATAGATATTTTTATTCTGTAAAAACTTGTTTGTGGCAACTTTTTTAGAAAAGAATAATGACGTTATTATTTTTTTTATATATTGTTTAGTTTTTGAGAAATGGTATTTATCATAAAAAAATTAAATAGGGAGCTGGATTTTTTTTTTATTTAGATTGGTTTCATACCATTATTATCACAATAATAAAAACTTAATATTTTTTTGTTTTAAGGTAAAAAAAAATATTCAATATTGAAAATATTATTTTAGTCCAAACCTGGGAATTTCCAACATAAATATAAATTAAAAATTGCTAGTTGAACGATACTTAGCACACTAAAAGGGTTAATTTAAAGATTTGGTTGAAACAAACTCTACAACAAAAACCAAAAAAATAACAAATTACAAAAAATAATAACTAATTTTTCTTTAAATATATATGTTCAAACTAATTGCCACTATGTGTAAGACATTGTTGGCATTTTTGAGTAATTTCTCTTATATCATTTTGCTCAAAATATTTCTGCCGTTCAAATATTGGGATTTTGTTGCTTGAATAAAGCAGTCAAAAGGATATGGTCGATTTCTAGCCAATTCAGAATAATTTTGAGTGAGCTATATATTCACAAAAATCACAAGTAAAATGACAAAGTCAATTCCACGATTTTGTTTTTCCATGTTGAAGTAAATTTCATGAGTTACTGTGCTAATCAAATATTTACTATGATATTTTTCTAACGTTTTTTACTTTATTTATAAATATTTTAATTAAGGTTTCAAAACGAATAAACTAAAAATCGTTCAACTAGTTGTGGTGGCCATCTTTGTTACTTATTTACATTTTGCCGTGTTTTGCGTTTGTCGTGTAAAATTATGTTTCTTCTGAGAAAAATGGGAAATATTTCACGAAAAACATATGCGGTTTGTGGAAAAATGTCCGGGAGAATTAAGGGAGTGCCATAGGTAACTACTTATATTTTTCTTCATAATTTGTTAATAAAGTTAAGCGTGGTTTATAAATGCCATTAAACACTCTTCATAGTGTTCACAATAAATCTGCAGAATTATTTTTAAAAAACTACAATTTTAATGCATAATTTGATAAATTTTCACCCAATCAACTAGTTTTTAGAAAAAAATAAACTTTTGACAATTGTCAAATAATCTAGTGACGTGTCGGAGTATGTTCCAAAACCATCAAAACTAACGCTTGCGCAGTAACCGAAATCCTTTCTTCCCAAAAAAGGAACATTAAGAATTAAATAGGGGTCCTGGCTTCAAGTATCGCGTGTGAGAATGGATGGTTCTGCCCAGTGGCGTATCCAGACCCTGATCTTCGGAGGGGTACTTTAGTCAAACAACACATACTTGCTAAATAGGAGCACATAGTATCTGTGTTACTCTACAAATTTAGGCCATTTAGTTAATTTTAAACAAATATCACTAAGAGTGGTCTGCATTCGGCAATAATAAAGAAAGTTTAATGTGCGGCAGCCAAAAACTTTGAATTTTTGTGGAAAAATCCTTACGTTTTACCAATCTTGGGGGGGGGGGGTAATTACCACCAGTATACGCCGGTGGTTATGCCCCATATTAATGCTCTAACGTATTTGAGTATATATAGAGTCCCTGTATGTTGACATATTTGGATATATTATATATCCAAATATGTCAACATACAGGGAATCTAGGTATATATAACAAAAAATTTTCGATTTAGATTTTGATTCTCTGCGAATTGCGCCTTCTTCGTCTCACGCTAAAGCGGGGTCTACACATAACGTTTTGCCTGGCGTTTTACTTGATCAGGTAAAACGGATTAGGCAAAACCTTTCGTGTAAACAATAAAACGTACGTTTTGCCTGAACTGAACAGGACTGCAGTCGGACCTGTTGAACTGATCGGTAGAGGCTTTGTTTCCGGTAAAACGTCAGTTTTAGCGGCATTTCGTGTGGTAGTGCATACAATTTTAATTCCTTTCGAGTGCAACTTAGAAGTTGCTATACGAAACGTCCGACAATAGATAAGATAATTTTCTAGGAAATCAAACAGTTTATTGTCTTCCTCCACTAATTGTTCATTTGTTTTAAACAAATAGTCCCGACATGTTTCGTAAGCAGAAACTTACATCTTCAGGGGACATTACCAAACTAAATCAGCACAACATTTTGAAAAACTGGTTAAAAAACTATGTTTAGCTACTAAAACGTCATAGACATTTAAAACAAAAAACATTATTCGCAAAAGCAGTGCTTCCTCCATGGTGTATCAAAAACTGATCTAAAAACGTACGTTAAAACTATCAAGTGTTTACGCTAGTCTTTGAACCGTCATACTTGACCCTTTTGACTGACAGGCAAGATGTAAGGTAAAATGTTATGTCTAGACCGGGCTTACGATGTTAACAGGTTACAGGGTGATTTAGTAGGCTGATTTGATGATGTAAGGTATAAATGACAGAAATGTTCGATTTAGATTCTGATTTTCTGGGAATTGCGCCTGCTTAGTCTGAACCTAAGATGTTAAAAAAATGGATCAAATCAATTAATCTACAGAGTGGTTTAGTAGGCCGATTTGATAAAAAGTGTTAATTAGTAAAATACCTTTGTTTTAAAAGATATCGGAAAATGTTATTAAGAAGAGTTGTTTAGATTCAAAAGTGATGGCAGATTCTCAGTTTTCAGAAAAATCAGCCAACTCTGATTTTATAAGTCGATTTTAAAAATTTTGTTTCGACGATTTTAAGCTGATTTTTTTGAAAATTAAGAATCAGTCGTAACTTTTAATTCTAAACAACTTTTCTTAATAACCTTTTCTGATATCTCTTAAGACAAAGGTACTGCACTCTTAACACTTTTTATCAAATCAACCTACTAAACCACCCTGTATATTAATTGATTTGGCTCATTTTCTTAACATGTTAGTTTAAGATCAAGCAGGAGCAATTCCCAGAAAATCAGAATCTTAATCGAAATTTTTTTGTCATTTATACCTTACCCGAACTCAATCCGTGGACACACTGTATATTAAAAATTGTAAATAAGTTAATCAAACAAACTGGATTAAAATTTAGGATGATTATAAAATTTCGGTTTAAATTAAACCTGCTTCTCTATAAACCAAAGCAATATCCGCTTCAAAAATATTTTTTGGATTGAAGGCATTTTTTTCATTCCAAAAAAATCAAATTTGCTTATTTCAAGAAAAAACTTTCTTATATATAGAGATTTTGTTTGTCTTTCAAGAAATTAAAAGTTTTGTTTTAATAAAAACTTTTTATTAAAAAGATATAGTTTTGCATTTCTTTTGATTTAGTCTTACATAATTATGTATTACTATTCCGTTTATTATTTCATTGTCCAATTACCTAACCACTTATCTGGTATGTACAGGGTGATTTAAATTGGGCACTTTTAAGTGGAAAAGGGCACTTCTATGAGAGAAAAACTAACGCTTTTTGCGTGCCTCAAATTTCAATACAAAAATCTGGTTAAAACTAAACTTAAAGCAAGCGCGGATCTGGGTGGAAATCTAGGAGGGGGTAATAATCGACGAAAAAATTATTTGTAATATAATTTATTTTCTAGAGGGGGGTAATCGAGGGGTCATCAGCTTTAAACAGTACTGTACAAATTTCACAACAGGACCCGACAGTACCACGACAGGACCCAACAGTACTCGACAGTACACGACAGTACCCAACAGTACTCGACAGTACACGACAGGACCCAACAGTACACGACAGTACTCAACAGTACTCGACAGGACCCAACAGTACTCAACAGTACACGACAGGACCCAACACTACTCGACAGTACTCAACAGTACTCGACAGTACACGACAGGACCCAACAGTACACGACAGTACTCAACAGGACCCAACAGTACTCGACAGTACACGACAGGACCCGACAGTACCACGACAGGACCCAACAGTACTCGACAGTACACGACAGTACCCAACAGTACTCGACAGTACACGACAGGACCCAACAGTACACGACAGTACTCGACAGGACCCAACAGTACTCAACAGTACACGACAGGACCCAACAGTACACGACAGTACCCAACAGTACTCAAGTCCTGTTGGACGCTGTACAAAATTTTAGGGTGCCGATGACCCCTCGGGGGTAATTCGCCTATTTTCCCTTTAATCAATAACAAAAAGTGCATATTTTTTGGTCTAGGGGAGGTAAAAATCCGCGCTTGACTTAAAGTCAGCATTTTGGATGGGGGCCTATAACTTTTTAATTTATCAAAATGTTTTTTTGTTTTAAGGATTTTTAAAGCTTAATGCACTTGTGTGACCCTTTTTTTATTTGTGTTTGATAATCAGCCTAAAATTTCTTATTTTCCTTTTCTACACTCTATGTTTTATTTTTGTTTATTTTTATATTTTTACTATTATCTTCCTAGCCCGGGCAGCTAAAGAAGGTATTTTTTTGGAGATAACGCCAAAAATATATTATTTGGATTTTTACCAATTTTAGAAATATTGGCCTGACGTCTGTCTGTCCGTGTGTGTGCGTATGTCTATCCTTAACACGATAGCTCCTAAACCGCTGGACCAATTTTCATGAAATTTTTAGGTAAGTCCTCGATACTGTAACGACTTGCTTAGATTTTGCTCAAAATCCATTAATGCTAATGACAGTTTGAAAATTAAAAACATGCTGAGTTTTTAACCGGGAATCGCATCAATATGCGGTTTTCAAAATATAGTAGAACATTTTTTTCTCATAATTTATGTTACAACCGAAAATTTCGTAAAAGCTTTAGTTTCTGAGATATTTACAAAAACTATTTTCAAGGCTGATATATGATGGCTTGATGTGTGCTAATAGGATAGCTAAGAAGGTATCAAATCCGTCATGGATCCATTTATTTAATTTTTATACATTATTTTTGTGAGAAAATCTATGCGTTGTTATGGTACGCGCGGTAAGAGTCTGCACGCGGTTGTAACCGCGCAGTTCCTTTTGTTTTTAACGCAAACGCGAGTCGTACCTGACAACGCGGTACCCATCCTACACACCCACCTCAATAAAATAAATTGTCAAGCAGGCTTACCATGGCTCTCTGGATTCTAGGAAGCGGTTTACCCGATGCCTTCGAGTTGCGCGACCGACGATGCGACGATCTTGCCGAGATAAGTACCCCATTAAGTACTGCTAGAGACAATACTATTTCAACGTGTCACAGAACGAAGTACCACTCGCTCGACGTGTATCTTCAATTTTTTTATACAGCTGTGGGAAAATAAAATCTTGTTTTACACTATTTTGTTAGAAATCTGAGGGCACGGCAGTGCCTCGCCAAGTTCGCGCGCCGTAACCATCTTTTCTTGAAACATTTCTGCCGATATTTGACCTACCTAAAACTCTACTTCGGAATGAGCTACGAATCTCAATTGCACAGTCGTAGATCTCCATGGAGTTAACAACCCCTCCAAGTTTCATGGAATTCCATAAAGTAGTAAAGTAGTTACGAAATTTCAAAAAACGTCGAAATTGCCACACTCACTCACCGTATCATCAATATTCTACTGTACTTCCAGACATGCTACAAAGCTCAAATTTGGCAGACTGATAGAAATTATGACCAAACCCCTGGAAAAAATCAAAAAACCCCAAAATTTTAATTTACTCCCCTCCCCTATACATTTAAATTATGTAAAAGTAGCATCGCCCACTTCCAGAAATGCTAGAGAGTTAAGCTTTGGCAGACTGATATTAACTATGATAAAACTATAGGAAAAAATCAAAAAACCCTAAAATTTTAATTTACTTCCCTCCCCTATACATTTAATGTTATGTAAAAGTAGCATTGCCCACTTCCAGAAATGCTAGAGAGTTGAGCTTTGGCAGACTGATAGGAACTATGATAAAACTATAGGAAAAAAAACCACCCCAAAATTTTAATTCACTTCCCTTCCCTATAAATGTAAAGTTAAGTAAAAGTAACATTGCCCACTTCCAGACATGCTAGAGAGCTGAGCTTTGGAAGACCGATAGTAACTATGATAATGTTATAGAAAAAAATTAAAACACCCCAAAATTCTAATTTACTTCCCTCCCCTATAAATGTAAAGTTATGTAAAAGTAACACTGCCGAGGGGTCATCGGCACCCTAAAATTTTGTACAGCGTCCAACAGGACTTGGGTCCTGTCGTGTACTGTTGGGTCCTGTTGAGTACTGTTGGGTACTGTCGTGTACTGTCGAGTACTGTTGGGTCCTGTCGTGGTTCTGTCGGGTCCTGTTGTGAAATTTGTACAGTACTGTTGAAAGCTGATGACCCCTCGAACACTGCCCACTTCCAGAAATGCTAGAGAGATGAACTTTTTAAGACTGAAAGACATTATGATAAAACTATATGAAAAAATTTAAAAACACCAACATTTTAATTTACTTCCCTCTCCTATGAATGTAAAATTATATAAAACTAACATTGCCCACTTCCAGAAACGCTAGAGAGCTGAGCATTGAAATGCTGATAGAAATTATGATAAAACCATGGGAAAAAATTTAAGAAGTTCAATATTTTCATTTACTCTCCTCCCCTATAAATGTAAAGTTATGTAAAAGTAACATTACCCACTTCCAGAAACGATAGAGAGCTGAGCATTGGAAGACTGATAGGAACTATGATAAAACTATAGGACAAAATTTAAAAACACGTCAATTTTAATTTATTTTCCTCCCCTATACATGTAAAGTTATGTAAAAGTAACATTGTGCACTTTCAGAAACGCTAGAGAGCTGAGCTTTGGAAGGCTGATAGAAACTACGATAAAACCATGAAAAAAAATTTAAAAACCTCAAAAATTTAAGTAAGGCATTGCAAAAGTTTTGAACAATATTCCGCATATTTTACTACTATTAAAAATTAAGTATTATCCAATTCCTTTAAAAAAGAAGTGAAATCATAACAAAAACATTTCATGTAAAAAAAAGCCAAGTACGCGAAAATGGTATTCCGTAAAAAGAATTGAGATAAAAGTAAAGCCAAGTTCTCCAATACAAATTTCAAAATGAAAGGCTCTTACTAGTTTGGAAATATTTTTCTAAACTTGGCTATTACGGCTGTAAATGAATCTTAGGCACAGTGCTAAATTGAACATAAAGAAGTTTGGCTGTAATAGCAAAGTTTAAAAAAACATTTCCAAACTGGTAAGAACCTTTCATTTTGAAATTTGTATTGGAGAACTTGGCTTTACTTTTATCTCAATTCTTTTTACGGAATGCCATTTTCGCGTACTTGGCTTTTTTATATGAAATGTTTGTATTATGATAAAATTATGTTTAAAACGATATTTGGCCAGTGGGTTTTTGTTAACGGGAAACACTCAAAGAATATACGCATGTTTAGTGAATTATTTTTCAAATCAGTTTTTGGACGCCCTGGTGTATTAACGGTTTCCTAAATACAGTGAAACCTCCTATAAGCGGACACTCACGGTTCCGTCGATTTTGTCCGGTTATTGGAGGTGTCCGCTTATGAGAGGGTACTGCGAAATTTTAATATATATTTATTTTTATTAAATTTTTCAGCGATCTTTCGTGCTGATAGATGTTCTTCTCCGAAACGTTAACAACTTCCATTTTTTCACGTAAACTAAGAAGTTTTTTACTAGGCGCCACTTCACAGAGATCTATTACTATTACCCAACTGCACAATAAAAATCAAACACACAGTCCCGCCGAATAAAATATCTTGTAAATAGGAGAGAAGTATTGAGTCTCCGAATTATAACGGAAAGAGGTAATTCCCTGGCTGCAGCGTGCGTTGTTGCCAACATACTACATAATATTTATGCCCATGAGGTGCAGCGCTCCGTCCAGTTGTCAGAGGTTCGCGTCCGGTTAAGGGAGGTTTCTGAATTTTTTAACCAAAAAAAATTGTCCGCGTCCGGTTATTAGAGTGTCCGCTTATAGGAGTGAATTTTACAGGTAATGAAATAGGGAAAAGCTGGGTTCCAATAAATTTGTCCGCTTAAAGGGAGTATCCGCTTATTAGAGGTGTCCGCAAGGAGAGGTTTCACTGTATTATAACTATACACACCGTTCGAAAGAAAATTGAATTGTCTATAACACAGAGTAAAATGTTTTTCCCGGTATGGCTTGGTTTTTAAAAAAGTTGGTAAAATACATGATAACAATACTTTTTTTAAATTTTTTTTAATTAAAAAAAATCACTAAACGTATATTCTTTGAGGGTTCCCCGTTAACAAAAACCGTCTAGAAACATATTTTTTTAAAGACAATTTTATTTTCAACAATAAAAAGTCAAACAAGGATTTTTAGAAAGCTTAGTTTTTAAGAAAATTGCTTGAAATTTTTGAAAACCTAAAAAACATTATTTTTTTTCGTGATCTTAAAACATAACCCCAATTTATGGATGCCAATTAAATTCTAACAGTGGATTTGGCCCACTTTTGTGATACATCGTTTAAAAGCTAATTTAATTTTCTATAATTAAGTTTATTACACACTTTCTGTAAAATGCTTACCTTTTGAGAAAATGACATAAAACTGAATAATATCGGTTAGTTTGAAATGGGTGTACTGCTGACATTTCAGGGTTCGTATCTGAGCAAGGGTACTACACAGTGTGATATCTCATTTTACAGGCTTTTAGCAAACTTTTAGTTGGTCTTTATTTCGTGTTACAGATTTTCTCAAAAATAAGCAGTTTCGAAGTTTAGGGCACTAAATAAACAAATTAGTCCAAATCCAAAATGGCGGTGAAATGTTTAGCGTCATTACTCAAAAACCATTCGTGTCATAAAAAATGTATAACAGCGTTTTTGTAGAAAGTTTTATTGTCTTCAACTTCTGTCTAAAACTTGTTATTCTAAAATGTACAGGGACCAAGTAATTTAAAAGAAAACTTTTTTGTGCACAATAAATCCAAGATGGCGGGGGGACCTAGCCTCATCCAATATCGAAAATTATTTTTTTTTAGAACTTCAATGTGAAATCACCTTTTCCAAGCTGGGGGTCTTTTTTTCTGTCAAATGACTGGCCTATTTGGAAATAGAAAATAATTTTTGAGATTTTTGCAGCAACAACCGCGCCGGCACCGGTAGTGCAAGAATGGTATGAGGTACGTGCGATTTGGTACTTTCGACTGTTGACGTTTTGGTTTGGATTTCTTGGGAACTATCATCATTGTAGAGATCATGACACGCAATGTGGAGTGGGACCTTTTAAGAATATCAATGAGACAAAAAATAAAATTAGTTCAAAGAAGACCAGACTTCTAGACGACTTACAAAGTGGCTTCACAAAGTTTTGATTAATGCTGTCAGTTTCTACTTTCTTTTATTTTAAAAAAGAATAGGAAAATATAAATAAACGCACGCAGGAGTGGAGGAGACCGAATTGAAATCATCTAATTTGTGACACAAACGTTTTTAAGCCTTGTCCGCACCAAAAAACATTGTTGAAAACAAAGTTAGTAACAAAAAGTTAATGACAATATTTTTCAACAAATTTTCAAACCGAACATTCACAAAAACATTGTTGCGAAATTTGTCTCCAACAAAATGTTGCTGACATTGTTTTGTTCCTGTGCAAATACATTCGTCCAGACTGATTTCGACAGTTGAAAGTAAGAGTACAGTAGAAATGGATGACGGTGATATTGATATTATTATTGCGGTAGCAGCATGTGTAGTAATATGTGAAACAAATAAAAGGAAGAGAAAAAAGATGTGGGTACGTTCATTTTGAAAAAGTAGAAAGAGATACAGCGGTAGTGATTTACTGGAGGACCTAAAGTGTGATGACTTATTGACTCGGGAGGTTCGATGTAATGGAAGTTTTAAAAGTTTTATGCGGATGTCAAGTGCCGACTTCGAATATCGCTGTCCAAACGAGCAGCTATTACCCCCATGCGTCATACTTCTTTTGCATATTCTTGTAATCTTTATCAGTTGCATCCCAAAGGATTGATTTTTCACGAAATATTTCTGGTAACAGACAAATTTTTTCCCTTGACCACTCCATTGCCAATTCAAGACTAAATACTAAATAATAAATTCGTTCGAGAAATAGCAAAATATTTATGCCGTTCGCACCAAAGTTTCTAACATCTTACATTTCTTTGATCTTTACCGACAAGTGATGGGAAACAGAATCTTATCGATAACATTGTTAGAAACATCTTGTCAGTATCATTGTCGTGTTGTTTTCTACATTTGTTACCAACAAAGTTACTCAACAAAAATTAGGAACAAATGTTATTAACTTTTCCAATTAAATTTTCACACTTTGTTAGTAACATTGTTAGAAACACATGTTTCTAGAAAAATAATCTTATGTTTTTATAACGTTTTTTTAAAGTGTTTTTTAAAAGTTAAAAATATATTGATTTTTATCAGTGAAAAATAAATGTTTTTTTAACAGTGAAAAAATATATATTTTTTAAATATCTCTAAAGATAAGTTAACAGCAAGAGTCCGTTGAGGTTTTCGTGAACTCGACACTCAGTAAAGCAAATTCGGATCCGTAGCTTCTGAAAATAAAATTTAAAATTATATGTAAACAATAATTTTGTAGTAAGTGCCTCGCTCTCTTTCTCATTAATGCTCAAGTGAATACAAGGCAAACAGTATTCAACTGAATGCTCCTTTGAAATTCGCACTCTGATCGGATGGGGTCCCGTGCCGAGGCATTCGTTTGGTCCGCTGCGAGGCTAGCGAATTCTGCCTCAAATAAATACGCGGCTTAAGGTCCGGCGGCTAATCATTCGCGGTGAATTGTGGCATTCCCTGTCTGATATCCCATACAAAACAATTTTTTAACTTTTGTTTACTTTTCATACCTAATTTTGTGATGCTTCGTTTAAATCATTGCATACATATTTGTTATTCTTTAACTATACCATATTTTCCACACAACTGGTGTATATTCGTATCCAAATATGTATTCACTATCATTATTAATAATTGTGCTTTTAATTTGCCATGTTTGTTTTTACAAAAGGTAAATATTTTAACCAAAATTGCACAAAGCGTATCTGCTACAGACTCGTATGAACTCGCAGCGAAAAGCAACTAAAAATGGCGATGGACATTTATTAGCTTCATATATCTTAAATTCAACGTTAGAAATGAGATCTAGGAAAAACATTATAAAAATAACCATATATTGATGGTATTATTTTTAATGTTACTAAAATTATGGTTTTTTAAATATTGGTTTCTTAACGTTATTAAGAAATATATTTTTGGTAATGCTTTTACATGAAATTTTCGTTAGGATTTTCAACATGTTTTTTTAATGTCAAAAGTTGACTTAATTTTAACACAAATTCGTGCTAGAAAAAAATCTTTTTTTTTCCGATTTTGTGCTTAGTGGGTTAGCGCATGTGCATTTCATTAGGAATCAGACTCAAGAATTTTTGCAAAGGAAAAAGTTGAGCGTCTCAGCAAAATAAAGATACAAAGATTCAGCCTATTATTCTTGACTTAAAAAATAGATCGGTTTACTCTGGACTAAAAGTTACATTTATCAAAATAGTAATTTATCATTTTGTTATCACAATATGAATAATATCATCAGGCGCGGATCTACGGGAGGGGAAAAGGGGGAAATCCCTTTTCCCAAATCTCACTGACCGAATACACGTCCTGGTCACTATGCAAAATAGTTGTATGCAATATTTATTATGATATCCCCCCCCAAATGAAGTTCCTAGATCCGCCCCTGATAGAATTAAGATATTACTTAAGTACCTATACTTAAAATTAAATGTGGGTCAGTGTTTACCTAGCTTTTCTGACGCAGGTATGTTTTAACTAAAATGTGGGCAACAGCAAAAAACAAAAATGTTATTTTTTCAGCTGGTAGAAAACCTAAGGACTAAATTAAAAAGTTTCGTCATAATTTTTACCATTATCTTGGTAAAACCATCAAACCATGTCGCACCATATTTCGGTAAACTGCTGTACTCTTCCAAATTAATTAATAATTACAATTTCACCGTTTGTCACTTTTGTTAAATTACAAAAAAAAGTTATCTTTGTTAATCAAGATCAAGATGTCCCTGTATAGAAACAACATAAAAGGACACGATAGTGCATTAGGCGTATTGTCAACTGAAGCATAAAATAAATGAAGGGTTTTGTGACAACATGCAGAAATTTAAAAAAATTGTTCTCTAGTTCAACTCATTGATTATATTCTATGAAATTGGATTTATTATATAAGGTGTCCTAGATAAAAGTAACTAGGGGAAATGGGGGCAAAATGGTAGTTGGTTAGGTTAAGGTTGGTAGTTGGTTAGGGTAAGGTTGCCTAAATCGTACCACTTTTTGAATTTTATTTTTTTTCTTAAAAACTAATAATTCTAATTAAATGTTTTAAATTTAGAACGATAGATCGGTCTTTTGGACACAAACGGGCAATTTTTAAAATATAGTATTTTATTGAACTTTGGAGAAACAAGAGTTTTTGTAAGGTGTTGCAGACGGTACGATTTGGGAAACTGGTTGCCTAAATCGTACCAGTGGGTTTCGGAATCATACCACCATATATTTAAAGATTGAATAAATATAAAAAAGTACAGAAATTTGTTGGCATATGAAAAAATATATAAAATCGAAGGTTTTATTTACAAAGAAAAGCAACATTTTAATTATGAACATTTTTAAGTTTATAAACAGAAGGATATACGTAGGAATATTACGTATATGAGTCGCACAAGTAATACCCATAGGTGAGAACATATTTCATATGCCCATCTTCAATAAAAGACTCATGGCATATTGTGCAATACCAGTCATCAGCTTTCAATTCCTATTTTATTTTTCTTAGATAAATGAGTTCTTTTAGTTTTTTGTTTTGACTTTCCTAGTTGAGGTTAAAAGATTTCTTCTTTGGCTGCCCCCTTTGCATTTTTTAGTTCTTGTTTTTTACCTTTACAGCATATTTTTCCTCCAGCTTATTCTTGTAAGGGCTTTCGGTTAATGTTGCAACTTTACGCGCACTTTTTTTGCTGTTTCGTCCAATTTTTTTACAACTTTTGGTAGTGGACTTAAATGCTTAATTGAAACAGCCTTATTCTTTTTGTTAAGATATAATATTCCTTGTCGAGTTAAACCACTTACGTAAATGGAATTGGATCATCCTCGTTGGTAAGATTATTTTGCCTGGCTGGCTCATCTGTATCTTCGAGAGGAGTATTATCGAGGTAAAACGTAATAGACCCATTTTTCGCCCTGTACAATTAAACAAATTTATAAAAGATGTTCTCTGCAAGACAAAAAAATCATCATATTCAACATCAGATATTAAAACGACATGAGTTGCCCAAATCGTACCGGTCCACGTCCATTTATTAGCGTGTCTGCTTATAGGAGTAAATTTTACATGTAAAATAATAGGCAAAAGCTTGGTTTCAACAAATTTGTCCGCCTAAAGGGAGTGTCCGCTTAATAGAGGTGTCCCCAAGGAGAATTTTCACTATAATCTGTAAAATTACAGCCTTACACAAACTTTAAAAAAGTTACATCAAAATACTCGAAATATTTTAACTTCTATTTGCTACTAAGCGAAATTCAACACGTACAAAACAACTCCATCATGTGACTGTCATTTGAAAGACACGACAACTACTACGGCTGACAGATGAACTATAATTTGGCGCTTTATTTGAAAAACGCAGTGGTACGATTTAGGCAACCGTACGATTTTGAAGACTTTACTCTAAATGATCTTGGCTTCCGGAGGTCGATCTTTTCTGTGTATTACTATAAATTTACCAGTTAACGCCTCAACTTCATATCTCCGAAATAACGGCTACCGATCTTCGTTCTTCACCTGGTTATCTTAAATACCCGCGGCTTAACACTAAATAGTAGCCTCGGAGCAGGCGAAGACCAGTGTAAACCATTCGCTTTATCTTATCACAAAGTCCATGAAGATGACACTTAACATTTCAAGAATTTAACAACCAACGAAATAAAGTGAGTTAATCGACATTAAGATGCATTTATGTGAAAAAAATAAGGTAAAACTTTAAATTTGGATAATTATGTAGCTATTGCTGGCGAGTTCTTTCAAGAATACAGTAAATTAATTAAAATTACACATATTGGGTGGGCCAAAAAAAACCGGACAATTTTTTTGCATTATTACTTTTGAACTATACAATCGATTTTAATGGGACAAACTGCACTTGGCAGAGAATTAATTAGAGTTTGGATTTAATATATTTTTTTGTCCGCCGTCTCAAAGTCCTAGATGGCGGACGAAATTAAATTGTACCCTTCAAAGATGCTCGTTTATTCTTGTGTTGCGATCATGCTTTAATTATTTTTTTAATTTAATAAAAAAGCTGCATTCTTGCCACGCACAAAAAGTACGAATCACCAAAATCGATTGAGTGGTTCTAAACAGCATAAATGGCGTTGAAAAAAGGAGAAGAGAGGGAGAGAGAGGGGGAAACTAGTAAAATGGTGTTGGAAAAAAAGTCTTAAAGCGTGTACAGAAAGAATTAAGGGCTGACACTCAATTTTTTAAAATACATCAATTATTTACCAAAAAAATACTATTCAATAAAATGAAAAAATAAAACAAAGGACAAATATTAATCTACGAAACCTGCTACTTCTTACATTTATTAATGACCCGTCCACAAAACCATTTATAGACTTGAATTTTTTGTCAAGTCATTCTTTTGTTTTCTACTACTGTCACTGGACTACATCTTAAAAAAATCCGGTGCTTCGTTTTTTCGTTTTTAATTAATTATATCCAAACCCGTTTTCAGTAGTCTTGATAGTTTGTATTCCATCTTAGATATGGAATATGTAGGTTTAATTTTATTCTGTTATAATTTTTCTTCTTGTTGGTTCACAGTAGTTCGATGTATGACATCTTTTGGTGATAACATCTACTTTTAATAGTCGGTAATTAATTTAAAAAAATATCAAGAGCCCACAGATTTTAAAAAATCTACATATGACAACACTATTTTCTTGACTCTTTTGGATATCGACGTTCTAGTCCGTGGATACATTTTTAACCATGTTTGTACTTACTAAGACAGAAAAAACTCGATTAGAGCTACTTACACCCCAAATTTTCTTTCTCCAAGAGAATTTAATTTTGCCCGAAACCTCTTTGTCGATGGCAAAGATCTTTATACTGCGTAGCAAGTATACACAGCGGCCGCACTCTTTTACACCCCTTCGGAAAGGTGGTCCTGCTACATGTTAGACTTGCTCTAACATCGCTATCGTCCCAGCAGAACTTGGTTATAGACGATAGACTTTCCTTTTCAGCACAACAGTCGTGGTCGTCGTGAGTTGACTTTAGAAGATTTATGCTGTTGTCATCCTGGTACCGACTATTGCACTTATAGCAGGCTCCTGGTTCCTCAGCTGGCTGCTTGTCGGTCCCTGGACTACTTTTGCAGTCCCTGTATGTTGACATATTTGGATAATCCAAATATGTCAACATACAGGGACTGTACTCTTGCTTATACTCGCGATGCTCAAGGTCAACTTATATTTTGTGTGCATTGCACGCCAATTCGATGACGACTGTTAAACGCTGAAAAGGAAGTGAGCGGCAGGGGGAAGACTTTTTTGTTTTTGCATCGTTGATCTAGACGCGAAACTGATACCTTCCGCATGTGAAGCTGAAGACCATACCACGGCACTACCCTGCCGCCATTACGAGAGGTTTGATTGGATAATATAATATATTTTGTTTAAATAAAAATGTTACCAACCAACGTTGGTACTGACATGGTAAATAGATAGTAATTAAATTTCAAAACCTTGTATATTTTTTTATCATCCCTGTTTTATTTCTAGAGTTTGATTTAATAAAAATGTACCAATGCTGGTATTAATATGGTAAATATAGAGCAAATAAATCTTGAAACCTTGTAGATTGTTTATTTGTCATCCCTGTTTTATTTCTAAAGTTTGGTGCTCGGCTAAAGCCAGCAGAGCAATATATTTTTTTTAAAAGGGGTATCTGGAGCGGCTCTAACACTGGGAATTTTAAGCAATTAAATATTTTATTAAAGTATTTATGATTAATGTGTATCTTTCTCGTCATTGCTGTGTTTCTTGCTCGGCTAAAGCTAGTAGAACAGCATAATTTTTTTTATTAAAAATGTTAACAAGGTTGGTACTAACACGGTAAATATAGAGCAATTAAATCTCAAAGCCTTGTATATTTTTTTATCATCCCTGTTTTATTTCTAGAGTTTGATTTAATAAAAATGTACCAATGTTGGTATTAATACGCTAAATATAGAGCAAATAAATCTTATAACCTTGTAGATTGTTTATTTGTCATCCCTGTTTTATTTCTAAAGTTTGGTGCTCGGCTAAAGCCAGCAGAGCAATATATATTTTTTTAAAAGGGGTAGATAAAGCGGTTCTCACACTGTGAATGTTAAGCAATTAAATATTTTATCACTTTATTTATGATTAATGGGTATCTTTCTCATCTTTTCTAACTCTATTGCTCGGCTAAAGCTATCAGAGCAGCAAAATATTTTTTAAATAAAAATGTTACTAATGTTGTTACTGGCACGGTAAATTTAGGGCAATTAAATTTCAAAATCTTGTAGATTATTTTTTATCATCTCTGTTTTATTTCTAAAGTTTGATGCTCTGCTAAAGCCAGCAGAGCAACATATGTTTTTTTAAATAGGGGTCTCTAACACTGTTAATGTTAACCAATTAAATATTATATCACTTTATTTACAATTAATGTGTATTTTTCGCGTCGTTTCTGTGTCTATTGCTCGATAAAAGCTAGCAGAGCAGCAACAAATTCTTTTCAAAAATGTGACCTAGGTTTTTGAGACAGTTTTGGAAATTTTTATCTTGTATTCTTGTATGTGTGTGTAGTAAGCGTATAAGTGGCAAAACAATGCCAATTTTTACTTACTCGAACAACACACAAATTACAGCAGTGGTGCACCCAGGAATGTCTTAGGGGGGACAGATACCATCATGTCGCATTTTGTACTATTTTTTTATTTTATGCATAAGATATGTGGAAAAAATCTTAGGCTTGGGGGGTTGGCCGCGCCCCGAGGTCATTGGAGATTTTAAAAGTTTTTAACAAACTGAAAGAAAAAGGATAAATTAAGTGAAAAATAATAATGTACCCATTAATGCTCGCATCATGCTAAAAAGCAGGGGAATGTTCATTCACATGACATTCATGTCAAAATGTGGTTTAGATAATGCGTTTTCCACAAGGTAATTAAGATCTTTATCAGGTCACAATTTTTCGTCATGAAAAAGGCATTTTTTTAAGGTCTTATTAATGGAAGCCTGTAAATTTGTAAATTTATATAAGGAATAAAGGTTTAACCGCAGGCAGTGGCGTATATAAGTTTCAGGGGGGGCCCGAGACCCCATGAGTCCGTATTTTATGCTATTTTATGTTTGAATTCATGAAATATGTAGAAAATATCTAAAAAAATTTAACTTGGGGGCGCCCCCCCTTATATACGCCACTGATAATTCTTAAAATTATTTATTTACTTTATTTATATAAAGTTTTTTTAAATTTTAAAATATTCTGACAAAAAAGATCGGTAAATACAAACACAAATCAAAGATTTTATCCCTTGATGGCGTTTATTTTAGTATTGGTACCGTTGTTACGCCCGTTTTACATCGGATAGGGTCATTATTTTTGTTAATTGTGTCTTCACATGTTCGCGTATCATAGGCTGATCGATATAATCAGGGCCGTCCCTGAAAAAAATTTAGGTGGGGGAATAAGAAATTTAAAATAGAATTTTGGAATATTTGCGTTTTGTGTTGAGAATTACACAAAATTTTAATTTCCAGCATGTTTTTTCATTTTTGCTGACATCAAAACCAAAAAAGTCGGTAAACACTGTCACTTGTGTCTTACTATACTACTTGGAGTGCAGTCAAGTGTGACGGTCCTCCCCGTTGTTAATCCTAAGGCGCCTGTGTTCCTTAAGGAGTGGTTTCCATATGGTTGGTATGTCCGTGTTTGGTTGAGTGGAAACATCTTTATTCTGCATTATAAAGGCAGCTTCAATAAACTGTGGTTTTCGCCAATGCGACTCCTTATGCAAAACTTTACTTTCTGACCACTGAATCCTGTGATCATTTTAAACATCCCTTAATTGGGTACTTTTTAGATGTTCATTTACTATAACCTGAAGAGGGCGTTTCGTTTCACCTATATATGATTTACCACACTCACACGGGATTTGATAAATACATTACTAATTGTTTGAGGGATTTTCTGGTTTTGTTTTAGTTACAAAACACCTTATCATATTTCCCGATAAAAATACTGTTTTTATATTATAGTGTTTGGCTATTCGTCTTATATGTTTTCTGAAATCCCTTGAACATATGAAATGTTAATAACACCCAACGGATTATTATTTTGAGAATTTGCTACAATTGGTTTGTTTTTAATTTTAGAGATCGTTGAGCTTATTAATTTCTCGGAATAACCATTCTGTTGTAGGTAAGTCCTACTTAATGTTGATAATTTCCTTGGTCAATTCTGCATTATTACTACAAATATTTACGGCTCTTAAATACAAACTTCTTATAACTCCTTGTTTTGTAGCAACATAATGATTAGTACTGTCCCGTGTGTGTAGTTTTCCTATACACTGGTTTAAATGTTTCTGTCTAATCGTTTGGCAAGAACATCCCAAAAAGGTAAGGTCGAATCTTTTTCAATTTCCATGGTGCATTTGATTCTTGGTCGAATACCGTTCAGCGGGTGTAGAAAAATCTGTAGTCATTTTCATATCGTAGCCATAGTTTTGGTTTGACTCTTGCTGTGTTGATCGCATGGTCCTCGAACCACTCCATGTAGATATTTGCTACCACTGGCGAAAGAGATGAACCCATTGGAAGTCCATCATTTTGTGCGTAAAACTTATCTTTCACTTGAAAGTAAGAGTTACGGAGACAGAGCTCCAACAAGTCCATCACCCCCTCCACCGATAGCGTGGTTATCTCGTGAAGTGTATGATCAGTTTGTAATCTGACACTTGACTTAAGTAGTATAAGTAGTGGCCTATAGACTAGATTGTTTAATTTACGCTTGAAAACGGTTAGAGATACTTACTAACCGAAACGTCGTGTGTAAGATAAATAAAGAGAATGGAAGTCCGAAATTTTGTGTCTACTCAATCATTGTCTACGAGTTTCGGGCACATTTTATATCTTATCTACACTATGACAATGGCTTTCACACTTCAAATTTTATTACAGTTTTTAATGTGACATTTTTAAATGCGCTAACTTTACCTATTTGAATTCTTTTTTTGCGTACGAGCAGTAACCACTAAAGATCATTTTGAAGCCATCATCGATCATCTTTCTGCGGCTATCGATTATTCAGGCTTCTTTAAATGACACAGGTGTGTATTTGTCAACCCAAAAAGGACCCTTATTATTTATTATTAATTAAATTAAAGCTTGACTTCTAAAATTTACAACCGAATCCAAAACAGAAACGCGACAGAAAAAAACAAAAGGAAAAAATGTCAATTAAAATTTAGAGAGATTGTATTTTATGTTAAATGGTAATTCTTTTGACAGAGGTTCAGGTATTTTGGGTGTTTGGGTTTTAAAAACAGGGCTGATCGGCCCTTAAAAACTTGATTTTTTTTTGTTTTAAGATACCTAAATGGTTTGACATTGATATAGAGATTAGATAACCTATTAAAATTGATTTTATTGATTTTAACAATAGCCACAGAAAAAAAATATATCAAAGTAAATGGCCTTGTTTCAACAAGATCATAATGGCTTATTTCTAGAAAAAATATTTCTTGCATGAAAACATTTTGACAGTGCCCCGCTAAGTTCACGCGGAAAGTGCTGTAACTTTTCTTGAAACATTTCAGCCTATATTTGATCTTTTTAAAACTCTACTTCGGAAGGAGCTACGAAACTCAAACTTTGCACAGTCGTAGATCTTGATAGAGTCAACAATCCCTCCCAATTTGATGGACTTCCAGAAAGTAATAAGTAGTTACGAAATTTCAAAAAACGTCAAAATTTCTACTCACTACTCACTCACTCATGTATAGATCATGAAAATTCTACTGTACTTCCAGACCTGCTACAAAGCTGAAATTTGGCACACTGATAGAAATTGTGACCAAACCCTTGGTTCAAAAAACCCAAAAATTCTTATTTACTCTCCTCCCCTATACATGTAAAGTTATGTAAAAGTAACATTGCCCACTTCCAGAGACGCTAGAGAGCTGAGCTTCGGGAGGCCGATAGAAACTATGGTAAAACCATAAATGAAAATTAAAAAACCTTAAATTTTAATTAACTTCCCTCCCCTATAAATGTAACGTTATGGAAAAGTAACATTGTCCACTTCCAGAAACGCTTGGAAGACTGATAGGAACTATCATAAAACTATAGGAAAAAATTAAAAAAAAACAAATTTTAAATTTACTTTTCTCCCCTATAAATGCAAAGTTATGTAAAAGTAACATTGCCTGCTTCAAGGAACGCTAGAGCTGAGCATTAGAAGGAACCATAGGAAAAAATATAAAAAAACCTCAAAATTTTTAATTTTTTAAATTCAATTCAAAAAGTACTTTATTGTCATTAAATTTGTTGACAAAGCAGGCTATATTTTAACCAGTGGCGTATATAGAAAAATGTTTCGGGGGGGGGGGGCCCGAACAGTTTCGGGGGGGGGGGGCCCGAACAGTTTCGGGGGGGGGGGGGGCGAGACCCCATGAGGCCGTATTTTATGCTATTTTATGGTTGAATTTATGAAATATGTGGAAAATATTTATAAAAACAGCTTCTGGGGGGGGGGCCAGGCCCCCCTTTTATATACGCCACTGATTCTAACTTAATAAAAAATAAATGGATCCATGACGGATCTGACACCTTCCTAGCTAGCCTTCAAATGAAGCCATGATAATATATTAGCATTGAAAAGAGTCTTTTGTAAATATCTCAGAAACTAAAGCTCCTACGAAGTTTTCGGTTATAACACGGATTATTGAGCAAAATACAGTGAAACCTCTCCTTGCGGACACACAAACTTTTGCCTATTTCTTTACATGTAATATACACTCCTATAACCGGACACTCTAATAACCGGACGCGGACAATTTTTTTTAGTTAAAAAACTCTGAAACTTCCCTTAACTGGACGCGAACCTCTGACAGCGGGACGGAGCGCTGCACAAAATGGGCATAAATATTATGTAGTACATTGCCAACAATGCACTCTGCAGCCGCGGAATTACCTCTTTCGGTTTTAATGCGGGGACTAAATACTTCTGTCGTATTTGCAACATTATTTTATTCGACCGGACTGCTGTGTTTATTTTTATTGTGCAGTTGGGTAGTAATGGATTAATGCTAAGAAATTCTTAGTTTACGTGAAAAAATGTTGTTAACGTTTCGGAGAAGGAACATCTACCAGCACGAAAGATCGCCGAAAAATTTAATATTGGAAAATCTCAAGCAGCGGAAATTGTTAATAAATATATATCAATATTTCGCAGTTCCCTCTCTTAAGCGGTCACCTCCAATAAGCGGACAAAATCGACGACACCGTTGTCCGCTTATAGGAGGTTTCACTGTGTAGTCTACTCTATTCCGAAAACAGTGTATTGATACGATTTTTTTTAAGTTTTAATTGTCAAAAAACTGTCATTAGCATTAATGGATTTTGACCAAAATCTAATCAGCCCGTAAGAGTGTCAAACACTATTTTACCTAAAAATTTTATGAAAATCGGTTCAGCGGTTTAGGAGCTATCGTGTTACGGACAGAAATAATATACACACACACACACACACAGATACACAGACAGACATCACGACGATATTGCTAGTCTAGGTCAAAATACATCCAAATAACACATTTTTGGCGTTATATCGTCGTCGAAAATAATACCTACCTTCTCTAGCCATTGCTACGCGGGCTAGGAAGGTAAAAATACAAATTAAACTTAAGTTGAAACATATTTTGAGGAATTTTTTCAGTATTTCAGTTAGGAATGCTTAAAGAGGTAAAAAGTCATACAGTCAAATAATAAATAAAAATACATTTACACATTATACGAGTTAAACAAACAATTTACAGAAATTAATAGCATTCAATCAAAGGTTAAAATGATTCTCGTTATTTAATGATTAAATGAGAAATCTAGGAAAATGGTTTTTTTTTTTAATTTGGTCAGTGAAGTATCCAATTAACACATTTTTGGCGTTATCTCAAAAAAAAAATTTTTCTAGCCATTGCTACGCGGGCTCGGAAGGTAAAAAGAAAAATAAAATATTGTTTGAAAGCTGACTTCGCCGTTAAGTCAAGTAAACTTGCTTTGAGTAAAGATAATATTTTGGAGAAAATACGATTTCAAAATTTAATATATTTTTTTTCTAAGTCCAACCCTAGTAATGCAGGTACGTTTTAAATCCGTTTTTAAAATGTGCATTTCGGACCTAGGGGACGTTTTAAAAACGTACGTCCCTGGAACGTCCCATGAACGTTTTCGTTGGTCTTTTTTACGTAATTAAAATGTCCCCACAACGTTTTCGGACGTTTGTCATATTTAATTTTTTATAGCTTCTGCATAATTTGGGGACGTTTAGTAAACGTTCCAGTTACGTTCTAAAACGTTTCAAAGCGTTTCGAGGATGTACAAAAAAATGTACCAGAGACGCTTAAAAAACGTTTAGGGTACGTTTTAAAAAGCTTCCAGAGACCCCATAAAGTCAAGGCCTCAGACCCCCTTTTATGGGCGTTAACTTATTGGGCCCTTTCATATTGGGCCCTTTGATATTGAGCCCCATTAAAACTTTCCTCCACTCCAATTTGAGTACCTTAAAAACGTTTGAAATTTGAAAAAAACTATGCAGATAATGATTATGATGCTAGTGGGAGAAATGTGCGTGTATGTGGGACCGATTAAACAATTTTAAACGCGTCCCTAAATACACTTTTAAAAAAAACCATTCTTGGGACGTTTTAAAAATGTACTTTTTAGATACTTATGGGGTAGGGCGTTATGGAACCTAAAAAATACGTTTTGAAAACGTCCTGATCTGCGGGTTTTTAAAACTTCCTTCTTAGGATGGTTTCAACATGTACTTTTTAGGTACGGGAATATTGGGGACCTAGAAAGGCTTAAAATGTATGTTTTAAAAACGTCCAAAATGGACGTCATTTGATCTTCCCATTTTGAACGTTTTTAAAAACTACTTTTTATAGATGAGGTATGGTTACTAGGAAGATCTTCAAAGTTAAAGATTAAACTTATTTTTTAGCTTGAATGCAAAAATATAAATTATTTCGTTTGCAGTTACCTCTCATTACAGTGCTTATAACTTTTTTCCTAAATAATATTTTAGAACAGATTGTTTCATTATAGTTTTGATGGACGGCATGACATTTTCCAAGAAAAACACATGATCTTTTTCAACCCTTAAAAAGAATGAATGAAACCCTAACATATTTTATTTTTAATGAATGGGCATTTAAAAATTCTTACACGTAAAACAAAAAACAATAAAACAAAGGGTAAAGAATTTTGTCATTATCTATATTTAAAATCTTGCTGCTTCCTTAACGTCCTATCGGATCCTAGAAAGCTTATATTAATCTTTTTTGGGTTTTATTTTTCTATTTCTACAAGATACATATACCACACTTGGGTTCACTCTATCACTATGTTTTTTTTTGTATTCGTTAAATAGAGCCGAATTTATTTATTTTTTTGAAATAACATTGTATAAGTAAACGGAATTCTTTTTTACCCCTAGCTCTTCTTCTTTAGTTTGTATAATATTTAAATGATTTTCAGGTAATTGGATATTTTCCAATTTTTCTACTAGAAGCATTCTTCTGTGACACCCTGTATTTGCAATACTTTTCCAATAAATAAATGTTTTTCTCAGTTCGCCACCAATATTATGATGGGTAGCATTTAAAACTCTTAGAAAACTGCTCCCTTACCTCCTTTCATGTCTCCCAAATTAAGCAAGTCTTTCTTGCCAGCAACTGTTAACATTTCACTGAAGAATGGTTTTACCAGATCAGAACATAAAAAAATCTTTGCAAGATCTCTTCCGAACTCACGATTTTTTTTAAATAAATAGTGCAGGATCTCTTTCCAACTCAATTTTTTTCAATAACGAATTATAACAGATTTCCTGATCAAGTTTGAGGCTATTTTAGTCATTGGTATCCAGAACTAAATTTCAATTTTCTTTTGAAATATTTTTATATCAGGTAAAAGGATATTATGTTCTCTATTTCTCACAGTTCGTCACTAAGATTATATCGGGTATCATTTAAAACTGTTTGGAAAAACCACTCCCTACCTCCGGTTTCAGTCTGTCTCCAAAGTAAGCAAGTCTTCCTTTAAAGCAACCCTAAATCAAGTAAATTATTTTTTTTTCCGGATCTGCGTTCAACTCACGAACTTTTTTGGATAGTCATTGGTGTCTAGAACTGAATTGTATCTATATTTTAAGATGTAGTATATCAGGTAAAATTATATTTTTCAATTTTTTTACTAAAAGCTTTCTGTGGCACCCTGTTTCTTAATGCTTTTATCGTAAAAAAATGTCGGGTGGCATTTAAAACTCATTGATATGTATTCAATATTTAGTAACTTATTAATTACTTAAATCATTGTTCATAGTTGTTGTTTATTTAGAATTAAGTTACCGCTTTGTCAATGTAATCAATTATTATAATGACAATAAAACATAATTTAATTTGATTTGATTTGATTTGAAAACCTTTCCTTAACCTCCGGCTTTAATCTGTTGATGATTAAATTCTTTGAATCTTCTTTCATTTCCTCCAAATTAAGCATATCTTCTTTGTCAGCAATTGTTAACATCATGATCAGAAGGGCTATCATAAATCCACTAAATGAATATTTTTTCAGTAGTCAATGTTTTACCAGATCACAAAATGGAAAGATTTTTGCGGGATCGCCATCAAACTTTTTTTGACAAGAAATTAAAACAGATTTCCAAATAATGTTTGATGTTATTGGTGTCCACAACTGAATTTTATCTATCCTTTAAAATGTTGTCAGGTAAAATTATATTTTCCAATTGTTCTACTAGAAGCTTTCTGTGGCACCCTGTATGTCCAATGCTTTTATAGTAAATAAATGTTTCTTACCATTCGCCACTTAGATTATGTCGGGTGGCATTCAAAACTCTTTGGAAAAACCTTTCCCTCACCTCCGGCTTTAATTTGTTGATGATTAGATTCTTTTCATCTCCTTTCATTTCCTCCCAATTAAGCATGTCTTCTTTGTCAGCACTTGTTACCAACATGTTCAGAAGGGCTATCATAAATCCACTAAATGAATATTTTTTCCAGTGTTTTACCAGATCACAAAATGGAAATATTTTTGCGGGATTGCCTCCCAACAATTTTTTTTGATAAGGAATTATAGTAAATTTCTAGATCTTGTTTAATGTTCTTGTAGTCATTGGTGTCCAAAACTGCATACAAGTGGTAGGCTATATCGAAGACTACTGAGTTTTGGACTGATAACTGAAAGTCAAGAATAGCGACTTTTAGCGGAGTCTTTCCATCCTGTTCCTAAAAACATAATTACTTATTTTAGGGATTGGGAACCTATTTTACAATAACTCTTGCTGATTTTAGCGGGAAAAAGTTTCAATATTTGAAAATCCAATTTAATTTGTCCGTTTCGATACGTTATTGTATCATCTTCAAGGTCTATTCCTAATAAAGTAATTAATAGATGTTCTGCAATTAAATTAGCTGTTAATCGAATAGCTAAGGTACCTGGACGAATTGTATTTGTAATTAATTCAATAATAATTAAAAATGGAATTAAAATTGCTGGAGCTCCTTCAAATGAAAACCTATATAAGAAATCTGAACCCTGAATATGACACAATAAAGTATCGAAACGTGTCTCTTCTCTGTCGAAACGTTGGTAATAGACTGAGAGGTTTTTCCAGTATCCGACCTTGTTCCTGCAAGTCCAGCAAGACTAATACAACATTATTTACGATTCCTAAATGCCTACTTCTACTTGTTCAAATTTTAATTTGTTCAATACAAAAGCTAAGCAATCTGGACCCTGAACATAATACAATTATAACAAAATCATTTGTAAAAAAACCAAGTACGCGAAAATTATATTCCGTAAAAAGAATTGAGGTAAAAGTAAAGCCAAGTTCTCCAATACAAATTTCAAAATGAAAGGTTCGTACTTGTTTGAAAATGTTTTTTTAAACTTTGCTAATACAGCCAAACTTCTTTATGTTCAATTTAGCACTGTGCTTAAGAGTCATTTGCTGCCGTAATAGCCAAGTTTAGAAAAACATTTTCAAACTAATAAAAACCTTTTATTTTGAAATTTGTATTGGAGAACTTGGCTTTACTTTTATCCCAATTCTTTTTACAGAATATCATTTTCGCGTACTTGGCTTTTTTTTAAATGAAATGTTTTTGTTATGATTTCACTTCCTTTTTAAATGAATTGAATAATATTTAATTTTTAAAGTAGTAAAATATGCGGAATATTGTTTAAAACTTTTGCAATGCCTTATTTAAAATTTTGAGGTGTTTTAGTTTTTCTCCATGACTTTATCATAGTTCCTATCAGCCTACCAAAGCTCAGCTCTCTAACGTTTCTGGAAGTGGACAATGCTACTTTTAGATAATCTAACATGTATAGGGGAGGACAGTAAATTAAAATTTGGGTGTTTTCAAATTTTTAACTATAGTTTATTTTAGTTCCTCCAAAGCTCAGCTCTCTAGCGTTTCTCGAAGTGGACAATTTTGCATAACTTCACATTTATAGGGGAGGAGAGTAAATTAAAATTTTGGGGTTTTTAAATTTTTCACTATGTTTTTATCATAGGTCCTATCAGCTTTCCAAAACTCAGCTCTCTAGCGTTTCTGGAAGTGAGCAATGTTACTTTTATATAAATTTACATTTATAGGGAAGGGAAGTAAATTAAAATTTTGGTGTTTTTAAATTTTTTTCTATAGTTTTATGATAGTGCTTTTCAATCTTAAAACGCTTAGCTCTCTAGCGTTTCTGGAAGTGGGCAGTGTTAATTTTAGATAATTTTACATTTATAGGGGAGGGAAGTAAATAAGAATTTTGGGTTGTTTTAATTATGTTCTATAGTTTTATCATAGTTACTATTGGCCTTCCAAAGTTCAGCTCTGTAGCGTGTCTGGAACTTTACATTTATAGGGGAGGGAAGTAAACTATAATTTTGGGGTTTTTAAACTTTTTCCTATAGTTTTATCACAGTTCCTATTAGTCTGCCAAAGCTCAGCTCTCTAGCATTTCTGGAAGTGGGTAATGTTACTTTTACATAAATTTACATGTATAGGGGAGGGTAGTGAATTAGAATTTTGGGGTTTTTTGGTTTTTCCCTGGGGTTTTGTCACAATTTCTAGCAGTCTGCCAAATTTCAGCTTTGTAGCATGTCTGGAAGTACAATAGAGTTTTGATAATCTATACATGAGTTAGTGAGTCAGTGAGTGCGTCGCAATTTCGACGTTTTTTGAAATTTCGTAACTACTTTACTATAAAGAAAGAGGTTGTTAACTCTATGAAGATCTACGACTGTGCAAAGTTTGAGATTCGTAGCTCATTCCGAAGTAGAGTTTTAGATAGGTCAAACATGGGCTGAAATGTTTCAAGAAAAGATGGTACGGCAGCGCGAACTTGGCAAGGCTCTGCCGTGTGCTCAGAAATAAACGCACAATACAAAGACGTTCAAACTTTTTTTAACTAGCAGATTTTAAATTTTCCATATTTTTCAAAATAAAAAACAAACTAATTTCCGCAAAAAAATTATTTGGTTTTCAGAATTTTGGCTCTTTAAAGATTTGTCCAAAAACATTTTTTTAAATAAACAGATTTGTAAATAACACCTAAAAAAAAATTCCCGGTTATGAATATTTTCCGAAAAAAAAATTTTCAGTACGTTAATAAGCATCAACAGTGACAGTACAATTTAATTACACTTTTGGATTTTCTCCATTTGATATTAAGTAAAGGTAAGCCACAGTACATGTTGTCAAAGAAGAAATATATGACAATTTTTTCATACCTTTTATTTAAAAAAAAGTACATAAATATTAGCTTAACTCTATAATAGGTCAATACGAACGGAAATCATAAAAATTTATAAAACCAACTTTTTTGCTCGAGAGAACGAAGAAACGAGAATCTTTTGACGAGAGAGGGTCTTTCTCTCGTCTCGTCTCCTCTCGAGCTTTCGTTCGAGAGAAAATATCTCTCTCCTCTCGTCGAGAGAGACCGAGACGAGACAAGAGGCGAGAATCTCTCGTCTCGGCGGCAACGCTACTCCTGGATCCGACACTGATTTGAACTTAATCTCGCTCAAGTCCAGCAAGCGCAATAAAATTACTAGATTGTTATCCTTTTATACATAGTATACAATGAAAAATAAAAAAAAATTGCCACATGAAATTTAGCCAAAAAATAAGATAATTAAAAAAATACTTACCTGAAACTGAAACAAATAATTATTAAGCCAGCAATCGGCATGACAAAAAACAGCCTTTTCATCATTTTTAGTTTTCTTCTCAAACTTATCAAGCAACTTTTCTTCATTGTTTTGTATCAAAATTTCTGAAACCAAATCCGCAACGCCCTCCAGTATATCACCAAAATCTTTTATGGCTAAATAGAAACTTGTGTTGCAAACAGGGTGTCCACATATTTTTTTAAATTCTTCTGGTCTTTCATGTTTATATAAGAATGAAACTGCATGAAAGTGACCATAAGCATTTAATGTTAGAGCCCTAAATTCTTGAGGTAATGTTTTTCCAAAACCAAATAAATTAAATCCTTGTGTTCAGATTTTGTAAAATTATAGCATCTTGATTTTCCGTGGTTCCAAAACATTTTGGTATTAAGTCAAATGGTGTTAGTTTTTGGTCTTCTTCAAATTTCTTAAATTGTGGTAAAATTTTTGTGTAGAAGCAGAGAACATATAACATCTATATTTCTTCGATGGTAGAAGTAAGTTTCATTTTCAAAGGCACGTTTTATTAGCTCAAATTTCTCACCCAAGAGCTTTGCGTCTCCTCTGCTTTTTTTAATAACTAGATCGTATTTCTTTTTTTGGTCACTGGGACCTAACGCCTGCACACTAGTATACAATATGTCTCCAAGAAAACCATCACCTTTTCCACCAGTGCCAGTGACAAGGACTATTCTGACTGTAACATTTTCACTTTTTAGAGCACTTTCTATCCACTGAAGAACTTTTGATTCAGGTTCCACTGGGATGGTAATTTTGTTCATATTATTTTTGCAACTATTTGTTTTTACTTTGAGTTACAAATAACAAGTAACAGGAATTTAAATTTCTACATGTATATTGTTAAACAATTACGAGAAATTAGTAGTTTATCGCTTTAAAATATATTATATCAAAGTATATGATGAGAAAAGCAAGTGTACGAGTGTACCTTTATACAGGGTGTCTAAATTTAATTATTTCATCAAGTGTGCAAGCAGAGATAGCCACACGCGCGCTTTCAATAAAGAGGCAGCGAGCAAAGGCATTGCGCCGATGCACTATGGGATAAATTTATTTAATTTTGGCCATTATAAGCAAAATTTCAGGTCACTGCTGCTACTTTCAAAATAGTTATTAAATTTATATAAATCTCCATTTAATCATGCCGTGGCATTAGCCCAAACTGCGCATACACCCGTGAAAGAAACTGATGGTTTTCTTTTAAAAAAAATTTTTTTTTGGTGGAGAGCAATATAGTCAGGGTAGGTACCAAAAATGTTATAATTCAAAGTTTAAACAAATAAAGTTTTTACCCTGTTATTGCCAAAAAAGTTAAAGTAGTTTTATGGCTGAATAAATAATTTCATAATTCTTTTTAATTAGAGCAAAAAAAATTGATTGCAAATGATTGATATTAGAATATTATTTCACAATGCCCTGGAATATCATCTCAAATAGCACAAAAGTAACTTTTGCGAAAAATTGCGAAATTCCTTTTCAGGCGTAATTATAACATAAGTTGCAAAATTATAAACAAATTATTTTGCTTTTTCCTAAAAAAGCAATAGAATATCTAAAGACCTAAAATTCAACTTTCTCTTGTATGCTCATAATAGACAAATAATAGAAAACTGTCTTTTGCCTCCAAGGATCCTAGGAGAAGAATCATCAAAGTCGCGAAACAAGTTGCATAAGAAGGATCGAGAAAGCCATGTATGAAAGAACAATAAAATTAATACTATTATAGATGTTTTTAATAGTTATGAATACATCGGACCCGGTAATATCAACATTTTCAGTTAGATCACTAAAATTAACTCAAGAATTTACCTATTAAGGTTAAAAATCTTCTTGAGCCTTACATTCATCAGGACATAGACAGTACAAATTAGATTCTATTGCACTCGAATCAGTTGATTCAGAATTAGAACTTTAGAATATTAAGATAAGGTAAGATTACTCTTGTGTATCTAATTTTAACGGCAAATAACAATTTAATTAAACCACATGAAATTTTTTCAACTTTTCAAAAAATTCAATAAAGTGACATAGGAGTTTTCTACCCAAATTTGCTTAATTTTTGTTCAACATACCCTTTAATTTTGGTTGACAAAAACAAAGGACTGCATGCCTATCGGTTTTTTTTCTTGTTCATGGCCAAAATATTTCTATTCTATCCCTTTAGTGCGATGTGACAAAAGGAGCAAGACTAGCTATCCTTGTCCTGTACAGGGCCCTGATTATATTTGCGTGGCCTTTATCGGTGGTATCAGTGGTTAGTGTAGGTAATAGGGTATGGCAGCGGTGTCAGATGTCATTCCTGATGTCAAATTTTGACAGCAATTTTTTTAAGTTAAAGGGATCGCCCTGTATATTTTTTGACAAAACGAAAAAAAAATTTGCCCTGTTTTTACAATATATAGTTTGTTAATATTGAATTAAGCCGCTTTTAAGTTACAAATTTACATTGAAGTATGTGGAACCCTGGGCCAAGTCGAGTAAGTTAAAAGGTAATATAACTCAAAAATTATTATTCATTTTTAAAATGATGGCAAATGAGGGCGCTGTGGGCAAATCTATATTTTGTTCTGACGGAATATACAGAGAGTTCCCTTTAACTTAAGAAAGCTATTGGCAAAATTGGACATAAAGAATAAAATCTGACAAAATTATGCAACTTTAATATTTAACTTTTAACTAATTCAATCACCTGCGTTAACCCCTGATAAAGGCCACACAAATATGACCAATAACCCTGTACCTGTACCTGTTTTATTATTATTACCTAGAAATAAAACCAACTTTTTTTGTGTCACATTATTTATACTTTAACAAAATGACATAATTCCATTAAACAAAAACACTGATATGTGTTTATATTTACATTAAACAGTAAGATTTTTCTAATTTGCTAATATTGCGTGACAAAGCACGGGTATAGGCAGGGGGCTTAAAAGGGGCACCCATAGCCGTGTCATAAAATGTGGCCAAAAATCATCAATACCACTGGAAATTACACTGGAACCAAGGGCAATATAGCTAATGCAAGATTTCGGAAAATACACTTTCCAGAAGTACATATCGCACCCCCGCTAAAAAATAGTCACTAATGTAAGATTTCGGAAAATACACTTTCCAGAAGTACATATCGCACCCCCGCTAAAAAATAGTCACAACTCAAAAAACATTGTTTTGAGAAAATCGCTGTTAAAGAATTTAGTTCATTAGAGAGATTCATTTTTCACTTACATGACAAATTACGAGTTAACATTTATATCAACAGGAACCTATTAACTCAATGTAATTGGTGCAGTACGTTTTTCAGAAAAAATGATTTTTGTCGTTTTTAGTAAAAAAAAGACTAAAACTAGATATTGTGACACTTTTTTAGAACAAGGCATCATGACGTTGTAAATCAGGATGTCACGCAGGATGGTAAATAATATAAAAAAAGAAAACAAATAAAGAAGAAACTTTGTATTTATTTTTACAACGAATTCTAAAATACTGAATGGGAATGTGATTATTTTCTAATAAATTCAAAAGATTTTTTTCTTATTCTCCTTAATTCTAAGTCCACTTAACAATTCGAAAAAACAGCCACAAACCAAAAAAGAACAGTATTTTACTTGTTATATGGGTCAGATTTAACCAATAGTCCACACGAAAACTTTCACAACTCGAAATGTGACTCTTTCCAGGATGAAACTCCACGTTCACGCTGTTATAAAGTCAGAAGTGACACTGTAAAGGAACGCATCCTAAGCTAAACTGGACAAAATAAAAGAGTCACATCGCCATCTCGCGGTGAATTGTGGAAACATAAATGTGACGCTTTTATGGAAGAAAGTACAAGTTATTTCGATGATGGCGGCGGGTTTATCTCAATAACGGCGATTTTTCAGTTGTGACTCTTTTTCAGCTGGTGTGCGATATTTTATATTACTTTTTGGCAAATGGTCAATTACCCCTATTTTGACCCTGCTTAATCCGAATATCCTTGTAGCGTTTTTGTAGAAAAATTTATTTTCTTCAAGTTTTGTCTTAAACTTTTTTTTTCTAAAATGTACAGGGACCAAGTAATTAAAAAAAAACCTGCCCCAAGGTCAAAAACTTTTGCATGCTGGGGGTCTTTTTTTCGCTTTAATGATTGGCCTACTAAGCAGGTATGTTATTAGTGTCCACAACGGTATTTTATCTATTCTTTAAAAGACATATCACATCAGGTAAAATTATATTTTCCAATTGTTCTACTAGAAGCTTTCTGTGGCACCCTGTATGTCCAATGCTTTTATAGGAAAAAATAGTTTTTTACAATTCGCCACTTAGATTATGTCGGGTGGCATTTAAAACTCTTTGGAAAAACCTTTCCCGTACTTCCGGCTTTAATCTGTTGATGATTAAATTCTTTGAATCTCCTTTTATTTCCTCCATATTAAGCATGTCGTCTTTGTCAGCAACTGTTACCATCATGTTCAGAAGGGCTATCATAAATCCACTAAATGAATATTTTTTCCAGTGTTTTACCAGGTCACAAAATGGAAAGATTTTTGCGGGGTCGCCTCCCAACTCACGAATTTTTTTTGATAAGGAATTATAGTAGATTTCTAGATCTTGTTTAATGTTCTTGTAGTCATTCGTGTCCAAAACTGCATACAAGTGGTAGGCTAGATCGAAGACTACTGAGTTTTGGACTGATAACTGAAAGTCAAGAATGGCGACTTTGAGGGGAGTCTTCCCATCCTGTTCCTAAAAATATAATTACTTATTTTTGGGGTTGGTGACCTATTTTAAAATAACTCTTGCTGATTTTAACGGGAATAAGTTCGAATAACTGAAAAACCAATTTAATTTGTCCGTTTCGATACTTTATTTTATCATCTTCAGGGTTCAGATTGCCCAACATTACATGACAACATTTTAATTTAAGTTTTTGACATGAAAAACTATATAAGAAATCTGAACCCTGAATATGACACAATAAAGTATCGAAACGTTGGTAATAGACTAATTATTGGTTTTTCCATTATCCGACCTTATTCCTGCAAGTTTAACAAGAGTAATAAAACATTATGTACTATTCCTGATTGCCTACTTCTACTTATTTATTTTTATTAATACAAAAACTAAGCAATCGGACCCTGAACATAATACAATAAATTATCAAAACATTGGCAATAAGTAAATTACGTTTTTAATTATTTGAAACAGTGGCGGATCTAGGATCCGGTGGGGAGAAGCTAAGGGGGTAGCAAATACCAAAATAACATTTCGTTTGCGATTTTTCAATCTAAGCTCTAAAGTCTATCACTCTTTTTTAAAAATAAAATAAGTTTTGTAATTTTTTTATGAAAAAAGCATATTTCTAAGATATTGCGGTTTATCTTGTTGCTGTTTTTTTAATATAACTAAAAAATATAAGCTTTATGTCAGGGGGCGGGCCCTCCTGGATCTGCCACTTATTCGAACCTCTTTCCGTTTAAGTCCAGCAAGCGTATTCTTTTATACATACTATACAATCAAAAATAAAAATTAAAATAAATTTACCTGGAACTGAAACAAATAATTATTAAGCCAGCAATCGGCATGACAAAAAACAGCCTTTTCATCATTTCTTCCATTTTCTAACGTTTCTATTAATTCTCTAATAACACCCTTTTTAGTTTTCTTTTCAAACTTATCAAGTAACTTTTCTTCATTGTTTTGAATCAAAATTTCTGAAATCAAATCCGCAATGCCCTCCATCATATCACCAAAATCTTTTATGGCTAAATAGAAGCTTGTGTTGCAAACAAGGTTTCCACATATTTTTTTAAATTCTTCGGGTCTCTCATGTTTAAACACAAATGAAACTGCATGAAAGTGACCATAAGCATTTAATGTTAGATTCCTAAATTCTCGAGGTAATGTTTTTCCAAGACCAAATAAATCATATCCTTGTGTCTTTAGATTTTGCAAAATTATAGCATCGTGATTTTCCGTGGTAAAGCCTCCAAAACATTTTGGTATTAAATCAAATGGTTTCAGGTTTTTGTCTTCTTCAAATTTCTTAAATTGTGGTAAAATTTTTGTGTAGAAGTAAGTTTCATTTTCAAAGGCACGTTTTATTATCTCAAATTTCTCATCATCCAAGAGCTTTGCATCTCTGCTTTTTTTAATAACTAGATTGTATTCCTTTTTTTGGCTACTGGGATCTAACACCTGCACACTAGTATACAATATGTCTCCAAGAAAACCATCACCTTTTCCACCAGTACCAGTGACAAGGACTTTTCTGACTGTAACATTTTCACTTTTTAGAGCACTTTCTATCCACTGAAGAACTTTTGAATCAGGTTCCACTGGGATGTTAATTTTGTTCATATTATTTTTGCAACTATTTGTTTTTACTTTGAATTATAAATAACAAGTAACAAGGATTTAAGTTTCCACATGTATATTGTTAAACAATGACGAGAGTTTATTAGTAATTTTATCGCTTTGAGAGATATTATATCAAAGTATATGATGAGAAAAACAAGTGTGAGTACTTACCAATTTATTTTGTTTAAAAAAAGCGTTACCTTTATAAAGGGTGTTTAAATTTAATTATTTCATTTAAAAATTACGAGTGCGTAAGATAATAAATATGATATAAGGGTGCAAGCAGAGATAGCCACATGCGCGTGACAAAAGAAGCAAGACTAGCTGTCCTTGTCATCTACCGGGTCCCTGATTATATTTGCGTGGCCTTTACCGGTTATTAATGTAGGTAATAGAGTATGGCAGCGGTGTCAGATGTCATTCCCGATGTCAAATTTTGACAGCAATTATGTTAAGTTAAAGGGATTACCCTGTATATTTTCTGTCAAAGTGTTTTCCCTAATTTTAAAAATATAGGAACTCTAGACCAAGTCGAGTAAGTTAAAGGTAATATAACTCAAAAACGGCCTATCCAAATGTCAAAAATCTATTTATTTTTAAAATCAGAGCAAGTCTATATTTTGTTCTGACATAATATACAGGCTTTAACTTTACAAAGCTGCTGTCAAAATTTAACCTGAAGAATATAATCTAACAGTTCTGACGAGGTCCAAAAGATCAAAAAAAAAATTATGCAACTTTAATACTTAAAGTCACCTACGTTAACCTCTGATAAAGGCCACGCATATCGCTGCTTTGCTTTGATCGTGGCACAACTAAAAAAAATGCGTTTTTGCGTTTTCTGTAAAAACTTACTTCTCATCGTATTGTATATATTTTTACCACAAAATTTTCCTTATTGTCTATTTCAAGCATGGGTAAATTATTGATTGATTTAATTAAAGCAACAAAAATATATACATATTTGCCTTTGCCATTATTTTTAAAAAGCGTTTCCTGAAAATTATCATTTTCAGTTATGCTACTATCAAAGCAAGGCAGCGATATATGAAAAATAATTCTGTACCTTATCTCGCGCACTTTTGAATTGAAGTTGTAGATTTTCAATAACTTTTATTTCCTATTTTTAAAATAAACCTTGTTGTGTTAGTCTGATATTACAGATAAACCCACTTTTTTAATTTGTGCAACATTATTTATACTTTAATATAATGACATAATTCCATTAAAAAAAAACACTAATGTGTGTTCGTATTTACATTAAACAGTAAGATTTTTTCTAATTTGCTAATATTGCGTAATAAAGCATGAGTATGGGCAGGGGTCTTAAGAGGGGCACCCAGCAGTGTCATGAAATGTGGCCAAACGTCATTAATACCACTGTAGGTATCTATACTTATGTATTGGTACTGCAACCATATTAAAACACAGATTGTATCTACACTGGATCCAGGGACAATACAGGGTGTCCCATAACTTAGGGGCCATAGGCCAACAGGTGATAGAGGAGGTCATGCCTGATAAAAAAGTTCCTATAATGCATGGGTCAAAACTCTTTCTTTGTCGAGATATAGAGCATCAAAGTTGGCACTTTTTTAAAACTTTTTTGATAATAACTTTTTTAAAAAAGGCAGTAAAAATATGAGATTTGGTAGTTTCACGTACTGGAACAAGAGCACTAAATTTAATTAAAAATAATTTTGAAAAAAATGAGTCGGTCAATTTTTTTTAGAAAAACTATTTTTTTGGTATAAACTTTTATAAATACCATATTAAACGCAATGTTTTTTTATATTTTTTCTTAATAAAAACAAGTCTCTAGTAAGACATAATAATAAAATATTGTTAATATTTTTTAAAAGAATAAGTAGACAAAAATTATTTTTTTTTTTAAATTATTATTTTTTATACGTTTTTCGAGGTTATTTTGACAGCCTGTATCTCCTCACCTTGTAATTTTATCAAAAAAAGGAATACCACATTTTTGAATCACAATTAGGTGAGTATTCAGCTGGCTGTGACAGATTTTCTTTTTTTTGTAAAACCTTATTCCCCCCACTCCTCTAACATTAATAATCCTATATCTTAATAACAGATGTGTGTTGACCCCCATGTTATATAAACTTTTTTCTCGGAAATAACCTCCTCTATCACATGCTGCACTATGGCCCCTAAGTTATGGGACACCCTGTATAGTTAAGACAAGATTTCGGAAAATCCACTTTCTAGAAGCATTTTATATTACTTTTCGGCAAATGGTCAATTCCCCCCTATTTCGACCCCACTGCATCCGAATATCCCTGTTGCCACCTCTAAATGTTGACAGCGGCTGAGATATTCAAGATGGCGTCGAAATTATAAATTGCCTCTGTAAAGCCCAAATTGACACAGGTGTACATTCAATATATATATATATATATATATATATATATATATATATATATATATATATATATATATATATATATATATATATATATATATATAGATATATATATATATATATATATATTTATATAGCTAAAAAATAATATGATATTAGATTTTTTTTAGATGGCTGCAAAAACCTCCCAAACACCCCAAAATCTGAAAGTTTGAGGTTTTTTTAAATTTTCCTAGAAGCTTATTCTAATGGAAAAATGTATAATATATTTTATTGTAGACAACAAAATTCCCTTTTTAACAACATATAATTCAGTACAGTCAAGTTGACAACAAACTTTTTAGCGCCGTCCATTAATTGATCTAACTTAAAAAAGTTGAAAAAATACCCATGTTTTTCCCAAGATTTATTCTATTTTTTTAAAAACTAATATCTACAGGTAAATATATGTTATATTTTCTTATAGTTAATAAAATGTTCTTTAAAATTATGTGTAACATTATGGGATTGGTTTTATAATTAAAACTTTAGGGGCATCCGCAAATTAAATCAATTTAAAAAAAAAACATCAAATAAACTATTTTTGTTTCACGTTTTATCTAATTTTCTCACAAACTAAGCTCAATATGAACAAATATATATACTTTATTGTATACAGTGAAATTTCCTTGTCAACAGTGTAAAATTCGGTGGGGTTTAACTTTAACTTAAAAAAATCATTTAAAAAAAATGTTTTCACAAGTTTTATTCGATTTTCTTAAAAACCAAGCTTACTTCGTCATAGACAATAAAATTTCCTTCTAAACGATGTATAACAAAATAGAAGTTATGCCATATTTACCGCTCCAGTTGTGCCCTTAATTTAAAGTAATGATTTAAAATCACCATACTGAAAGTGGCAAAGCTTTAAAAAATGTTGGCCGCCACTGCCTTAAAATATATAACAAATCTTATGATGTCATTTATCCACTTAGTTCTGTCTACTGATTTTGGTAGCAGATTAGGTATGGTTAAAAAAGCAAAGGATCAGGCACACTCCTTATGGGATTTCTGTAATCCGTCAAACCTCATGAAATTTTGGTATGTTATAGACTGGACCTTCTTTATCTAAAGTTCTCATGGGCCCAACTCAAATTAATGACCAGTTTTTGAAATACAGGGTGTTGAAAGTGATAATATCCAAGAAGCATAATAGCTCGTTAGACGGGTTCTCCAAACATATGCGTAATATTAATATTATATATATTTACAATGTATTTAATATTTTTAATCTGTACCTTTAAAACATTATCTACAGGGTGTTTAAGTAAATATTAGTTGAAAGTGTTAATGAGAAATAAGCGTTAGTGTGTTTTAGATTGAAACTTTCGTTATTATGATCCCAACTTAAATTAACGACCAGTTTTTAAAATACAGGGTGTTGAAAGTGATAATTTCCAAGAAGCATTATAGCTGTAAAGACGGGTTTTCCAAATACTTACGCATTCTTACTATTACATATATTTAGGATGTATTTATTATTTTCAATCTGTACCTTTAAAACATTATCTACAGGGTGTTTAAATAAATATTAGTCAAAAGTTTTAATGATAAACAAGCATAATAGCTTTTTACAGGGCACGGCACAGATGTAAAAACCTCTTAAACAATTTTTAATAGCAGTTAAAAAATTATATTTGCCGAAATACCGTGTATTAAATACCTAATAAGTCAAGAATCATTAAAAAAATAATAAATACTCTATGTTTAGAAAACCCGTATAAAGAGCTATTATGCTTCTTGCATACAACACTCTGTATTTCAAAAACTGGAAACTAATTTAGGTTGGGCCCATGAGAACTTCTGATGAGCAAGGTTTAATCTACAATATACTAAAGCTTGTTTTTCATTAAAACATTCGAGTAATATTTACTTACATACCCAGTAGATAAGGTTTTAAAGGTACAGATTAAAAATAATAAATAAATCATGAATATATGTAATATTAACATTCCGTAAGAGTTTGCAGAACCCGTCTCAAGAGCCATTATGTTTCTTGGATATTATTACTTTTAACACCCTGTATTTCAAAAACTGGTCATTAATTTAAGTTGGGCCCATGAGAACTTCTGATGAATAAGGTTTAATCTACAACTTACTAAAGCTTGTTTCTCATTAAAATATTCGACTAATATTTACTTAAACACCCTGTAGATAATGATTTAAAGGTACAGAATAAAAATAAAAAATAAATCGTAAATATATGTAATAGTAACATTGCGTATATATTTGGAAAACCCGTCCAAAAAGCTATTATGCTTCTTGGACATTATCACTTTCAACACCCTGTATTTCAAAAACTGGTCATTAATTTGAGTTGGGCCCATGGGAACTTTTGATAAGAAAGGTTTGGTCTACAACATACCAAAATTTCGTGAAGTTTGACGGATTACAGAAATCCCATAATACCCCCCCCCCCTTTATAAACCGCATTTTTTTTTAATTACTTTATTTTACAAAAATATTCCCAAAGAGCGCGCGCTACACACTTTTTAAAAAATGCTAAAAGATATTAAACACTGATTGATTCTATTTATCACAGAATTTAATTTACATTCTGACCACAACTTTTAGTCTAGACGAAACTAATTACAAATGATGTTACAAAAAACACATTTAACCTTCCTCCGCCCGTTTTAGGTACTTCTTATGTTATTGTTATCCTGACCTAACTTAACCTAATCACCGCTCCCCCCGAAAAAACCTCGCATCCCGCCTGTGTCTTAGCATAATGTAGACTGTTACCTTGTATAAACTATCGAATATTTGTGTAGTTATTAGGGACTTATTGCAATAAAGCCAGGCACTAATTGTGCCGGGCACTATTCTGACAGTTTCGCCTTCAAAATTAGCTGTCTTCTTTCAAAATTAGGCCTTTGTGTATTATATGAGCCGGAATTAATAGTGCCGTCATCAAGTTTGAAAAATCTACTCAGTCAGTTTTCAATGAAAAAATGTCAGAATAGTGCCCGGCACAATTTGTTTTTTGACAGTTAAAATATTCCCAGAAAATTAAACAAACCAAAATTTTTTTGTTATTTATACCTCACCCACAATCCATGAAAAAATCCTGTATATTATAGATTATTTTTTTAGAAATATTTTCATGATACCTCCTCAACTGCTCAACCGGTGTTCTTTAATGACCTAAGAGTTTTTTGAAAATTTACCGTTGTTAAAGAATTTTTAAGGTAATAAAATTTTAAATAATTATACTATTAGTCGTATTTGTGTGGATTGTGTTTATTCATTTGTGTTAAAAATACTAAATTTGCAAAAAATAATCCAAATAAATGGATCCTTCCTAGCCTATTAGCACACTTCAAGTGAAGCCATAATATATCAGCCTTGAAAACAGTTTTTTTCTAAATATCTCAGAAACTCAAGTAGTTTTTGTTAATAACACAAATTATCAAGCAAAATGTAGTTACTATACTTCGAAAACCGCATATTGATACGATGCTTCGTTAAAAAATTAGCATTTTTTATATCTTTTAATTGTCAAAAAACTGTCATTAGCATTAATGAATTTTGACCAAAATGTAATTAGCTCGTTGTAGTGTCGAACGCTATTTTACCTGAAAATTTTACGAAAATCGGTTCAGCGGTTTAGGAGCTATCGTGTTAGAGACAGACACACACACACACACACAGACAGACATCACGACGATATTGCTAAAATAGGTCAAAATACACCCAAAGAACACATTTTCGTCGTTATCTCAAAAAAAATGTTTTGTAAAAAATAATACCTTCTCTAGCCATTGCTACGCGTTCTAGGAAGGTAAAAATTAATAGTCCTTCCTTTAAGTATTAGCTCACACTACTACTATACTATAGTAGTGTGAGCTATTGTGATCCTAATTTTTTCGAGAAAAAAAAAGTTGCTCTGATTTCAATTTTTTTTATATATCTTTGCGTTTAAGATGATT